>JARNME010000505.1:0-211116 GCA_030179655.1 Scaptomyza flava | reverse complement strand
TCAAGCTAGGGACTAGAAACTTTCCAATTCTCTTTATCTATGGGATAGTAAATTAAAGTGTCAAGATTGGGGTTCTACGATAACTGGGGGGCTGGAAAATCGATAAATTCGATAACTCAAAAACGATAAATCCGCATATTTCACACACCCTTACAGCTAGAACTACCAAATTTGGTAAGAAGATAGCTACTAGCAACCCCCAAAAAACTGCATCAAAAATTTTGGAGCTACGCCCCCCTATTCCGCCCCCAGACCCCCCGCATTTTAAAGTCAAAAAAGCCTATATCTCCCACAGTTTTTGAGCTAGAGCCACCAAATTTGGTGCCAATTTAGCTGATGGTGACCCCCCAAAAACTGCACCAAAAGTTTGGATGCCACGCCCACCAATACCGCCCTAGCCGCCCCCAGATGCCCCAACGCTTCGTAAAAAACGGGAATGCGTGTATCTTCCAGAGTAGTGGAATTTGGTAGGAAGATAGCTGGTAACGACCCCCAACAATCTGCATCAAAGTTTTGGAGCCTAGCCCATCCATTCCGCCCCCTCTTCCCCACCTTATACAAACTTTGAGCTAGAGTCACCAAATTTGGTATGAAGGTAGCATTTGACATTCCACAAGGATCTGCAGCAAAAATTTGGATGCCACGCCCAACCATACCGCCCCCAGTCCCCCATTCCCCACTTTATACAAACTTCGAGCTAGAGTCACCAAATTTAGTATGAAGATAGCAATTGACATCCCACATGGATCGGCAGCAAAAATTTGAATGCCACGCCCACCCATACCGCCCCAAGCCCCATAGCCCCCCTTTCACCACCTTTTACATGCTTCGAGCTAGAGTCACCAAATTTGGTATGAAGGTAGCATTTGACATTCCACAAGGATCTGCAGCAAAAATTTGGATGCCACGCCCAACCATACCGCCCCCAGCCCCAGAGCCCCCCTTTCCCCACCTTATACAAACTTTGAGCTAGAGTCACCAAATTTGGTATGAAGGTAGCATTTGACATTCCACAAGGATCTGCAGCAAAAATTTGGATGCCACGCCTAACCATACCGCCCCCAGCCCCCCTTTCCCCACTTTATACAAACTTTGAGCCAGAGTCACCAAATTTGGTATGAAGATAGCATTTGACATCCCACATAGATCTACACCAAAAATTTGAATGCCACGCCCAACCATACCGCCCCCAGCCCCCCTTTCCCCACTTTATACAAACTTTGAGCTAGAGTCACCAAATTTGTTATGAAGATAGCAATTGACATTCCACAAAGATCTGCATCAAAAATTTGGATGCAATTCCACCCATACCGCCCCCAGCCCCCCTTTCCCCACTTTAAAAAAACTTCGAGCTAGAGTCACCAAATTTGGTATGAAGATAGCAATTGACATCCCACATGGATGGGCATCAAAATTTTTAATACTGGTATCGAGTATACCGCAGTCGGTTGCGTCCGACTGCAACGTTTCCACTTGTTTTATATTATAAACAACAAAATCTATATTAATATTTATATTTATTTAAACATAATTTTCTTTTATTTTACATATTTTTATATAAAAATAAAATTTTATCAAGATTGGAACTTGATAGTCGAGTACGACGCTCGCTTAATATTAGCCCGGATGTGGAAAACACTCTTTCGCTCGTAGCCGAGCTTGCTGGAACACTTAATATTTTTCGGGCTAGTAACTGAAGACCTTTCATATTATTTGAATTCCTCGAAAACCCTAGAGCATTTTCAGTGGGCAAACATTCTGTGGCATGGTAACGTTCTAATTCTTTTTCTGCTTCTGGTTTTTCTAATTTGATTTTTTTGCTTTGTTGGCTATCTTAAGTTACTTTATGATTTTATATTCTGCATGCACTGGTGTTAGTGCAAGTCCCGTTAAGGCATACATTGTACTTGGTAGCTGAGTAAAAGCGAAACCACGACGCAGTAATAGAAATGCTAATTTTACTATAATGTTAATGTTACTGGTAACTCTATGTATGCACCGCGCTTAGGAAAAATTAATATTATCTATATCTTGGGGGAATAAAATTAATTTTGTGTTTTTTCGTGCCGATTTTGCGCTGAACGAACACGCACGCCCATGGACAAAATGCTAATTTTCAACACGCACACGCGGGCGCCCACCGTGTCACGATGTGACACGAAAAAACCCGGCCCATGCCCATCTCTACTTCAAACCTCATTTTTAGATTTTCCAAATTCGATATTTTTTGTTATCGATTCCATGTGTATATCAGAAACCAGAATAGTTATCGATAATTTGAAGCAAACTTGTTCTGCTCATGGTATAGGGGAACTTATATCCAAAATCTGAAGTCCCTAGCTTTTTTAGTCTCTGAGATCCACGCGTTCATACAGACGGACAGACGGACAGACAGACGGACAGATGGACATGGCTATATCGTCTCGGCTGTTGATGCTGATCAAGAATATATACATATACTTTATGGGGTCCGAAATGCTTCCTTCTGCCTGTTACATACTTTTGCACAAAACCATTATACCCTTTTTACCCATTTTATGGGTTAAGGGTATAATAATTGAAAAATTTTCTTTAATATTCAGAAAATAAATGTTTTTTTATTTATTTCAACTGTAGTTTAAACATACAATAACATATTTGGCCTTAGGCAAATGTTTGTAAGCGTGTGCCAAAGCTCTAAGCTTTTTAAGCTTTAGCATCCACACGTGCTAAATACAGTTAAGCTGTAAGATTTTAAGATCAAGCTTAGCTAAGCTTGCACGCACAACCAAACTAATGCGTAAGAGTAATAATGACCAGTCCTGTTCCCCGTTAGATAAGTGTAATGGTCGGCTTGTATGCAATCGATGGTTGGGTGTTGAACGAGGGGTGGAGAGTCGTGCTGGCTCCCAATAATCGATTGTTGTCTGCGGAATAGGGGAATGGGCACACGGCTATAAGAAGCAGAGTGGCCGTGAGTAGGCAAAATTATTTAGCGGCAGCGGCAAGGCGCTAGCAGAAAAATATTTAATTTAACATCTAAATAAAACAGAAAAAAGTTGACGCCAAGTGCGTAGTGAGGTGCCTACAGTATACGAGGTAGGCGATAAAAAATTGTTTATTTTAGTGACAATTTTTCTAATAGTGGTTATTCAGCAGCAGTGCGGCAACCAATACGTGCACACACACTCACACACACGCGCAACTTCAGCGGCCGAAGGAGGCAATCAGACCACCGGACGAGATTGGCCAACTCGTCTGTGTGGTCATCAGCTTCAATTTACATCAAAAAGCAAGTTTGTTTACCTTAAAAACCCGTAGGCCTTTATATCCAGGCGCCTGCACCCGAGCGCAGTATTCAAAGTGCCGGTTGCCAGCCACACACAGCTGCGCACACTCACTCAATAACGCAGCTGCCGCCACAGCCACAGTGTGCCGCGACGAGCGAACGACTGCGAAATAGGATTTAGTTTATTTATTCGCCTTATTAATTTATTCATTGCCCTTAATTTTTCATTTATTTATTTTCGCCCTAATTATTATTTATTTTCATTATTTATTTATTTCCCAAGGGAAAGGAATTGACTATTGCTGAGAAAAAAATAATACTGTCTCTGCACAATGAGGGCCAATCAACTGAGTATATATGCAAAATATTCGACAGAAGTTCGTCCACAATCCGTAGTTGTATACAACGTTTAAGAAATCGTGGAAGCTTGGAAAATAATAAGCGTTCTGGTCGACCAAAGTCATTGTCCGTCAGAGAAGAGAGGAAAGTTCTGCAGGAAAACAGGATAAACCCACATCTATCGGCTCCAAAAATTAACAGCGTACTCCAGACATCTCTGAGCACAAGCGTCTGTGATGAAACTGTCCGCCGGGTGCTCCGTGCAAATAATATCCATGGTCGGGTTTCCAGAAAGAAACCGTTGATTTCAACAGTGAACGTTTTAAAGAGATTATCTTTTGCTAATAGCTACAAAACGCAACCATATTCTTTCTGGGAGACTGTCATATTCAGCGACGAAAGCAAGTTCAACATTTTTGGCTCTGACGGTCAACATATGGTGTGGCGTAAGCCTGGCGAAGCGTTAAATCCTAAAAATACAACAGCAACGGTCAAGCATGGAGGAGGTTCAGTGATGGTTTGGGCATGTATGTCTGCACGTGGAGTGGGCAACTTGGTTTTATCGATGGCACGATGAACGCTAATATGTATCTGGACATATTGAAACAAAACTTAGCCGTAAGTGCCTCCAAAATGGGATTCGAGCCCAATACATTTTTGTTTTAACAAGATAACGACCCAAAACACACTGCTTGGGTCGTTAAAATGTGGCTGCTTTATAACACAAAGCAACTAAAAACACCGCCTCAGAGTCCGGATACAAACCCCATTGAAAATCTGTGGTCCCACTTGGACAGAAAAATCAGGCAGCATCATATAACTTCAAAACCAGTGTTAAAGCAGGTCTTACTGGATGAATGGGCCAAAATAGAACCCGAATATTGCCAAAAGTTGGTGGAATCGATGCCAAGGCGTTTGGAGGCAATATGTGCCAACAAGGGTCACAACACAAAATACTAAAAATGTTATTACTATTATTTAAAATAAATCTCAATAGTCGCAACGAATACTTTTGTGAGATGAAAATATGCGTTTTTTTTAGTTTTGCTCCGTTATCTCAGAAACCGTTAGGAATTTCCAAGTAATTTCTTTTGCGTTGTCTTTCGTAAACATAAATAAACGAATGCCAAATCATAGAACATAAAAAGGAGCTGCTAAATCGTTGAAAACTGATGGAATATGCACCGTATGCTTCGCAACGAATACTTTAGTGATTCACTGTATATATATAAAATAAAGTGGCAAAACTTCCTGTTCGCTTACTCCTCCTAGACGGCTTGCCCAATTTCAATGAATTTTTCAGAGGTGATTGGGGTCTTTGTGGAAGGTGCACATCTGTAATCTAATGTGTGTATCATTGTTTAGCCGCAAGATTGCCTTTTATTAATAAACAGAAACAGCAGGCGGATGCTTTTAAAAAAACATTGACATCGCATGTTGATAGTTTTTGCTTGTCATTCGTTCTTTCTATGGAGCTAACAACACTTACAGAAATATACATAAACATTTTTAAAAAGTCTTAATATGTTTTCTGTTAAGTTTTAAAATTCAATAATACATTTTTTGAATCGCCATTAAACTTTTTCATAAAAAAAAAAAATTCCTCGACAACGCAAAATTAATACGGTTGGCAGGCATACGCATGATTCACGTAGAATTTCAATATCGAGAAGAAGTCAAAGCGAAGAGCAACGCGCTCAAATGAATGCCCGAGGTAGAGCGGTGTACAGAGGGCGGCGTGCACAGTTAATAGCTGAATCCGCTGACAATCAAAGGTCAAATTATCGTCAAGGCCGACATATCGAGGAATTCAGCAATGGCAAAAGTTTTGCGAGGAGCTGGAATAGTGCTATGGGATGAGTGCCCAATGGCTAACAAAAAGTCATTAGAAGCATTCAATAGAACAATGCAAGATTTACGCCAAAACCAACAACTTTTTGGCGGAGCATTATTATTATTATCCGGCGATTTTCGGCAAACTTTGCCAGTCATTCCTCGATCAACTCCTGCCGAAGAAATAAACGCATGTTTAAGATAGTCAGTTTTTTGGAGACATGACTCTTACCATCAACATGCGAGTTCAATTGCAAAAGGATCAATCCGCAGCGGCGTTTTCCAAGCAGTTGTTGTACATATGCGAACGCAAAATACCAATCGATGATACCGGTTTGATCACATTGTCGAACAACTTTTGTACAATTTTACAAACGAACGAAGAATTGATTGACAGTGTATTTCCGAATATTGTTCAACACTATCACGCCAAGATTACTTAAGTGAACGCGCAATATTGGCACCGAAAAATCTACACGTCAACGAAATCAATGTTGCCATTCAAGAAAAACTGCAAGGAGAAGCTACAACATATACATCGATTGACTGCGTTTGGAATCAAGATAAAGTAGTCAATTATCCAACTGAATTCATGAATTCTTTGGATCCCCCCGGTCTGCCACCGCATCGTTTAGTCCTGAAAGTCGGTTCACCCATTATACTTCTACCAAATCTGAAGCTACCGACTTTGTGTAATGGCACAAGACTTTCAGTCAAAAAATTGTGGCCAAATTTAATTGAAGCAACCATACTAAATGGCAAGGCAGCAGCTGAAGTTGTACTCTTACCACGCATTCCAATTATTCCAACGGACATACCGTTTGAATTTAAGCTCTTGCAGTTCCCAGTACGTCTTGCATTTGCGATGACCATCAACAAATCGCAAATGTTGCATACCAAAATGTACTATGAATAAGTAACAGTAAGAAAAAAAACAAAGAACCATTAAGAGTTTTAATCGAATTAGGTGTAGCGAAGCGCACTAGGAAAAATCTAGTTAGCTAGAATAAATCAGTCAAAGTCCAGCTCTTCGTCTTCCATTTTATGGCAATCCTGCCAGCTTTTGCCAACATAAAAAAGTGATACGTTGCAGTCGGACGCAACCGACTGCGGTATACTCGTTACTAATATTAAAACCGGTAAAAACAGGCCTGATTGCGAAGGGGTACGGATGCGGCAGGGGTGTACGCTGCCTTAAAGATTCTCCGATGCAGAAGGGGATGCCACCAGCTGTACCCGTTCCAAATTTGGTGACTCTAGCTCAAAGTTTGTAAAAGGTGGGGATTGGGAGCTGGTGGCGGTAAGGGTGGGCGTGGAAAAATTTTCCAAAGTATATAGAACAAGAACTTTCTCAACTATGTGAAGAGTTTCACGAAATATAAGCAATGGAAACAGACCAAATATCAACAAACAACTTTTACAAACAAAGCCTAAGACTAAACAATTCAAACCCGGTATAAATTAAAAACTATAGCATCCCACACAATCAAAAGGAAGCAATTAATGAACATGTGGACAAGTTGATCGATGATGATATTATTGAACCATCTATATCTGAGTACAATAGTTCAATTTTATTAGTTCCAAAAAAGTCCTTACTGGGAAGCACCGAAAAAAGATGGCGATTGGTGGTAGATCACAGAAAAATTAACAAGCAGTAAGTAGCAGATAAATTTCCTCTACCCAGAATAGATGACATACTAGACCAATTAGGACGGGCAAAGTTCTTCTCCTGTATAAATTGAATGTCCGGATTTCCGCAAGTAGAGTTAGAAGAATGTTCACGCGATGTAACGTTATTTTCTACAGACAAAGGCTCATTTAGATTCAAAAGATTACCCTATGGCCTCAAAGTAGCGCCAAACTCGTTCCAACGAATGAAGTCCCTAACCTTCGCAGGCTTAACACCCTCCCAAGCATTCCTTTATATGGACAGCCTGATAATATTAGGATGTTCCAAAAACACAACCTGCATAATCTAAGAGACGTGTTTACCACATGCAAAAAGTATAATTTAAAAATATAATGTATAATAGGCCACAAGTGTACAAACAAAGGGATACTACAAGACGAAAACAATTTTAAAGTAATTAAAGATTACCCCCTACCCAAAAACGGGGATGAAGCTAAAAGGTTTATAGCGTTTTGAACCCATTATCGTAGATTCATCCCAAATTTTACAAAACGTCGCGGTGTATGAATAGACTATCCAGAAAAAACATAATCTTTATTTATTTATTTATTTTAATTATTTATTGTCAGCTAAGATCAGCTGACATTAAAATGAAGTCAAAATTAATTTAAATTAAAAAATAGTTAAAATAATAAAATTAAGTAAAATATAGAATTATATATAAATCTGAATATATAATTAAAAGTTAACGTTAAAGCTCTGGGAAATTCAATAAAAAAATTGAGTAGTCCAACATTTGTTGCGTGGATTGGGAAAAACCCAATCAGACCAGCGTTAGATGAGTAATTAGTGGTTACGATTAGATAAAGCAACAAGGATCGATCTTTTTAGTACTGGAATTGAGGCCTCCAAGAAGACAAGAGAATAAAGTTTGTTATAGTCAGAACATATAACACGAAATGGTTCATGAATGAAATGTTGCTGAAGCAACGATCAAGGCTAAGGGGTAAAAAGTTACGTGAAGATCTAATTGGGACATTAAATTTAATTCGACTCAAAAGAACTGATGAGTCGATTTCACCATAAAGTAGGTTAGTAATAAATAATACTACATGCATAGTTCTACGGGTTAACAAGGAGGGAAGATTAATCAAAAGGAGTCGCCTTGAATACGGGGGTAAGTCTACTCCAGGAACCCAGTTAAAACTTCTAAGGGCAAATAGAAGAAATTTCTTCTGCACAGATTCAATTCTATCCTGGTGAATCGAGTATTGTGGGGACCACACACAAGATCCCTACTCCAGGAAAACCACAATAAGAGTTTTGATGGAAATCCAATAATATTTAATTTTTGAAGCAGCAGAGAATGACTAACAGAATAAAACGCCTTACTAAAATCGGTGTAAACAACATCAGTTTGCATAGATAGCCTGGTTTGATAGAGTTAAGGTCACTTAGAAGCGTACAGTCAGATATAACTGGGATATATATGCAATTTGACGATTGAACTTGAAAATTATAGAAATTACTGTAACTTTGTAAATTCGTTGACTATACTGATTGAAAATACTCAGCAAAAATATATCGGCAACTGCCTGATCAGAACTTGCTTTTATATTATCAAGGTATACTGAAGACGGCAAGCAAGAAGACTTACGTTTAGAGTTAACAAATTTATAAAACTGTTTAGGGTCACGTGAAAAGTTTAGTCTACAACGATTAAGATAATTAATACAACAAAATGTGTTAACAGAAAGAAAACTAGATTTTGCTACTAAATACGAAGATAAATCTAAAGTGGTTCCCGATTTTTTTGATTTTTTATATGATCTTGTTTTCATGTTTTTCAATTTGGATAGTTCCCTCGTAAGCCAAGGTGGTTTATTATCACTTGAAGAACAAGTGAGGGGAACAGTTTCTATATCACTACAGGAATAAAGGCGAGACCAATTAGTATGTTGAAGAAGATATTTTAATTTAGTAAAGTTAGTTTTACGAAAGCAACGGGTTTTTAAAGTATTATTAGATACTGAAATAGGGCTAAGAATTTCGACGGATATTTTTTAAGTTGGATGGTAGGTATCTTCCGGAAGCACTAGAGGGGGTATTCTGCTAGCATTACTGCAATCTGAGTACGAAACAAATATCAAGTCCAACATTCTACCACCACAGTTATGCACACTGTTAGCTTGCGATAGGCCTCACTCCAGTAGGCCATCGATAAAATTATCAGAAGTGACTGGTATATAAATCTGAATATATAATTAAAAGTTAACGTTAAAGCTCTGGGAAATTCAATAAAAAAATTGAGTAGTCCAACATTTGTTGCGTGGATTGGGAAAAACCCAATCAGACCAGCGTTAGATGAGTAATTAGTGGTTACGATTAGATAAAGCAACAAGGATCGATCTTTTTAGTACTGGAATTGAGGCCTCCAAGGAGACAAGAGAATAAAGTTTGTTATAGTAAGAACATATAACACGAAATGGTTCATGAATGAAATGTTGCTGAAGTAACGATCAAGGCTAAGGGGTAAAAAGTTACGTGAAGATCTAATTGGGACATTAAATTTAATTCGACTCAAAAAAAACTGATGCATAGTTCTACGGCTTAACAAGGAGGGAAGATTAATCAAAAGGAGTAGCCTTGAATACGGGGGTAAGTCTACTCCAGGAACCCAGTTAAAACTTCTAAGGGCAAATAGAAGAAATTTATTCTGCACAGATTCAATTCTATCCTGGTGAATCGAGTATTGTGGGGACCACACACAAGTTCCCTACTCCAGGAAAACCATAATAAGAGTTTTGATGGAAATCCAATAATATTTAATTTTTGAAGCAGCAGAGAATGACTAACAGAATAAAACGCCTTACTAAAATCGGTGTAAACAACGTCAGTTTGCATATTTTCCTGAAACCCTTTGATAACAAGTGAAGTGAATTCAAGAAGTGTAGTGGTAGTAGATCTACGCCTAACAAAACCGTGCTGATAAGGCGATATAATTGAACTACATCCGTGTTGCAGTTGAGAACAATTTCCTCAAAGATTTTAGGAATGGCGGACAACTTGGATATGCCCCTATAATTTTTAACGTTCGACTTAGAAGAATTTTTATGGAGTTGAATGATAAAAGGTTCCTTCCATAAAGCAGGAAACACTGTTGAGTCAACCGACAAGTTAAATAATTTATGTAAGGGTTTACAAAGTGAATCCGCACAATATCTAAGTATACAACCTGGCACTCCATCAGGACCAGGTAGATAGCCTGGTTTGATAGAGTTAAGGTCAGTTAGAAGCGTACACTCAGTTATAACTGGGATATATATGCAATTTGACGATTGAACTTGAAAATTATAGAAATTACTGTAACTTTGTAAATTCGTTGACTATACTGATTGAAAATACTCAGCAAAAATATATCGGCAACTGCCTGATCAGAACTTGCTTTTATATTATCAAGGTATACTGAAGACGGCAAGCAAGAAGACTTACGTTTAGAGTTAACAAATTTATTAAACTGTTTAGGGTCACGTGAAAAGTTTAGTCTACAACGATTAAGATAATTAATACAACAAAATGTGTTAACAGAAAGAAAACTAGATTTTGCTACTAAATACGAAGATAAATCTAAAGTGGTTCCCGATTTTTTAAATTTTTTATATGATCTTGTCTTCATGTTTTTCAATTTGGATAGTTCCCTCGTAAGCCAAGGTGGTTTTTTTTATCACTTGAAGAACAAGTGAGGGGAACAGTTTCTATATCACTACAGGAATAAAGGCGAGACCAATTAGTATGTTGAAGAAGATATTTTAATTTAGTAAAGTTAGTTTTACGAAAGCAACGTGTTTTTAAAGTATTATTAGATACTGAAATAGGGTTAAGAATTTCGATGGATATTTCTTAGGTTGGATGGTAGGTATCTTCCGGAAGCACTAGAGGGGGTATTCTGCGGGCATTACTGCAATCTGAGTACGAAACAAATATCAAGTCCAACATTCTACCACTACAGTTATGCACACTGTTAGCTTGCGATAGGCCTAACTCCAGTAGTAAGATGTGTCATTCACAGACCATACAACGTGTGGCAGATTAAAATCACCAACCACTATCATATCTGTCAACAATCACGAAACAAGTTGCAGGGCACTTAGATGGGATGGGATGAGTAAATGTTAGTATCAGAATGAGGAGGAATATAAGAACAAGTAACATAAAGTGAACGGCCGTTTATTAATGTTTTAACACATAAAAAGTCTATGCCCGGAAGGTCCTGAGAATGAATCTATCAGAGGAAATACAGGAGTCAACTGCAATGAGAACTGGGACAACTATTGTCATTCCGCATTTGAATATTTGAAAATGCAGTTACTAAGCCCAACTATCCAACAATAACCTGATTTTGAAAAAGAGTTCTGTATTACCACTGACACAAGTAATACAGGCTGCGGAGTAGTTCTTAGCCAAAAACATGAAGAAAAACAATTACCAATCGCTTAAGCAGCCAAAACTTTCACACCTGGTGAAAGCAATAAATCAACAATCGAACAAGAGTTAACTGCAATACACTAGGCAATCAAGCACTTTAATCCATACTTACGGAAAAAATTTTTTAAAATTAACAGATCATCAACCATTAGTTTATTTATTTTCGCTAAAAAAATCCAACCTCAAAACTCTTTAGAATAAGATTAGAGTTAGACGAATACGATTTCACAATTCAGCACATCAAGGGACTAGAATACGGCAGCAGACGCTTTATCACGAATAGAATTTAAGGACATAAGAAACCTAGCTAATAATAAAAACAATAATAGTATACTTAAGGTCACCACAAGATCGACAGCCAAAAAATACATAGGCAAATCAACACAAAACAAAAATGAAAAAGAAGATGTACCCAGGGGCTATAAGAGATATAAAAGTATACAACACTCACTTTTAATAAAAAGTCATGTTCAATAAAACAAGGAAGAGCAAGGCTAACAACATTTAAAATTGACATAATCATTAATGGGATAACAAATCTATATTGATTCTTTCTAAGGCTTGAATTACGAACAGATGAAAAATTTTTAAAACAATAACAGCAAAAGACTTCAAAAGTAAGGGCAATGAACATTTAAAAACATTTAACGTAGCAATTATAGCCCCCGTTATAAATTTAGACAAAAACAAGTGGAAACGTTGCAGTCGGACGCAACCGACTGCGGCATACTCGATACCAGTATTAAAACAGGTAAAAAGAGGCCTGATTGCAAAGGGGTACGGATGGGGCAGGGGTGTACGCTGCCTTAAAGATTCTCCGATGCAGATAGGGATGCAACCAACTATCTTCCTTCCAAATTTGGTGACTCTAGCTGAAAGTTTGTAAAAAGTGGGGAAAGAGGGGCTGGGGGCAGTATGGGTAACGTGGCATCCAAATCTTTGCTGCAGATATTTGTGAAATGTCAATTGCTATCTTCATATCAAATTTGGTGACTCTAGCACGAAGTTTGTAAAGAGTGGGGAAAGGGGGGCTGGGGGCAGTATGGCTGGGCGTGGCATCCAAATTTTTGATGCAGATCTTTGTGGAATGTCAATTGCTATCTTCATACCAAATTTGGTGACTCTAGCTCGAAAATTGTTAAATGTGGGGAAAGGGGAGCTGGGGGCGGTATGGGTGGGCGTGGCATCCAAAGTTTTGATGCAGATCCTTGTGGAATTTCAAATGCTACCTTCATACCAAATTTGGTGACTCTAGCTCAAAGTTTGTATAAGGTGGGGAAAGGGGGGCGGAATGGTTGGGCAAGGCTCCAAAACTTTGATGCAATTCTTTGGGGGCTGTTGCCAGCTATCTTCCTACCAAATTTGGTGGCTCTAGCTCCACTACTCTTGAAGATACACGCATTCCCGTTTTTGACGAAGCGTTGGGGCAGATGGGGGTGGCTAGGGCGGTATTGGTGGGCGTGGCATCCAAACTTTGGATGCAGTTTTTGGGGGGTCATCATCACCTATCTTGGCACCAAATTTGGTGGCTATAGCTCAAAAACTGTGGGAGATATAGGCTTTTTTGACTTTAAAATGCGGGGGGGCTGGGGGCGGAATGGGTAGGCGGGGCTCCAAAATTTTTGATGCAGTTTTTTGGGGGTTGCTAGTAGCTATCTTCTCACCAAATTTGGTAGTTCTAGCTGTCAGGATGTGCGAAATATGTGGATTTATCGGTTTTGAGTTATCGAATTTATCGATTTGCGAGCCCCCCAGTTATCGTATAACCCCCATCTTGACACTTTAATTTACTATTCCATAGATAAAGAGAATTGGAAAGTTTCAAGTCTCTAGCTTGAAGGGTGTGGAAAAAAGTTGCGTTCATACAGACGGACAGACGGACAGACACCATGACGGACATTGCACAAACCCAATATACTCTTTACCTTCGGTATCGAGTATAATGACCCAAAAATACGCGAAATCGTAAAAAGATACCATGATAAACCTATAGAGGGAGGCCATAGCAGCATTAACAGAATGGTGAATAAAATTAATGAGTGTTGGAACTAACGGGCGATGTGTTAACACCTGTTTGTTGGTGTGTTTGTACCGTTATTATTGCTAGGAGCACGTATAATATTTTATTGAATTTGGGTTAACTTTTTGAATTTGGGCTCATCATTCGTCAGTTCATTCTCTTATTAAAGACGTCCGATATGTTAGTCTGTAAGTGTGTGTGTGTGTGTATTCACAAAAGAAGCAATACTGAATTGCACTAGACGAATGATAAATGTTGGATACTCTTATAATGTTGGAAGATGATATTTTAACGCCAACCTTTGCTAATCAAAATATTCAATTATTGCAAATATATTCTATAACTACACATCCACAATAGAACTTATATATTATTAGGGTATCCAACATTCATCATTCGTCTAGTGCCTTTCTTCTTTTGTAAATGCACACAAACTCACACTTTTTATGATAGCTAAATTTAATTATTGCCAACCCATTATTCTCTATTAAAGCTTAATATGTTAATAATTGCCAACTCAGAAACACTGCACTTACAAATAATTAATCTTGTACGTAATAGTACTTTCTTTTGTGGTTGTTTGTGGGCATAATATAAACAGCAGAACCGCGTGACTCGACCGTCTCAGTCGGCTGCTGTTCTGCAACTAAGCATCTTTATACAATTAATACGGTAGAGTCATGGGAGAGAGCGCTCTCTTTTTTTCAGTACCAAGCAATGTTGCAATAATTTTTTGCACAAAAAACGCTGGATTAGCAAAAAACCCAAAAATCCTTTTAAAAAAGCTAGAAAATGCCGAAGATTTTCTTTAATTCATGTAAGTCATAGCTTTTTATTATATCGTCTATATCGACAGCCTCTTCGTCGGAGTAGATATTTTGAGATGTTCCGATCATCATTAGGAACTTCGGTGGTATTTTGTATTCATGACAACACTTGCCATGGCGCTGCAACCCGGATCTAGAACGGTGACTTAATGTAGTTTATACTCTTAATTTAGAGTTATGTAAGTGATTTTATGTGATGCTTAAAATTGAGTTCAAAGTGTCAACATTCATTCGATTTCTCTGCTTATATTTAACCAAATTGATCTGGCTGAAAGCTCGCTCAACTTCTGCATTGGACCACGGCAACGACAATAATTGGAAATCTCTGGTTTTCACCAGAATCACGGTATGCGTTCACTTCCAGCCAGTGTTGCCAACTCCGCTTTTTTCCCGTCAAATCTGGCTTTTTGTAAAAGTCATTTGCTAGAAAAATTCGAAAACAGCGGGCAGCGGGAATTCTGGCTATTTTCATTTTAACTTAAGCTTTTTTTCCGCTTTTTTTTCGTACAAGCACACAGTATGAAAGTAGACGATATTTCTGGTTTTCGTTTGATCGATACTTACCAATGCCATCTTTACTTTAAATGGGATGGTATTGAGACTGTATCGATATTTCGATCGATTGTTTTCTGTTGTAAGCAATCTCGAAGTACATCGCTACATTGATGTTTTTCCCATATCTAACTCGCGCCAAAAGATTTATTGAAAAAGTATGCCGAAAGAATACAAGCAAAAATGTCGGGATGCCTGGCTTAAAAGTGATGAGTTTAAAGCTTGGGCACGAAAAGATGACACGGACGAAAGGAGAGTTTTGTGCAGCTACTGCAAGTGCAGTATTACCGCAAAACTGTCGGATTTGCGCGCCCACAGTGCTACAAAAAAGCATACAAGTGCTTTCAGCGGCTTTAAGCAAACAAACAAAGTTGATTTTGTTTGTTTGCCAGTGAAGACAGTGGAGCAGGAGGCAACGCTTTGCCTTTTTATTGCCGAGCATACGTCATTGGCCCATATTGATCATTTGGGCAACTTATGCACCAAAAAGTTTGATAGTGACACTACGGCTCGCATAAGACTGCACCGGACCAAGTGCACTCATATTATAAAAAATGTTTTGGGACGGCATTTTTTAGAGGACTTGCGAGCCGATATAGGGGACTCAAAGTTTAGTCTCCAAATAGATGAGTCAACGGACATAAGATTCACCAAACTTTTAGGTTAGTATAACATAATAAATTAAACTCTTATTTGGTATTGAATTTATCATAACTCCAATGTATTGTAAATATGTGTGTACCTAGGTTTGGCCATTAATTATTTTTCCAAACAACGCGGAAAGTTCGTGTCCACGTTTTTAAATTTAATTTCCTTGGACCATGGAAATGCCTCCTGCATTGCTGAGGCTGTTAAAAAAGAATTGATGGAAAGAAAACTGGACATTGGGAAGTTAATAGGTATCGGTACAGACAACGCTAACGTCATGGTAGGCACTAATAGAAGTGTTTATACTGAATTAAAAAAGGAGGCACCTGCATTAATTTTAATAAAGTGTGTCTGTCACTCGATACAATTGGCTGTTAGTCATGTATGCAAGGAACATATGCCAGGAAGCTTGGAGTTTCTGGTGCACGAAACCTACAGCTGGTTTTCAAAGAGTTCCACCCGACAAATCGAATACAAAAAAATTTATCAGTGTATAAATAACGACGAGGTACTATATGGGGCAATTTCCCCACAGTACTTTTTATATTGTGATTGTTGTATTTTGTATTTGTCTAGAATCTAGATTTTTGTTCTAACATATATTTGCGTTTTTGTGGCTCTAAAAATGTTGATGATTGCAAGGTGAACGTCCCTTTATGTTTAACAATTTATTGTGTTGTTTGGATTAAAACTTATTTTTAAATTGCATTTCCTTAGGCTCCATTGAAGATCCCAAAAGTGTGTGACACAAGATGGCTGTCAATCGAGTTGGCAGTGTCGCGCATACTTAATCAATGGGAAGAACTTAAATTGCATTTTTCTTTAGCGGCAAATAAAGAGAAATGCCATAAAGCTGAGCTCTTGTACGAAATGTATAAAAGTCAAGTCAATTATCTATACTTGCTGTTTCTGAGACCAATTTTGTCTGACTTGCCAAAAGTTAACAAAGCTTTTCAAAGCAACAACACAAATGCCACAGAACTTTTAAAGGATTTGACATTTGCCATTAATTCTTTAAAAAAAGGCATAATTCCTCCTGAGCCAGATGTGGATGTATTCACAACAGACGACATCGAAGAATATATTGATAGAGAAATATACAAGGGATATGAGTTTGAAAAATGTATTAAGCTGGCGAAGTTGGATCCAAATTCAGAAAAAGACATTCGGGACTGCTGCTCAAAATTTTTGGTACAACTTATTAAGCAACTGAAACAGAGGTAAATAATCTAACCGTATTAACAAACATGTAATTTTCATATTATTCTCAGGCTTCCAGATAATTATAGCATCCTAAAGCAGGTCGATATTTTTTCAGTCGACAATTTTTTACGGGCAAACAAAAAACAAGATATTGTTAATCTGTTGGAGGGCGTTAACTATAAAAATATTGGAGAAATTGAAAACCAATACAAAAATATTCATTTGGTAAGATGGCAGAACACCAGCGACACGCCAAATTTTTGGATAGAAGTAAATTCATACAAGGACTCTGGTGGCAACAATACATTTGCAGAGCTGTCCACGGTAGCTATTGATGTTTTATCATTACCCTGGTCCAACGCCGAAGTGGAACGGATATTTAGCCAGGTCAACATTGTTAAGTCGAAACTCAGGAACAAATTACATCTGAGCACGCGTAACAGCATTATGCATATAAGGTAACTGACTTTCTTGTTTTCTAGTAAAAATAATTTCAATTTATTTTTAATACAAAATTTACAGGTATGGCCTGCGCAGAAATGAAAAATGCTGCTATACGTACGATGTACCAATAAATTTCCTTCGGATGATAGGAACGTTATCGGCGTATAGCAACGAGTCTCAGGAGGAAAGCGTTGAATTAGACGACATATTGGACGTACTATGAAATGTTAATTATGTTTACATAAAATGTACACCAAAATAACAGTTGCATTTAAATCATATAAATAAAAACAAACACTTCATAGTTATTGAAAACTCCGCTTTTTTCTGGCTTTTTTCTTTGCATTTTTAAGCTTTTTTTCATCATCCGTCCCGTCAAAATCAGCTTTTTTTTTTAAGAAAAAGTTGGCAACACTGCTTCCAGCCAAAACTGCAACGTATCGACCTTGTTCTCCCAATTTATAATATTAACGTTTTGGTGCTGATGTTCAATTTGTTCAATATTATCTATACCAAAGTGTTCCAAAACAGGTACGATGCTTGGTTTTTATACTCGATACCGAAGGTAAAGAGTATATTGGTTTTGTGCAATGTCCGTCATGGTGTCTGTCCGTCTGTCCGTCCGTCCGTCTGTCCGTCTGTCCGTCCGTATGTGTGCAAGTTTTTTCCACACCCTTCAAGCTAGGGACTTGAAACTTTCCAATTCTCTTTTTCTATGGGATAGTAAATTAAAGTGTCAAGATTGGGGTTCTACGATAACTGGGGGGCTGGAAAATCTATAAATTCGATAACTCAAAAACGATAAATCCGCATATTTCACACACCCTTACAGCTAGAACTACCAAATTTGGTAAGAAGATAGCTACTAGCAACCCCCAAAAAACTGCATCAAAAATTTTGGAGCCACGCCCCCCCATTCCACCCCCAGACCCCCCGCATTTTAAAGTCAAAAAAGCCTATATCTCCCACAGTTTTTGAGCTAGAGCCACCAAATTTGGTGCCAATTTAGCTGATGATGACCCCCCAAAAACTGCACCAAAAGTTTGGATGCCACGCCCACCAATACCGCCCTAGCCGCCCCCAGATGCCCCAACGCTTCGTAAAAAACGGGAATGCGTGTATCTTCCAGAGTAGTGGAGCTAGAGCCACCAAATTTGGTAGGAAGATAGCTGGTAACGACCCCAAAAGAACTGCATCAAAGTTTTGGAGCCACGCCCACCCATCCCGCCCCCAGCCCCCCCGCATTTAGAAATCAGAAAAGCCTATATCTCCCACAGTTTTTTAGCTAGAGTCACCAAATTTGGTGCCAAGATAGATGATGATGACCCCCCAAAAACTGCATCAAAAGTTTGGATGCCACGCCCACCAATAACGCCCTAGCCACCCCCATCTGCCCCAACGCTTCGTCAGAAACGGGAATGCGTGTATATTCCAGAGTAGTGGAGCTAGAGCCACCAAATTTGGTAGGAAGATAGCTGGCAACGACCCCCAACAATCTGCATCAAAGTGGAGCCTAGCCCATCCATTCCGCCCCCCTTTTACCACCTTTTACATGCTTTGAGCTAGAGTCACCAAATTTGGTATGAAGGTAGCATTTGACATTCCACAAGGATCTGCAGCAAAAATTTGGATGCCACGCCCAACCATACCGCCCCCAGCCCCCCTTTCCCCACTTTATACAAACTTCGTGCTAGAGTCACCAAATTTGGTATGAAGAGAGCAATTGAAATCCCACATGGATCGGCAGCAAAAATTTGAAAGCCACGCCTACCCATACCGCCCCAAGCCCCATAGCCCCCCTTTCACCACCTTTTACATGCTTCGAGCTAGAGTCACCAAATTTGGTATGAAGGTAGCATTTGACATTCCACAAGGATCTGCAGCAAAAATTTGGATGCCACGCCCAACCATACCGCCCGCAGCCCCCCTTTTACCACCTTTTACATGCTTTGAGCTAGAGTCACCAAATTTGGTATGAAGGTAGCATTTGACATTCCACAAGGATCTGCAGCAAAAATTTGGATGCCACGCCCAACCATACCGCCCGCAGCCCCCCTTTCCCCACTTTTACAAACTTTGAGCTAGAGTCACCAAATTTGTTATGAAGGTAGCATTTGACATTCCACAAGGATCTGCAGCAAAAATTTGGATGCCACGCCCAACCATACCGCCCGCAGCCCCCCTTTCCCCACTTTATACAAACTTCGAGCTAGAGTCACCAAATTTGGTATGAAGGTAGCATTTGACATTCCACAAGGATCTGCAGCAAAAATTTGGATGCCACGCCCAACCATACCGCCCGCAGCCCCCCTTTTACCACCTTTTACATGCTTTGAGCTAGAGTCACCAAATTTGGTATGAAGGTAGCATTTGACATTCCACAAGGATCTGCAGCAAAAATTTGGATGCCACGCCCAACCATACCGCCCGCAGCCCCCCTTTCCCCACTTGATACAAACTTTGAGCTAGAGTCACCAAATTTGGTATGAAGATAGCAATTGACATCCCACATAGATCGGCACCAAAAATTTTGAATACCACGCCCAACCATACCGCTCCCAACCCCCCTTTCCCCACTTTTACAAACTTTGAGCTAGAGTCACCAAATTTGTTATGAAGGTAGCATTTGACATTCCACAAGGATCTGCAGCAAAAATTTGGATGCCACGCCCAACCATACCGCCCGCAGCCCCCCTTTCCCCACATTAAACAAACTTCCCCACCAAATTTGGTATGAAGATAGCAATTGACATCCCACATAGATCGGGACCAAAAATTTGAATACCACGCCCAACCATACCGCCCCCAGCCCCCCTTTCACCACTTTTACAAACTTTGAGCTACAGTCACCAAATTTGTTATGAAGATAGCATTTGACATTCCACAAGGATCTGCAGCAAAAACTTGGATGCCACGCCCAACCATACCGCCCGCAGCCCCCCTTTCCCCACTTTATACAAACTTCGAGCTAGAGTCACCAAATTTGGTATGAAGGTAGCATTTGACATTCCACAAGGATCTGCAGCAAAAATTTGGATGCCACGCCCAACCATACCGCCCGCAGCCCCCCTTTCCCCACTTTATACAAACTTCGAGCTAGAGTCACCAAATTTGTTATGAAGGTAGCATTTGACAATCCACAAGGATCTGCAGCAAAAATTTGGATGCCACGCCCAACCATACCGCCCGCAGCCCCCCTTTCCCCACTTTATACACACTTCGAGCTAGAGTCACCAAATTTGGTATGAAGAGAGCAATTGACATCCCACATAGATCGGCACCAAAAATTTGAATACCACGCCCATACATACCGCCCCCAGCCCCCCTTTCCCCACTTTTACAAACTTTGAGCTAGAGTCACCAAATTTGTTATGAAGGTAGCATTTGACATCCCACATGGATCGGAAGCAAAAATTTGAATGCCACGCCCACCCATACCGCCCCAAGCCCCATAGCCCCCCTTTCACCACCTTTTACATGCTTCGAACTAGAGTCACCAAATTTGGTATGAAGGTAGCATTTGACATTCCACAAGGATCTGCAGCAAAAATTTGGATGCCACGCCCAACCATACCGCCCCCAGCCCCCCTTTCCCCACTTTATACAAACTTTGAGCTAGAGTCACCAAATTTGGTATGAAGGTAGCATTTGACATTCCACAAGGATCTGCAGCAAAAATTTGGATGCCACGCCCAACCATACCGCCCGCAGCCCCCCTTTCCCCACTTTATACAAACTTCGAGCTAGAGTCACCTAATTTGGTATGAAGATAGCAATTGACATTCCACATAGATCTGCACCAAAAATTTGAATGCCACGCCCAACCTTACCGCCCCCAGTCCCCCTTTCCCCACTTTTACAAACTTTGAGCTAGAGTCACCAAATTTGGTATGAAGATAGCAATTGACATCCCACATGGATGGGCATCAAAATTTTTAATACTGGTATCGAGTATACCGCAGTCGGTTGCGTCCGACTGCAACGTTTCCACTTGTTTATTTTTTAAAATATTACCAACTGTAAATGAATTAATATGCTTTAGCAATTCATAATTTTCGGGAAGTCTGAAAAAAATGTAATAGTAAACTTAAAAAATTAAATAAAATTTAAGGAATGTTTACCTTTGCTTCAACTGCTTTATTAGCTCTACCACAAATTGTGTGCAGCATTCTCTTATAGATTTTTCATCATTTGGAGCTATATTCGAGTGTTTTATTTGTTTTTCGAAATCATAGCCCAAGTAAAAGTTCTTGACGATATGTTTTTCAAAATTATTGTCAGTCAGAACATTTATTTCGTTGTCCGGTGGTAATATTTTTTGCTGTAGTGATTTAATGGCAAAAATTAAATCGTTGAGTAATTTTGTTTCGTCGACGGTTTTGCTTTGGAAGCATTTGTTATACTCGATACCGAAGGTAAAGAGTATATTGGTTTTGTGCAATGTCCGTCATGGTGTCTGTCCGTCTGTCCGTCTGTCCGTCCGTCCGTCTGTCCGTCTGTCCGGCCGTATGTGTGCAAGTTTTTCCCACACCCTTCAAGCTAGGGACTTGAAACTTTCCAATTCTCTTTTCTATGGGATAGTAAATTAAAGTGTCAAGATTGGGGTTCTACGATAACTGGGGAGCTGGCAAATCGATAAATTCGATAACTCAAAAACGATAAATCCGCATATTTCACACACCCTTACAGCTAGAACTACCAAATTTGGTAAGAAGATAGCTACTAGCAACCCCCAAAAAACTGCATCAAAAATTTTGGAGCTACGCCCCCCCCATTCCACCCCCAGACCCCCCGCATTTTAAAAACAAAAAAGCCTATATCTCCCACAGTTTTTGAGGTAGAGCCACCAAATTTGGTGCCAATTTAGCTGATGATGACCCCCCAAAAACTGCACCAAAAGTTTGGATGCCACGCCCACCAATACCGCCCTAGCCGCCCCCAGATGCCCCAACGCTTCGTAAAAAACGGGAATGCGTGTATCTTCCAGAGTAGTGGAGCTAGAGCCACCAAATTTGGTAGGAAGATAGCTGGCAACGACCCCAAACAATCTGCATCAAAGTTTTGGAGCCTAGCCCATCCATTCCGCCCCCTTTTCCCCACCTTATACAAACTTTGAGCTAGAGTCACCAAATTTGGTATGAAGGTAGCATTTGACATTCCACAAGGACCTGCAGCAAAAATTTGGATGCCACGCCCAACCATACCGCCCGCAGCCCCCCTTTCCCCACTTTATACAAACTTTGAGCTAGAGTCACCAAATTTGGTATGAAGGTAGCATTTGACATTCCACAAGGATCTGCAGCAAAAATTTGGATGCCATGCCCAACCATACCGCCCGCAGCCCCCCTTTCCCCACTTAATACAAACTTCGAGCTAGAGTCACCAAATTTGGTATGAAGATAGCAATTGCCATCCCACATAGATCGGCACCAAAAATTTGGATGCCACGCCCAACCATACCGCCCGCAGCCCCCCTTTCCACACTTTATACAAACTTTGAGCTAGAGTCACCAAATTTGGTATGAAGGTAGCATTTGACATTCCACAAGGACCTGCAGCAAAAATTTGGATGCCACGCCCAACCATACCGCCCGCAGCCCCCCTTTCCCCACTTTATACAAACTTCGAGCTAGAGTCACCAAATTTGGTATGAAGATAGCAATTGACATCCCACATAGATCGGCACCAAAAATTTGAATACCACGCCCAACCATACCGCCCCCAGCCCCCCTTTCCCCACTTTTACAAACTTTGAGCTAGAGTCACCAAATTTGTTATGAAGGTAGCATTTGACATTCCTCAAGGATCTGCAGCAAAAATTTGGATGCCACGCCCAACCATACCGCCCGCAGCCCCCCTTTCCCCACTTTATATAAACTTCGAGCTAGAGTCACCAAATTTGGTATGAAGATAGCAATTGACATCCCACATAGATCTGCACCAAAAATTTGAATGCCACGCCCAACCATACCGCCCCCAGTCCCCCTTTCCCCACTTTTACAAACTTTGAGCTAGAGTCACCAAATTTGGTATGAAGATAGCAATTGACATCCCACATGGATGGGCATCAAAATTTTTAATACTGGTATCGAGTATACCGCAGTCGGTTGCGTCCGACTGCAACGTTTCCACTTGTTTATATTTTTCATTTCTTTTTAAATTGGCTTAAGAAAAAGCAAATATAAAAAATTCGTCTCGTTTTTTTATAAAACGTGCCTGATAGCACTTCACCCACTGTTCTACTATTCGTTTGACGGCCATTTCAATAGAAAGCCATCTCGTGTCGCACACTTTTGGTATTTTAAGCGGGGCCTTTTAGGAATCCAAGTAATAAATATTAGTTTGCTACAAATCAATGATAAGGACAAACACATACACAATTTTACGAAGGTTTGAGATTGAACGGTTAATACATGTTTTTATTGGGAGCCTCAGACATGTCACGGGGATTAGGTATGAGTAAAAAATATACCTTACCATTATTAAGGCATTGATAAATTTTCTTGTGTTAAATTTGCCTGCAAGAGCTCTGTGAAAACCAGTTGTATGTTGAATAAATTAAATATTTCACTGACTCTGGCAAAAAGAGCTTACAGGCGTGGTTGACTGCCAACTGCACAGAATGGCAGACGCATTTAATTAAAACTAGACCAGGTGCTTCTTTTTCAGCTCAGTGTATACACTTTTTCTTAAGCTTATCATAACACTTGCGTTATCCGTCCCAATTCCAATGAGGTGTTTCAGATCCAACTTCCAACGATTTAGTTCATCCTTGATTCCATTAACAATCGAAATTGCATCTCCACTTTCTAATGTTATGAGGCTAAGAAACGTCGACACCATTTCCTTACGTTCTTTAGAAATATAATTGATGACTACGCCTTCACATGCAAGACATACATGGATGGACATTAAAAAATGGGACATGTCGCTAAATACTATAGAAAACACAGAGTGTAAACTTACCGAGAAGTTTCGTAAAACTAACATCAGTTGATTCGTCTATAATTAAACTATATTTGGCGCCACCAATATCGTTGCGAAGATCTGCCTTAAAGTGGCACCCTAAAACATTCTTTATAATGTGGGTACATTTTGTACGGTGCAGCTTAATTTTTTTTTGCTGTGCTGTTGTCAATAAAATGTGTGCTGCATGACATGCCTAGGTGATCCACCGATGCAATAGCCGTAGGTTTTGCCACGAAAAGACAAAGCGCAGCTTCATACTCTAATGTTTTTGTTGGCAATTGCACGTATTGTATTTTGTCGGCTTGCGAAAAGCCGCTCATACAACTAACGTGCTTTTTAGTTGCAGCATGAGCTCGCAAATCGCTTAATTTTGCGGCCACACCGCACTTGCAATAGCTGCAGTAAGCCTGTGTCAAGTCGGTAAAATCTTTCCGCAGCCACTCCTTAAACTCGCTTTCCTGCAGCCACGCATCGCGTACTTTTTATACCCTTAACCCATAAAATGGGTAAATAAGGGTATAATGGTTTTGTGCAAAAGTATGTAACAGGCAGAAGGAAGATTCTCCGAGACGATATAGCCATGTCCGTCTGTCCGTCTGTATCAACAAGAATGAAACTTATATAGAGTCGTCATGAGGCCAAATTCTGACTGCCAGTTGGAATAGGCAATCGTGGCGACACCTCTCTCACAAAGCGCTGCTGCTGCTTTTTTCTCTGCCAGCGCATTTCGTGCCCGAGCATGATGGAATAAGTATAAGGTGGTCTCGTCGGCAAAAGCACAGCCTTAGCGTATGCTAGCAGTAAGTGCGAGTGAAACGCACACTTAACAATGAGTGTAAACGAACCGACTGTAGTGGTGTTTTTATACTCAATACCGAAGGTAAAGAGTACATTGGTTTTGTGCAATGTCCGTCATGGTGTCTGTCCGTCTGTCCGTCTGTCCGTCTTTCCGTCCGTCCGTCTGTCCGTCCGTATGCGTGCAAGTTTTTTCCACACCCTTCAAGCTAGGGACTTGAAACTTTCCAATTCTCTTTTTCTATGGGATAGTAAATTAAAGTGTCAAGATTGGGGTTCTACGATAACTGGGGGGCTGGCAAATCGATAAATTCGGTAACTCTAAAACGATAAATCCGCATATTTCACACACCCTTACAGCTAGAACTACCAAATTTGGTAAGAAGATAGCTACTAGCAACCCCCAAAAAACTGCATCAAAAATTTTGGAGCCACGCCCCCCCATTCCACCCCCAGACCCCCCGCATTTTAAAGTCAAAAAAGCCTATATCTCCCACAGTTTTTGAGCTAGAGCCACCAAATTTGGTGCCAATTTAGCTGATGATGACCCCCCAAAAACTGCACCAAAAGTTTGGATGCCACGCCCACCAATACCGCCCTAGCCGCCCCCAGATGCCCCAACGCTTCGTAAAAAACGGGAATGCGTGTATCTTCCAGAGTAGTGGAGCTAGAGCCACCAAATTTGGTAGGAAGATAGCTGGTAACGACCCCAAAAGAACTGCATCAAAGTTTTGGAGCCACGCCCACCCATCCCGCCCCCAGCCCCCCCGCATTTAGAAATCAGAAAAGCCTATATCTCCCACAGTTTTTTAGCTAGAGTCACCAAATTTGGTGCCAAGATAGATGATGATGACCCCCCAAAAACTGCATCAAAAGTTTGGATGCCACGCCCACCAATAACGCCCTAGCCACCCCCATCTGCCCCAACGCTTCGTCAGAAACGGGAATGCGTGTATATTCCAGAGTAGTGGAGCTAGAGCCACCAAATTTGGTAGGAAGATAGCTGGCAACGACCCCCAACAATCTGCATCAAAGTTTTGGAGCCTAGCCCATCCATTCCGCCCCCCTTTCCCCACCTTATACAAACTTTGAGCTAGAGTCACCAAATTTGGTATGAAGGTAGCATTTGACATTCCACAAGGACCTGCAGTAAAAATTTGGATGCCACGCCCAACCATACCGCCCCCAGCCCCCCTTTCCCCACTTTATACAAACTTCGAGCTAGAGTCACCAAATTTGGTATGAAGAGAGCAATTGACATCCCACATGGATCGGCAGCAAAAATTTGAAAGCCACGCCCACCCATACCGCCCCAAGCCCCATAGCCCCCCTTTCACCACCTTTTACATGCTTCGAGCTAGAGTCACCAAATTTTTTATGAAGGTAGCATTTGACATTCCACAAGGATCTGCAGCAAAAATTTGGATGCCACGCCCAACCATACCGCCCGCAGCCCCCCTTTCCCCACTTTATACAAACTTTGAGCTAGAGTCACCAAATTTGGTATGAAGGTAGCATTTGACATTCCACAAGGATCTGCAGCAAAAATTTGGATGCCACGCCCAACCATACCGCCCGCAGCCCCCCTTTCCCCACTTTATACAAACTTCGAGCTAGAGTCACCAAATTTGGTATGAAGATAGCAATTGACATCCCACATAGATCTGCACCAAAAATTTGAATGCCACGCCCAACCATACCGCCCCCAGTCCCCCTTTCCCAACTTTTACAAACTTTGAGCTAGAGTCACCAAATGTGGTATGAAGATAGCAATTGACATCCCACATGGATGGGCATCAAAATTTTAATACTATTATCGAGTAAACCGCAGTCGGTTGCGTCCGACTGCAACGTTTCCACTTGTTTATAATACAAAGAAGTGAAGTTTGTTTTTATAGTTTAATTTTCAATAATTTTGAATCAGCTAATAGTCTTTGTTTTTTGGTTTTGTTTACAAAGTTGTTTGTTTAAGTTATTAATTCTTAAATATATACTTACTAATTTAAAAATAAAAAGGTTTTAAAGCAGTTCATTCTTTTTTGTGCGCTTAAGTGTTAAATGCTCAGAAAAAAATCGTCCGCACGCAACCTTTCTCTTCAACAAGCACGAACGCACTGAAGCTAAGGCCTTTCATCGTGCTAGCGTCGGCTGCCGACGAGACCACCTTATACTTATTCCATCATGTGCCCGAGTATCAAGTCACTCGGTTTGGCGACTGTTATACTCTTTTGTTTTCTCATAGCACATTCAGCCAGCCATGCTCTGAGTATATGCCCATAGGCAGCGATTTTGCAGCGCACAGTTGCTTCTTCGCTTGCTGTGTGCCCTTCTTTTGCTTCTATAAACATATGAGCGTGTCTACGTCACACGTATTATCATTTTTAAATCATTTTTGCGACGTTGCCTTAGTGAAGCTATGCATTATACCCACATTCATATATATTTATATATGTTTGCTGTTTTGCTAGGATTTCTACTGATTTTTGTTATTTTGTTTGGGCTGGCTAGTGTTAGTGTGTTAGTGATTTTGCACTTCTACATGACATATTTAATTGTATGCGTAGCATTTGCCATGGCTTTCATTGACCTTTCTCTACTATGAAATAAATTTGGTGTATTTTGCCTACAAAAACCTAAAAAGCAATACTTCCAAGGCAGCCAAATATCATATTTTGTGCTGATCGACCATTTGCAGTATCAGGCAAACAGCAAAATAAACAAGCGTCTAGTAAAATAAGCAGCCGAATATCAGTTTTGCATTGCTGGTCATATATACTCTTTCATGTTTTCAGCTCTATGACCATTCAGACTGTCTGAAAAAAAACATCTCTTATTGGGACATAATACAAAAAGCGAGCGAGAAAAACACAGTCATTTCTGTTCTTGATCAACGAGTGGAATGCTCGAGCAAAGACAGTTTTTTTCGTTTTCGTTTTGCTCGTGTCTCCTGAGGAGAGTTTTGGGAGAGCACAAACGCAAAAGTCTCTTTTGCGTATGTATGCCTGTTTGTGTGTGTTCTGCTTGGGTGTGTGCGTCGGTTTCCTAGTCTAGTCCCAGCAAGCATTTTGAATGACAAACTAGTGTTTTTCGAGTCACCATATGATTGAAAGTAAACATTTATGAACTATTGTTTTGATGACAAATGATATATTTGTGTTATATATTGGTCGGCGTAGGTGACTCATTTTGAGAGGTTGTATACTACAGCAGTTTTCAATAATTTTTGAGTCGTTTTTCGAATCAAAAGCGAGTATTTTTCGAGTCGTATTTTTTTTGAGCTGGTCAAAAATGTTGGTTGTTTTTTGAGCCTTTATGTATCATAATTGTTAATGTTAATTTTAATGTTAACAATTAATGTTAATGTAAATGCTTATTACAGATTACGCAATTTAAACTAATCTTTTATTTTTACCCAACGAGGGTTTGAACCGGGGACTTTCGTTTTTGCGGCGTCTTAGGCAGCTCGACCATCAGGCGTCATTGAGTAGCACAGCCTAATTGCCCATACTTTTTACTCACCTTCATGCTCAATTTTTGATAGCTTTACATTTGAAGCATTTAATCATATTTTGAGCATGCGAGCGAGTATTTTTTGAGTAGCCAAGCTGTTCAAAGTAATCGTTTTTACTGACGTCACGACAAAGTAACCTTATTTTAATAGCTGGCATGCTCAATTTTTGATTGCTTCAAATTTTAGGCGATTCATCATATTTAAAGCACACATGCTAGTCGTTTTTGAGTAGGGCTTTAATCGCATAAGCGATTAATCGTTTTTAAGTCATCAAAATGACTCAAATTGAAATATTTATTTGGTGTCTGATCAAAACAATTATCAAATTGCTTGCAGGGTACACACATTTATAACTACGTGAATGTGTGTGAAAAATTTGCCGACCCTTTACTTTATTTTATTTTCTTCAGATCTCGCAAATGACGCTCAACACATTCTTTTATTGCCATCCATTCAGCATAAAGATAAAAAAAAAACAAGTGGATACGTTGCAGTCGGACGCAACCGACTGCGGCATACTCGATACCAGTATTAAAACCGGTAAAAAGAGGCCTGATTGCAAAGGGGTACGGATGCTCCACGGATGTACGCTGCCTTGAAGATTCTCCGATGCAGATGGGGATGCCACCAGCTATCATCTTTCCAAATTCGGTTTTTCTAAAAAAAAAATGCTTGTAATTCCCAACTGGTGAGTGTTGTAACCGATAGCTAACCCAGACAAATGCCTCGGACCATTGGCTGTGTTCAGCAGTAGTTGCTCTGCCCAACATAAGTTATCAAGAGCAGTAATCGATCGTATTTCTTGCCACCTGCCCTCCCCCCTTCCCCCTCTCCACCACCACCCTACCCCTACCTTCAGGTCTGGGGAGGCGCTTGTAAACTACTTTCTTATCCTTCAATAAGACTGTAATGTGTTTGCTTCAAAACATTTACTTATGTTTGGGCTTGTAATACCCAACTATTATATGTTGTAACCCATACCTAACCCAGACAAATGGCTCGGATCATTGGCTGTGTTCAGCAGTAGTTGCTCTGCCCAAGTGAAGTTATCAAAAGCAGTTATCGATCGTATTTCTTACCACCTTCATTAGCCTCCCTCACAGTTTATTATTGAGAGTAAATTGTCATTTAATGAAGTTGAGTACATGAAGTACAAATGAGAAGAAGTCGTTCTCACCCTTATATTATAATTTATTAGTTATTAAGAGTAATTAACACCTTGCTAAACATTAAGATTACAATCGTCCATTCTTTAGTATATTATAGTTTTCCATGTTACAAGTGTGTTCATTAGCTTTAAACAAGTAAGAAGGCTCTAGTCGGGTGAGCCCGACTAGAAGATACCCTGAACCCAGTTGCAATAAATATATTTAATTTATATAAGACTTTGGTATACTGGCTTAGCTTCCATCGATTAAGTTCAATATCTCCGGTGTTTCTCAACCGATTTGGACGAAATTTTCAGAAAAGTTCTATCATTATCCATTACTTCAACCCTCATTTTTAGATTTTCCAAATTCGATATTTTATTGTTATCGATATTATGTGTATATCGGAAACCAGAATAGTTATCGATAATTTGAAGCAAACTTGTTCTGCTCATGGTATAGGAGAACTTATATACAAAATCAGAAGTCTCTAGCTCTTGTAGTCTCTGAGATCCACGCGTTCATACAGACGGACAGACGGACAGACAGACGGACAGACGGACATGGCTATATCGTCTCGGCTGTTGATGCTGATCAAGAATATATATACTTTATAGGGTCGGAGATGCTTCCTTCTGCCTGTTACATACTTTTGCACAAAACCATTATACCCTTATTTACCCATTTTATGGGTTAAGGGTATAATAACATTACGGCTCAAGCAACTTAACAGAAGGTTCGAGCTGCCAGATCGGCGTAAGATGATCGAAGGGTGCGTGCGCTCTCACGACCCACGATCCACAATCGCGACCCACGCGAAGAAGGAAGGAGCACGCGACCGGCGAGTTAGTTAGGAAATCGGGTCCAAGGCGTGCAGACGTGTCGGCGGAATAGTTAGTGAGAGATAAGTAAAAGGTAAACGGCGGCCAAGTACAGTCGACGAGGACGAATACGGAATAATAGCGTAGGCACCCTTAGACGGAGGAGAGAAGACGTAATAAGTGCACATATATACTACAGCCAAGATTAAAGTAAGCATAATATAGAACACCTGTGGAAGGCATACAGAAATAAAGGTTCGAAAGACAGAAATACCCTAACCCCAAAACCTCGTGTGTCTGTCATCAGATTAAGTCGTTTCGATTCGCGTTGTAAAGCGGTTCACCGGCTGACGGCGTTCGCCTCAGCTTGGAAGGGAAGAGAAACTTGCGGACTTTGCGGTAGGAATGCGGCGACAATCCACTCGCCAATCCAAATCGCCCAGGCATCCCAGTAGCGCATCTTAATGGTAGTTTACCGGCCCACGGTAATCACCTCGGCTTGGAAAGAGTAATAACTGAGGCTTGTGGTAGGAGTGCGATGACAATCCACTCGCCAACCCAGATCGCTCAGTAAGATCGGTGACGCGACCCTCTTGCATTATGACACTAACGAACTTTTCCTCCAGTTAGCCATTGTGTTTCAGCAAATATAAATATTTATTGTAACACGAGCCTTGGCCAGACTGAGATCTGCGGAGCAACGAAAGTGACGGTGGAAGCGTGCGCACCGATTGCATAGCGGAATTTATTTAAGTGCCAGCGGTTGGTAACAAGTCGCGGCGCGGCGAAGTTGACGGTGAAGTGGATGAGCCGATCACCTAACGGCATAACGCGCGCTACGACAAGCCAAGTACAGCACGCATCAAATTATCAAAAGTGGAGTGGTTTTTTTTGGCAACGGCAAATAGCGAACAGTGGGACGAGAACAAGCGGGGATCGAACACTGAACAGTGGGACGAGAGTGATGGGAATGTTAAAGTGAACAGTGGGATGAGTGCAACCGCGAAGTGGAATAAAAATTAAATAAATTTTAATAAACAAAATAAAATAATTTAATAAAATAATTAAAAAAAAAAAAAAATAATAATAAATCCAATTAAAAAAAAAAATAAATAATAATAACAAATAAAATAATATAAAAGAATAAAATATATGAATAAATATAACTATACAAAACAAAAATTAAATTTTTACAAATAAAACAAAATAAAAATTAAGTTTGTACAGATAAGGCGGAAAAAAAGTTTTGCAAGAATTAAATAAAATTACAAAACTAATGCAAACAAAATTTTGAAGTAAGGGGGAAAATTAAATAAGGTTAGAATAAGAAGGGTTTCGACGAAATAAAATCTAAATAAAACTTATAAAATCGAATTACAACAAAGAGCAAATAATACACCCAAACCAGCCATGAGTGAACGCGAGAGCCCGGAATTAGAGAACTGCAGCAAACCAGGTGTAGGCGTTCGATGGGTGTACCACTGCCGAAAGGAGGACTTAGAGAAGATTGCGCACGAACTCGGCCTGGACAAGCTGGGAAAGGTAAAAGAGTTGCGGAAACGGGTTTGTACCTTTATAAAAGAAGGGACCCATAATTTGGGTACGTGGACTCGTCTGACGGAATGGGAGTCGAGGTTCGCAAAGACCCAGGAATCGCCCAGCCTTTCCACCGCAGAACCACGAACGCGTCAAAAATCAGAATCTGACCTGCTGACACTGTCGGGGTCACCCGGGGGATTGTTTCCGCTGCACAGCCACACACAATATATGCCGCCCTGTGAGCAGAAGATAAGGATTGAATCCTCACCTGGTATACATGTGGTGCCACCTGTAAACCCTCCTGTGAATAGTACCCAGGTGGGGCAGGGGGACTACAGACCGAGTGTGGGAGCCGGCGACGCGGAATTCGGCAGTCATAGACAATATATGGTCGTCCCTGAGCTAGTTCGCAGGTGGGGAATCAGGTTTAACGGTTGCACCGACCCACTCACATTTCTACAAGCGATTGAAGAACGGGCGATATCCCACGAGGTTAGTCTAGATCGTGTGGCCAAGGTTATGAGCGAAGTATTGACAGATAAAGCGGCACTCTGGTTCACAACCAGTCGACTAAGAGATACGACTTGGGCCACTTTCCAGAAAGAATTCTTGGATTTTTCTTGCCCCCAAGGTACTTCCAGAGGCTGGAAGACAAAATCAGAGCTCGTCGGCAGCGTACTGGCGAAGGGTACAAAGACTATTTAATTGATCTTAGGGGACTTATGTAACACGCAGGATATGGGTCAGCCCAAGAGTTGGACAGAATTTACGAAAACCTAGCGCCGGAGTATAGATTATATATCCGCAGGAGAGATTTCGTGACAAATGGCAGCCGAATTAGAAAACGTCCGGAATCAGAGCCGCAGGGAAGCAGAGGGTAGTCAGGGGTCAGGCGGTAAAAATCATGGTGTGACAGAGGGGACAGGCAGTCCCGTCACCCAAAGCAACCCGTTTAAAAATCCGACGCGTGTACAACCGGTACCAGCGCACAAAAATCATGCTTTTCCGATCAGTCCTGTACGAGGGATTCCAAATGGTGAGATCGGTCAAGAGCAGCTTAGACCCTACGACGGGAGACGCGTGCGCTATAAGTGTTCGCAGGGCGGGCATTTTGCTCGGGAATGCCCCAATCCGCGAGTTCTATTCTGCAGATCGTGTGGTACACAGGGCGTGAACAGTGCAGAGTGCAGCCAGAAACAGCCGGGAAACGAGCAGCGGCGACATCCGGAGTGGGATCGGATGGGCGCCGGTGTGAGTCGTTCCCAAAATTAGAATACCCACTGAGAGTCCAGGACAGTCGTATAGTCGTATATGCTATTAAGGTTGGAAGGTTCGTATTCTGAACATGGATGCCAAAGTTTAATTTACTGTCAAAAGTGACCCCATGGTACTTAACTTCCTTGCTTGTTTCTATTGGACTCCCCGCGAGCCTAATCTCCCTCATCCTTTGTAGCTTGTTTTCTTCTGGTGAAAGGAACGATGATTGTCTTACTAGGGTTTAAGTTGAGACCAACCTCCCTACACCAATTATGCGTAATCCTAAGTCCCAGTTGAACATTATCACAAAGAGTTTCTTCATACTTGCCCCGAGCTATTATCACAATGTCATCTGCATAGCCTTGACATTGAATACCCCTGTTCGCAAGTCTACTTAACAGTTCGTCTACTAGTATACTCCATAAGAGGGGTGATAAAACCCCCCCTTGAGGACAGCCCCTTGTGTTTGTTACTGTTACGGTACTATTTTGTATAGATGCCGTAGCCTGTCTGGACCCTAATAGGGATGAAATCCATCTACTAGTTGTACTATCCAGCCCTTTTCTATTCAAGGTAGCTTTGACAGCATCATGTGATGTGTTGTCGAAAGCACCTTCAATGTCTAAAAATGCACAAACTGCTACTTCTTTGTTTACTACTGCCGCCCGCAGAGTACGGTGCAGCTCATACAGGGCAGTGTCCGTAGACCTGCCTGTTCTGTATGCGTGCTGCGTTGCCTGCAGTGGACTCTGTGTGAGCAGAGTACTCCTTATGTTATAATCCACCAGCTTTTCCAACGCTTTCAACAAAAACGATGTTAAGCTGATGGGTCTGAAGGACTTTGGGTTGGTGGTATCTGTCTTCCCTACTTTGGGGATGAGGACCACCCTATCTCTACTCCAAGTGCTTGGTATATGACCAAGTGCTAGGCTACTGACCAGGATTTTCCGTAGAGTGGGTAGGAGTATTCCCTGTTCCTGCTGAAGGAATACCGGTGATATGCAATCTAGACCAGGAGATTTGTAAGGCTGGAAGGTTCCAATTGCCCATTTTATTTTCTCCACTGTGACCACCGACTTGGCACATGCCCAGTCAATGGCCGTTGGTCTGTGTTGACCTCCTGTTTCAAGCGATTCGCACGGTTGCCAGGGGATACTTCCTGGGAAGTGCGTCTCAAACAGAAGCTCTAACCTTTGCATATTGGTGCTCGTATATGTATTATCTTTACGCTTCAGGGCTAAATTAGCCTCCGGCGCCCGCTTTGATAATGCTCTATGGAGCCGGGCACCTTCACTCGTGCTTGTTATGCTTTCGCAGAAGTCCCTATAGTTCCTGCGCTTGGCCTTCCTTATCTCCTTGCTGTAGGAGGTGAGGCTTTCGCGGTATGTATCTCATGACCCGTCTCTCTTAGCTTTATTGAAGAGGTGACGTGTGGTGATACGCAGTCTCTCAAGACCGTCATTACACCATGGGGCATCTTTTTCTTTACGCGTTTTCCCTAGTGGGCAGCTTTCTTCATATGCATTTTTAATGCTACTATTTAGATTTCTAACAACTCTTTCTAGCTCACTCGTGCATCTGGGTATTCCAGAGTTTTCAGTGGCTAGGTTAAGTTCTAGGGTAGACCTAAATTTTTCCCAGTTCGTTTTCCTGGGGTTACGAGTTGGTATACTACTATCCGTATTAACCTTAAGTTTGAAAAGGACAATCCTGTGATCGGACATGGATTCTTCTAAAGAGACATGCCATTCTCTGAAATATGGCCTAAGAGACCGACTAATCAGAGTAATGTCTAACACCTCTTCTCTAACTCTAGTTTCAAATGTCGGTGTCGATCCGACATTACCAATTTCTAAGTTATACTTGAATATAAAGTTGGTAAGACACTCACCCCTTTTGTTGATGTCCGTGCTGCCCCATATGGAGTGGTGCGCATTGGCATCGCAGCCGATTATAACCGGCAGCTTCTCTCTCCTGCAGTGGTCCATCAGTTTTTCTATTTCCGGTGGCGGGCAGTCCACATCACCGGCAAAATAGGCAGATGCCACCACAATAGGGAGGCGTTTCCAATTGCCCTTACGGCAATAGATACGCAGTCCCTAGTGAGGAATTCTGAAAGAATAGTAAAATTAATACATTTCCTTACCATAATGCATGCTCTAGGTGTAGGATCTCTTTGATCCCAGATTACCTTTGAGTCGGCGGTGTACAGGCCTTTTATGCCATTGTTTACCCATGGCTCCTGTACCAGGGCTAGCCCAAGATGTTGGGTGATAAACATCCTGGCCAAGACAGCAGAGGCTGCCTTAGCCCGATGGAGGTTTATCTGGGCTAGCCCAGTGACGGTGACGTTTGATGTCACCATCACTCATCCACCGCTCTAGCTCCTGCTGATGTAGGTTGGGAGCTGCCCACATCACCGCTGACCGTCATGGTGACGTCAGCTTCTGCCGTTTCAAGCTCCTCAGCGAGCTCTTGCGAGGTCATCGGCACCTCATCATCCATCCCTTCCAGCTCTGCTGGACCGAGCGTCATCTCCGCCAGGTCCTCATCCTCGGCCAGATACTCTGATAAATCGGAGACACCTGCCAGATGAGCACTCGGAACAGTGGCGGTGGGAGGTGTGGGGGCCGAGCCTGCAGCTCCCGGGACTGTCGTCTGGGCAGGGGTAGTCCTTGCGCCAACACTTTTCTTCTTCAGACCGCTAACGGGGATGGTCCCGTAGCGGAATGAAACTTGATGGCCTCTCGCCGCTATCGCGTCCTTGGATGCCTCATCGATGCCTATCACCAATAGCGCACCTCCGCCTTCCGTCCTCCTAGACAACACCTTCCACGAGTCGGTCTCGATCTTGTTCTGGTTCCTCAGCAGAACCAACAAGGATTCGGTTGACCGATCCGCGCTTCTTGGGCAGAAGATGGTGATGTTGTGGGGTGATGGAATATCATCACCCACCTTGCAGTGCAGTGGAGCCCCTCTCCACGACTGCAGTCTTGGCGCCACGGTCCTCAGCCACTCCGCTGAGTGATCGTCGGAACATTCAATGACCAGGTAGCCAACCCGGAAATGAATGCCCGCGAACGCGACCGCGGTGTCCCATCCTGTGAGGATAACCTCATCCATGATGGCCTCCTCCAATGCGGACAAGTCCCCATGACTGAGCATTACCTGTGGGTATTCCACAGGTAACACGGCCACCTTGACTTTTCTTGCAATCGCTGCATACGATATGCGAGTCTCGGTGGACAATGGAGGGGAAGACCTTACTGCTGTTGCTACGGCGGATGCCGACGTGCTGGGACGCTCCTCTGGGCACGCCCTCTTGGGGGTGGCAGTGGGTGGCGTCAAATTACTGCTCAGGCGTTTGGGGGCTGGTCCCCGTACCTGGCTCGCCGAGTCTCTTCCAGCCGTTGCCATGCGCAGTGCCTCAGCAGGGGGTAGTCCCTGCTGAAGGTACCTGAGGTACCATTTGGTCTTTGAGCCGTTCAGCGTTTTTCGGTTTGGGTCATCCAAACCGCCCGGCTCTCCCAATTTTGGCAGCTGCGCTTTTGGCTGCTGGTGCTGCACGCCATGTCGCCTAACAGCGCTAAGCCTCGGTCGCATCGACTGGGATGGTCCAGCCTTGCTTCCTCCTCCTGCAGCTGGGGCGACACGGTGACGTGGGGCTTCCCTCGTCGTAGGTGCGCGCGCTGTTTCTATTGCCGCATGCGGCCTTCTTGTTTGCTGCGCCTGGTTAGGGCGCCGTGGGGCTGGTCCCACATTGGAGGGCCGCTCCCCGTCAAGGAGGCGGTCCTCAAAGTGTCTCGCGACACTGGCAGCAGGGGTATCCTGTTGCACTCCTAAATACTTTTTATTATTTTTAAAATCTCTCATTTTTTTCCCACGAGTTTTGGAGAAATATGGGGTCCACCCGGGCAGAGATCCGCAGTACCCGGGTAAGGCTAATTAGAACAGGCGGTCGCCATCTGCCTGAGCTCACCGTTGGCGACTGGGCTAGTTTTTAATCCGGGCCCCCGGCCTGGTTGACTTTCGGCACGGTTCGAATGACACCTTAGTCCAGCCCGGAGTGAGACATTGGGGGAGGGATGAAGAGGGGTACGTGTGAGGGAGTTGGGAGTGTGTGAGGCTATGCTTTGTTCATTAGCTTTAAATAACATTTCGGCTCAAGCAACTTAACAGAAGGTTCGAGCGGCCAGATCGGCGTAAGATGATCGAAGGGTGCGTGCGCTCTCACGACCCACGATCCACAATCGCGACCCACGCGAAGAAGGAAGGAGCACGCGACCGGCGAGTTAGTTAGGAAATCGGGTCCAAGGCGTGCAGACGTGTCGGCGGAATAGTTAGTGAGAGATAAGTAAAAGGTAAACGGCGGCCAAGTACAGTCGACGAGGACGAATACGGAATAATAGCGTAGGCACCCTTAGACGGAGGAGAGAAGACGTAATAAGCGCACATATATACTACAGCCAAGATTAAAGTAAGCATAATATAGAACACCTGTGGAAGGCATACAGAAATAAAGGTTCGAAAGACAGAAATACCCTAACCCCAAAACCACGTGTGTCTGTCATCAGATTAAGTCGTTTCGATTCGCGTTGTAAAGTGGTTCACCGGCTGACGGCGTTCGCCTCAGCTTGGAAGGGAAGAGAAACCTGCGGACTTTGCGGTAGGAGTGCGGTGACAATCCACTCGCCAATCCAAATCGCCCAGGCATCCCAGTAGCGCATCTTAATGGTAGTTTACCGGCCCACGGTAATCACCTCGGCTTGGAAAGAGTAATAACTGAGGCTTGTGGTAGGAGTGCGATGACAATCCACTCGCCAACCCAGATCGCCCAGTAAGATCGGTGACGCGACCCTCTTGCATTATGACACTAACGAACTTTACCTCCAGTTAGCAATTGTGTTTCAGCAAATATAAATATTTCTTGTAACACGAGCCTTGGCCAGACTGAGATCTGTACCTCGGCTCAAATCACTACTTTACACCTCTTAAGTTTACGTTACAATCGGCTTTAAATGAAGAAGCTCCGATATTTAAGCTGTAGAACACTTTCAATTTATGAAATATATCTTTTAAGTCACGAATATAATTTGATGCTAGAATATGCTATATCAACTTTGAAATATGCTAGATTTATAGCTATAAGCTATTTTCAAATTTTATAAGATATTCCATTTTGAAATATGCTAGATCTAGCCTGAAATAAGCTAACCTGGCAATACTGGTCCTCTCTCAACTCGCAACGCTGCTCGGGTTCTCTAGGAGCGAAATGAGATAATTTCAATTTCGCGTGTATTTTGAATTGTTATCAATACCAAGTTTGAAAAAGCGAAGTGACGCATCTCTATGAATATATTATCGCTGGTATTATTTTGATATGACTTAATTATATGTTAATAGAAAATAAATTTATCATGTAATCATCAATTATAGATATAATTAAATATATAAATAATATGGCAAAATTTTAAAATTATTTCATATGTGCTTTTTAACAAACAAAGTCTTAAATATATAAACCTGTAAAAAGAAAAATATCATAAAAACTGAGACAGGTTCTTGCATGCAAATAACTATTAATGCATAAGTGTGAGCGCAAACATTCATTCACTGTTCAAATTTAATCCCACTCCAAAAATAACAAAAGCATCACACGCAAAAATAACAAAACCATACTCGCATATCCCACGCGCAAATAAACAGCAGAGCTGCGTGGACCGACCGTCTCAGTCGGCTGCCTCTCTACATCTAAGCGGAAACAAAAATAATTTTGAGCAAGAAAGCGGGAGCGCCCAGTCGGCTCGACACCCGAAGTGCTATGGGAGCACTCAGAAAGTTTTCACACAAATGTACAACATATGCATTCCCAACAAGACCCGTACGCAGGGATTGCTCTACAATACTTTATTCTTACTGGCTAAGCTCTGCCCATCAAATATGGGTTCACTAAAATGCTTTTTGGTTTTGCAGCCTGCTTTTTTCACAACCGCCAGCAGCAGTGCGTTAGTTGTACTCAAACACAAAAGAAGCTCGCGTTGGTCGTGAATCATTATTTTGAATTTAAGTATAAAAAACACAGTTGCATTTCCGATTTATTAAGAGAAAGTTATTAGCCTACCGACACAATATGTGCTTTTTTCAACACTTGTTGTTACGGTCGTAAAACTCATGTATACGGTACGGGAGCTGTACGGGGCTCATGCGTACAGGCCTTTATGAGTTAACACGATCTTAATTAAAAAAAAAATAAATGTGTTTTTCGGGTTTTGTATTTGTTTATTGTTCAACGTTGTGTAAAATAATGTCTTCAATGTCGTCAAAAGCCTCTAACGCGCTTAAATTATGTGAACAAACGTAGTCGCGCAGCGAATCTAAATTTTTTAGCGCCTCTTTGGTTGACTGATGTTAAATATTGGTATCAGATGGAGCAAAATCCTCCTCATCTTCAATCGGATTTTTATTTTCGTCCATTACGTCGGTCACAATGTTCTCGTCTGAAATAGTTCCAAAACAGGCAAAATCATTGTCGCATTGATCTTCGTCTAGATTAGACCATTCGAAGTTTTCAACCTCTGAGTCTGTCTCAGCACCCATACAAGACTCTGGAATTTGATCAATGCTAGTCTGGAATAAAACATTTTATGGCTTATTCATACTTTTTCTAATATCAACTTTTGCAAGTCTACCTTCTTAAATCAATTGATTACTGTATTCTGCTTGACTAAGTACCAAGCGCGATAAGCATATCGAATACCATCCAAAATAGCCAAAGATTCGAGAAATTTAACTATGGATAATCCCTTTTCTAATGCTCCAATTTGTTTTTATTTTTATTTTTTTTAGAACTTTCCGATATTCCATTATTATATACCTTGATCAAGTGGCTGTATTGTAGCAGTAGTGTTTGACTGAAGAAATTGAATTTTTAAGTTCGAAAATTTTGTTTCTGTATTATGGCAAGGAGCATTGTCTATAATCAAACAAACGTGTTTATTGTCTTTCTTTAGATCGTTATTAAGATCTACAAGTATTTTTGTATAAATTGCGCTCGTCATCCATGCGCTTCTGTTGCTATAATATGGCAGTAACACCTCTCATCTTTTAAAAAGTCGGGGCTTGACTGCTTTTCCATTTTTGTGATTTTCATAATGATTGGGTGCTATAGTAAATATGGTGCCCGAGAAGCAAACACTGTCGTTTTCCTCAGGGGCAATGAGGGTGCATTGGTTGTAGCACGAAACCCGACTATTGACGCCACGAAAGCGCGAATCCTGTTTGTATAATGCTGATCCGTCATAAGGTAAAAAGTATGCACTTTCATTCGTGCTTTTGTAGCTTCCGTTTGGCAGTGCCTTGTAGTACAATCCAGTTTCGCCAGCATTAAAAATACTTTCTGGAGTGTATTTTTCCAGAATATGCGGCAAACGGTTAGAAAAACAAGTAAGAAGGCTCTAGTCGGGAGAGCCCGACTAGAAGATACCCTGAACCCAGTTGCAATAAATATATTTAATTTATATAAGACTTTGGTATACTGGCTTAGCTTCCATCGATTAAGTTCAATATCTCCGGTGTTTCTCAACCGATTTGGACGAAATTTTCAGAAAAGTTCTATCATTATCCATTACTTCAACCCTCATTTTTAGATTTTCCAAATTCGATATTTTATTGTTATCGATATTATGTGTATATCGGAAACCAGAATAGTTATCGATAATTTGAAGCAAACTTGTTCTGCTCATGGTATAGGAGAACTTATATACACAATCAGAAGTCTCTAGCTCTTGTAGTCTCTGAGATCCACGCGTTCATACAGACAGACAGACGGACAGACAGACGGACAGACGGACATGGCTATATCGTCTCGGCTGTTGATGCTGATCAAGAATATATATACTTTATAGGGTCGGAGATGCTTCCTTCTGCCTGTTACATACTTTTGCACAAAACCATTATACCCTTATTTACCCATTTTATGGGTTAAGGGTATAAAAAGCGGCCGCACTTGCTGCATTATTTTCACTGGCTTCTCCGTGAATCTTTGCGAAGGTTATAGAATTTCGTTTGCACCAACAGTGAAGCCAGCTCCGATCTGGCGCATAGTTTTCGTTAAGCTTTATGGCAAACTCTTTTGTCTTAGCGAGCAAGACTGGTAAACTAATAATTTCATTTTGAGAACGAATTTTGTAAAACCATGACAACAATGATGTTTCTAAGTGAAAACGTGTGCTCTTTCTATGCCTTTTCTTTTTAAGATTGGTCACGGCACAGACCTTACTTGCATTGTTTTTAATGCGCAATGATTCTGACGCTTACTTTATACTTTTCAACACGTATTTTTATACTCGATACCGAAGGTAAAGAGTATATTGGTTTTGTGCAATGTCCGTCATGGTGTCTGTCCGTCTGTCCGTCCGTATGGTTGCAAGTTTTTTCCACACCCTTCAAGCTAGGGACTTGAAACTTTCCAATTCTCTTTATCTATGGGATAGTATATTAAAGTGTCAAGATTGGGGTTCTACGATAACTGGGGGGCTGGCAAATCGATAAATTCGATAACTCAAAAACGATAAATCCGCATATTTCACACACCCTTACAGCTAGAACTACCAAATTTGGTAAGAAGATAGCTACTAGCAACCCCCAAAAAACTGCATCAAAAATTTTTGAGCTACGCCCCCGCATCCCGCCCCCAGACCCACCGCATTTTAAAGTCAAAAAAGCCTATATCTCCCACATTTTTTGAGCTAGAGCCACCAAATTTGGTGCCAATTTAGCTGATGATGACCCCCCAAAAACTGCACCAAAAGTTTGGATGCCACGCCCACCAATACCGCCCTAGCCGCCCCCAGATGCCCCAACGCTTCGTAAAAAACGGGAATGCGTGAATCTTCAAGAGTAGTGTAGCTAGAGCCACCTAATTTGGTAGGAAGATAGCTGGTAACGACCCCAAAGAACTGCATCAAAGTTTTGGAGCCACGCCCACCCATCCCGCCCCCAGCCCCCCCGCATTTAGAAATCAGAAAAGCCTATATCTCCCACAGTTTTTTAGCTAGAGTCACCAAATTTGGTGCCAAGATAGATGATGATGACCCCCCAAAAACTGCATCAAAAGTTTGGATGCCACGCCCACCAATACCGCCCTAGCCACCCCCATCTGCCCCAACGCTTCGTCAAAACGGGAATGCGTGTATATTCCAGAGTAGTGGAGCTAGAGCCAACAAAATTGGTAGGAAGATAGCTGGCAACGACCCCCAACAATCTGCATCAAAGTTTTGGAGCCAAGCCCATCCATTCCGCCCCTTTTTCCCCACCTTATACAAACTTTGAGCTAGAGGCACCAAATTTAGTATGAAGGTTGCATTTGACATTCCACAAGGATCTTCAGCAAAAATTTGGATGCCACGCCCAACCATACCGCCCCCAGCCCCCCTTTCCCCACTTTATACAAACTTCGAGCTAAAGTCACCAAATTTGGTATGAAGAGAGCAATTGACATCCCACATGGATCGGCAGCAAAAATTTGTATGCCACGCCCACCCATACCGCCCCAAGCCCCATAGCCCCCCTTTCACCACCTTTTACATGCTTCGAGCTAGAGTCACCAAATTTGGTATGAGGGTAGCATTTGACATTCCACAAGGATCTGCAGCAAAAATTTGGGTGCCACGCCCAACCATACCGCCCGCAGCCCCCCTTTCCCCACTTTATACAAACTTTGAGCTAGAGTCACCAAATTTGGTATGAAGGTAGCATTTGATATTCCACAAGGATCTGCAGCAAAAATTTGGATGCCACGCCTAACCATACCGCCCAAAACCCCCTTTCCCCACTTTATACAAACTTCGAGCTAGAGTCACCAAATTTGGTATGAAGATAGCAATTGACATCCCACATAGATCTGCACCAAAAATTTGAATGCCACGCCCAACCATACCGCCCCCAGCCCCCCTTTCCCCACTTTTACAAACTTTGAGCTAGAGTCACCAAATTTGTTATGAAGACAGCAACTGACATTCCACAAAGATCTGCATCAAAAATTTGGATGCAATTCCACCCATACCGCCCCCAGCCCCCCTTTCCCCACTTTATACAAACTTCGAGCTAGAGTCACCAAATTTGGTATGAAGATAGCAATTGACATCCCACATGGATGGGCATCAAAATTTTTAATACTGGTATCGAGTGTACCGCAGTCGGTTGCGTCCGACTGCAACGTTTCCACTTGTTTGATTTTTGTTTGTTCTTAAATCATTTAAAATAGACATTTTTTGTTTAGCTGTGAAATTATGGCGCGATATTTCTGCATTAGTTATTTCAAAGTCATATGTTTAGCTGTCGATGAAAAGTAAATCGATGGCTCAATTAACTGGAACAGTGCTGGACAATTTTCTTATAAGCGATTAAAATCGTGTGCAGAAACTTACATTTTGATAAAAAAAATTTTGCATACAAGCGATATTTGCTTATGAGCGATTTGCATACAAGCAATTACATTTTCATATTAAATTTGCGCATAATGCTCTCTAATGGGAAAATTTTGCATTTATCAGGTATTTGAATATAAGCGTTACGTCATATATCCGATATTTACTGTATTTTGATTAGCAAAGGGTGGTGTTATTGAGCAATAACTAAAAACAGATTACTAACATATCATCTTCCAACATTTATCGTTCGTCTAGTGCAATTTGCATTGCACACACACACACACACACACACCCACACACACACACACACACACACACACACACACACACACACACACACACACACATGCATTGCCCGTGTGCAGGAATGGCTTAACCAGGCGGGATTGGAGCTGGCTGCGCACAAGACGGAGGCGGTGCTTGTAAGCAGCCGCAAGACGGTGGAAACAGCGGAAATAGTTGTTGGCCGGACTACGATTCGGTCCAAACGGGCAATCAAATACCTTGGCGTTATGCTGGATACGAGACTATCCTTTAAGGAGCACCTGGAGTACACCGCAGCCAAGGCAGCTGGAGTATGTCGCACACTATCGCGCATAATGCTAAACACGCGCGGGCCCAAGCAGGAGCTCTGAGCGTTGTCCGTGCAACGGCTTTGTACGCAGCGCCAATATGGTGGAAAGCCGTTCGGGTTCAAAGCTACTGCCGCGGTATAGGCGCTGCATACCGCCTTTGCGCGATCAGAGTGTTCTGTGCTTTCCGGACGATTTCTGATGAGGCCGCCCTGGTCATCGCTGGCATGGTTCCCATCGAAGAGCTTGCCATTGAGTCGGGAGAGTTGGCTAGCCGGTCGGCCGCTACTACAGCACGCGCGAGCCGACTGGCAGTAAGATCCAGCACTTTGGAGAGGTGGCATGCCCGCTGGAACTCTTCAGAGAAGGGGCGATGGACCCTGATCCAGGCTTCACATGGCTCAACCGGGGTCATGCTGAAGTTAATTTTTACCTGACCCAGCTGCTGTCTGGACATGGGTGCTTCCGGAAGTATTTAAGGCGGTTTGGCCACGAGCAAAGCGATGAGTGCCTATGGTGCGGAGAGGGTTTACAGGAGGACGCACACCACGTACTGTTCACCTGCGGGCGGTTCGCGAACCAACGCACCACGCTTGAGCTCGCTTTGGGTGGACCCATCACGATGGACAATCTAGTGCCAAGTATGCTAGAGTCTCCGGCAAAATGGGAAGCGGTCAGCGCATTTGCGGCAGAGGTGATGAAGGAGCTGAGGCGAGTGGAACGACTTAGAAGGACCACGCCAATATAGGTGGTGATTGTAGTATGCGAAGCAATTCCTAACGGACATACCGCATACTGTTATCGCTCCTATACACAAAGCCACATGTATTATATTCTACTCATTAAGTATTATTTATTGTTATAGTTTAATAAAGAATATAAAAATAAAAAAAATAAAAAAATAAAAAAAAACACACACACACACACACACACTCACACACACATACACACACACAAGTTGCGTTTTCCCAAGTGCAAAACAAGAGAAAAATCCGATTGTACTAGTACTGTGGAAGTTCCTGGCCACATACCTGAGCACCCGAGTGTTGCCGCCAGGCGTGATCCTTGGTGGTTTCCATCGTTGCCTGGTCAAGCCTTTTCTAGAGGCTGCCCGCTCGCGCCTTTTTTTTTGCCAGTTTCGTTGGTGTGCGTTCTCAAAAAACACACAGTGCAACACATTTTCTTGTTGTGTGCGTGCATTTGTGTATTTAAAGCTGACCGCAGCTGCTGTGCCAGCTGATAGCGCTAAATCCCTGGGCTGGTGTCTTGCGACAGTGCTGCCAACCGATCAAGCTGCGTTTAGCTGGTTCCCCGTGTTGGTAACAGGTGGTGCTGTCGCTAGCTGGAGGTGTCTTCACTGTTTAAGGTTAGTGTACCGGGTGTAACATAAATTCGTGGCATACCCAAAGGGGTCGGTGTTTGGCGTAGCACAGCACACAGGCGCTTATCTTTCTGCTGCAACCTAAGTAGGAGCTTCCAAGCATAAATAAGCAAAAAGCCACGGAACCGGCTATTACCAACCCCCCCCCCCCCCCCCCCGCTGAGACGGTGCACCGTGGGGCTCAGGTGACCGATCAGGGGCGGTATAACCCCCGCCGGTAAAAAACCTAAGGGAAACTTTTGGTCACCGTGGGATTGCTTGCGAAGCTCTGCTAGGTACCCACTGTTACCAAAATGCCGGATGATCCCTCGCCCTTCGTCCGTAGGCCGGCGCTGCCGCGGTCCCCACCGGCGCTGCAGCTTAACCTAGCGTCAGCTACGCCTTGCCTAAACGCAGTATCCCCAGCTATGGAGGCAACCTCTCCAGCTGAAGTGGTAACTGTAGCGGCACCGCCGTATGCCCGAGGAGCTTTTAATTATGCGGGAGCAGGCTGCTCTTCTAAGCCACCTGTCACTCTAAGGTGCATCCTGGAGCAGATGGGGGATTGTATAGGAGGTATCAGTGCCCGGTTTGACACCAAAAGGCATATCAACAACTTGAAGCGTGAAGAGCTTGCAAAGCTCATAGAGCTACAAAGGCGAGCCATGAGAAGTTATATTTAATAAACACAAGGAGCGTAAGGTATGTTTAAATATAACCGCCTCGAACGCAGAGTCGCAAGATGCAGCGCGCCAGCTGCGATCAGCGAATCCATAAGGGGATAGTTCGTCGCGGTTCATACATATAGGTTAGATATATATGTAGTTAAGTTTAGGCTTTCTTGTGCACATAACCTTTTATTGGAATTGAATAAATTGGTCACCGGTAAATCCGTGACCCAGTGGAGTGCAATTGCTGTGTGTTTTCTTTCTTTCTATTTTTCTTCATTGGGTTTTTTTTTGTACACGCGCGCCCGCGAGTTAAGCTAAGTCGCTTTATACTCTGGCTGCTGACTGTGCCGGTTGTTGCGTTGGTTTCAGCTGCAAAGGTCGCGGTGTTGTCGCACAGTGGGCTTCGACCGCGACATAAAAATTGACTCTTATTTCGAGTGCAGAGTTGTCCCATCGGTTCGGGTCGAGTATCGGACTTACGTGACGTCGCCGTACAGTGGGCCTCGACAGTGTAAACGTACAGTGGAAAAAAAAAATTAAAGGAATTTAAAAAAAACAAGTGGAAACGTTGCAGTCGGACGCAACCGACTGCGGTATACTCGATACAAGTATTAAAAATTTTGATGCCCATCCATGTGGGATGTCAATTGCTATCTTCATACCAAATTTAGTGACTCTAGCTCAAAGTTTGTAAAAGTGGGGAAAGGGGGACTGGGGGCGGTATGGTTGGGCGTGGCATTCAAATTTTTGGTGCAGATCTATGTGGAATGTCAATTGCTATCTTCATACCAAATTTGGTGACTCTAGCTCGAAGTTTGTATAAAGTGGGGAAAGGGGGGCTGCGGGCGGTATGGTTGGGCGTGGCATCCAAATTTTTGCTGCAGATCCTTGTGGAATGTCAAATGCTACCTTCATACCAAATTTGGTGACTCTAGTTCGAAGCATGTAAAAGGTGGTGAAAGGGGGGCTATGGGGCTTGGGGCGGTATGGGTGGGCGTGGCATTCAAATTTTTGCTTCCGATCCATGTGGGATGTCAAATGCTCTCTTCATACCAAATTTGGTGACTCTAGCTCAAAGTTTGTAAAAGTGGGGAAAGGGGGGCTGGGGTCGGTATGGTTGGGCGTGGTATTCAAATTTTTGGTGCCGATCTATGTGGGATGTCAATTGCTATCTTCATACCAAATTTGGTGACTCTAGCTCGAAGTGTGTATAAAGTGGGGAAAGGGGGGCTGCGGGCGGTATGGTTGGGCATGGCATCCAAATTTTTGCTGCATATCCTTGTGGAATGTCAAATGCTACCTTCATAACAAATTTGGTGACTCTAGCTCGAAGTTTGTATAAAGTGGGGAAAGGGGGGCTGCGGGCGGTATGGTTGGGCGTGGCATCCAAATTTTTGCTGCAGATCCTTGACGAATGTCAAATGCTACCTTCATACCAAATTTGGTGACTCTAGCTCGAAGTTTGTATAAAGTGGGGAAAGGGGGGCTGCGGGCGGTATGGTTGGTTGTGGCATCCAAATTTTTGCTGCAGATCCTTGTGGAATGTCAAATGCTACCTTCATAACAAATTTGGTGACTCTAGCTCAAAGTTTGTAAAAGTGGGGAAAGGGGGGCTGGGGGCGGTATGGTTGGGCGTGGTATTCAAATTTTTGGTGCCGATCTATGTGGGATGTCAATTGCTATCTTCATACCAAATTTGGTGACTCTAGCTCGAAGCATGTATAAAGTGGGGAAAGGGGGGCTGCGGGCGGTTTGGTTGGGCGTGGCATCCAAATTTTTGCTGCAGATCCTTGTGGAATGTCAAATGCTACCTTCATACCAAATTTGGTGACTCTAGCTCGAAGTATGTAAAAGGTGGGGAAAGGGGGCTGCGGGCGGTATGGTTGGGCGTGGCATCCAAATTTTTGCTGCAGATCCTTGTGGAATGTCAAATGCTACCTTCATACCAAATTTGGTGACTCTAGCTCGAAGTTTGTATAAAGTGGGGAAAGGGCGGCTGCGGGCGGTATGGTTGGGCGTGGTATTCAAATTTTTGGTGCCGATCTATGTGGGATGTCAATTGCTCTCTTCATACCAAATTTGGTGACTCTAAATCGAAGTTTGTATAAAGTGGGGAAAGGGGGGCTGCGGGCGGTATGGTTGGACGTGGCATCCAAATTTTTTCTGCAGATCCTTGTGGAATGTCAAATGCTACCTTCATAACAAATTTGGTGACTCTAGCTCAAAGTTTGTAAAAGTGGGGAAACGGGGGCTGGGGGCGGTATGGTTGGGCGTGGTATTCAAATTTTTGGTGCCGATCTATGTGGGATGTCAATTGCTATCTTCATACCAAATTTGGTGACTCTAGCTCGAAGTTTGTATAAAGTGGGGAAAGGGGGGCTGCGGGCGGTATGGTTGGGCGTGGCATCCAAATTTTTGCTGCAGATCCTTGTGGAATGTCATATGCTACCTTCATAACAAATTTGGTGACTCTAGCTCGAAGTTTGTAAAAGTGGGGAAAGGGGGGCTGGGGGCGGTATGGTTGGGCGTGGTATTCAAATTTTTGGTGCCGATCTATGTGGGATGTCAATTGCTATCTTCATACCAAATTTGGTGACTCTAGCTCGAAGTTTGTATAAAGTGGGGAAAGGGGGGCTGCGGGCGGTTTGGTTGGGCGTGGCATTCAAATTTTTGCTGCAGATCCTTGCGGAATGTCAAATGCTACCTTCATACCAAATTTGGTGACTCTAGTTCGAAGTTTGTATAAAGTGGGGAAAGGGGGGCTGCGGGCGGTATGGTTGGGCGTGGCATCCAAATTTTTGCTGCAGATCCTTGTGGAATGTCAAATGCTACCTTCATACCAAATTTGGTGACTCTAGCTCGAAGTTTGTATAAAGTGGTGAAAGGGGGGCTGCGGGCGGTATGGTTGGGCGTGGCATCCAAATTTTTGCTGCAGATCCTTGTGGAATGTCAAATGCTACCTTCATAACAAATTTGGTGACTCTAGCTCAAAGTTTGTAAAAGTGGGGAAAGGGGGGCTGCGGGCGGTATGGTTGGGCGTGGTATTCAAATTTTTGGTGCCGATCTATGTGGGATGTCAACTGCTATCTTCATACCAAATTTAGTGACTCTAAATCGAAGTTTGTATAAAGTGGGGAAAGGGGGGCTGCGGGCGGTATGGTTGGGCGTGGCATCCAAATTTTTGCTGCAGATCCTTGTGGAATGTCAAATGCTACCTTCATACCAAATTTGGTGACTCTAGCTCGAAGTTTGTATAAAGTGGGGAAAGGGGGGCTGCGGGCGGTATGGTTGGGCGTGGCATCCAAATTTTTGCTGCAGATCCTTGTGGAATGTCAATTGCTATCTTCATACCAAATTTGGTGACTCTAAATCGAAGTTTGTATAAAGTGGGGAAAGGGGGGCTGCGGGCGGTGTGGTTGGGCAAGGCATCCAAATTTTTGCTGCAGATCCTTGTGGAATGTCAAATGCTACCTTCATAACAAATTTGGTGACTCTAGCTCAAAGTTTGTATAAAGTGGTGAAAGGGGGGCTGCGGGCGGTATGGTTGGGCGTGGCATGCAAATTTTTGCTGCAGATCCTTGTGGAATGTCAAATGCTACCTTCATACCAAATTTTGTGACTCTAGTTCGAAGCATGTAAGAGGTGGTGAAAGGGGGGCTATGGGGCTTGGGGCGGTATAGGTGGGCGTGGCATTCAAATTTTTGCTTCCGATCCATGTGGGATGTCAAATGCTCTCTTCATACCAAATTTGGTGACTCTAGCTCAAAGTTTGTAAAAGTTGGGAAAGGGGGGCTGCGGGCGGTATGGTTGGGCGTGGCATCCAAATTTTTGCTGCATATCCTTGTGGAATGTCAAATGCTACCTTCATAACAAATTTGGTGACTCTAGCTCAAAGTTTGTAAAAGTGGGGAAAGGGGGGTTGCGGGCGGTATGGTTGGGCGTGGCATCCAAATTTTTGCTGCAGATCCTTGTTGAATGTCAAATGCTACCTTCATAACAAATTTGGTGACTCTAGCTCGAAGTGTGTATAAAGTGGGGAAAGGGGGGGCTGGGGGCGGTATGGTTGGGCGTGGTATTCAAATTTTTGGTGCCGATCTATGTGGGATGTCAATTGCTATCTTCATACCAAATTTGGTGACTCTAGCTCGAAGTTTGTATAAAGTGGGGAAAGGGGGGCTGCGGGCGGTATGGTTGGGCGTGGCATCCAAATTTTTGCTGCAGATCCTTGTGGAATGTCAAATGCTACCTTCATACCAAATTTGGTGACTCTAGCTCGAAGTTTGTGTAAAGTGGGGAAAGGGGGGCTGCGGGCGGTATGGTTGGGCGTGGCATCCAAATTTTTGCTGCAGATCCTTGTGGAATGTGAAATGCTACCTTTATACCAAATTTGGTGACTCTAGCTCGAAGTTTGTATAAAGTGGGGAAAGGGGGGCTGGGGGCGGTATGGTTGGGCGTGGTATTCAAATTTTTGGTGCCGATCTTTGTGGGATGTCAATTGCTATCTTCATACCAAATTTGGTGACTCTAGCTCGAAGTTTGTATAAAGTGGGGAAAGGGGGGCTGCGGGCGGTATGGTTGGGCGTGGCATCCAAATTTTTGCTGCAGATCCTTGTGGAATGTCAAATGCTACCTTCATAACAAATTTGGTGACTCTAGCTCAAAGTTGTTAAAAAGGGGGAAAGGGGGGCTGGGGGCGGTATGGTTGGGCGTGGTATTCAAATTTTTGGTGCCGATCTATGTGGGATGTCAATTGCTATCTTCATACCAAATTTGGTGACTCTAGCTCGAAGTTTGTATAAAGTGGGGAAAGGGGGGCTGCGGGCGGTATGGTTGGGCGTGGTATTCAAATTTTTGGTGCCGATCTTTGTGGGATGTCAATTGCTATCTTCATACCAAATTTGGTGACTCTAGCTCGAAGTTTGTATAAAGTGGGGAAAGGGGGGCTGCGGGCGGTATGGTTGGGCGTGGCATCCAAATTTTTGCTGCAGATCCTTGTGGAACGTCAAATGCTGCCTTCATACCAAATTTGGTGACTCTAGCTAAAAGTTTGTATAAAGTGGGGAAAGGGGGGCTGCGGGCGGTATGGTTGGGCGTGGCATCCAAATTTTTGCTGCAGATCCTTGTGGAATGTCAAATGCTACCTTCATACCAAATTTGGTGACTCTAGCTCGAAGCATGTAAAAGGTGGTGAAAGGGGGGCTATGGGGCTTGGGGCGGTATGGGTGGGCGTGGCTTTCAAATTTTCGCTGCCGATCCATGTGGGATGTCAATTGCTCTCTTCATACCAAATTTGGTGACTCTAGCTCGAAGTTTGTATAAAGTGGGGAAAGGGGGGCTGCGGGCGGTATGGTTGGGCGTGGCATCCAAATTTTTGCTGCAGATCCTTGTGGAACGTCAAATGCTACCTTCATACCAAATTTGGTGACTCTAGCTAAAAGTTTGTATAAAGTGGGGAAAGGGGGGCTGCGGGCGGTATGGTTGGGCGTGGCATCCAAATTTTTGCTGCAGATCCTTGTGGAATGTCAAATGCTACCTTCATACCAAATTTGGTGACTCTAGCTCGAAGCATGTAAAAGGTGGTGAAAGGGGGGCTATGGGGCTTGGGGCGGTATGGGTGGGCGTGGCTTTCAAATTTTTGCTGCCGATCCATGTGGGATGTCAATTGCTCTCTTCATACCAAATTTGGTGACTCTAGCTCGAAGTTTGTATAAAGTGGGGAAAGGGGGGCTGCGGGCGGTATGGTTGGGCGTGGCATCCAAATTTTTGCTGCAGGTCCTTGTGGAATGTCAAATGCTACCTTCATACCAAATTTGGTGACTCTAGCTCAAAGTTTGTATAAGGTTGGGAAAGGGGGGCGGAATAGATGGGCTAGGCTCCAAAACTTTGATGCAGATTGTTGGGGGTCGTTGCCAGCTATCTTCCTACCAAATTTGGTGTTTCTAGCTCCACTACTCTGGAATATACACGCATTCCCGTTTCTGACGAAGCGTTGGGGCAGATGGGGATGGCTAGGGCGTTATTGGTGGGCGTGGCATCCAAACTTTTGATGCAGTTTTTGGGGGGTCATCATCATCTATCTTGGCACCAAATTTGGTGACTCTAGCTAAAAAACTGTGGGAGATATAGGCTTTTCTGATTTCTAAATGCGGGGGGCTGGGGGCGGGATGGGTGGGCGTGGCTCCAAAACTTTGATGCAGTTCTTTTGGGGTCGTTACCAGCTATCTTCCTACCAAATTTGGTGGCTCTAGCTCCACTACTCTGGAAGATACACGCATTCCCGTTTTTTACGAAGCGTTGGGGCATCTGGGGGCGGCTAGGGCGGTATTGGTGGGCGTGGCATCCAAACTTTTGGTGCAGTTTTTGGGGGGTCATCATCAGCTAAATTGGCACCAAATTTGGTGTTTCTAGCTCAAAAACTGTGGGAGATATAGGCTTTTTTGACTTTAAAATGCGGGGGGTCTGGGGGTGGAATCGGGGGGCGTGGCTCTAAAATTTTTGATGCAGTTTTTTGGGGGTTGCTAGAAGCTATCTTCTTACCAAATTTGGTAGTTCTAGCTGTAAGGGTGTGTGAAATATGCGGATTTATCGTTTTTGAGTTATCGAATTTATCGATTTGCCAGCCCCCCAGTTATCGTAGAACCCCAATCTTGACACTTTAATTTACTATCCCATAGAAAAAGAGAATTGGAAAGTTTCAAGTCCCTAGCTTGAAGGGTGTGGAAAAAACTTGCACACATACGGACGGACAGACGGACAGACGGACGGACGGACAGACGGACAGACACCATGACGGACATTGCACAAAACCAATATACTCTTTACCTTCGGTATCGAGTATAAAATGGGGCAGATACACGAAAAAAAATTAAATTAAATAAACAGTGACCTATTAACAGGAAAATTTTTATTACACTTGAAAAAAAAAAATATATATATATATATATTTTTTCGCAATAAAATAAAATAACCGCAATAAACAGTGACCAGCTAACAAAGGAATTTTTTTTTTATTACACTGCAAGAAAAAAAAATATATAAAATTCGTAATACCGTGTATAAAAATTTTTTTTGGTAATAAAAGGAATAATCGCGACAGACAGTGACAAGTTAAAAGTTTTTTTTCACCGGGAAAAAAAAAATTCGGGAAAATTTTTTTTTTATTTTGTAACAAAACGGTTACCGCGATAAACAGTGCCAGATTAAGAGTGCAAATTTTTGCGAAGCGGGACATATACGGCTCGAGATGGAAATTTTTTTTGCGTTCGTTTTTTTTTTCGGTTAAATGGAGAAACCCAAGACTATCGAGCCCGCCCGAGTGGAGGTCGTAGAAAGCAGCAACCCTGGTGTGGGTGTGCAATGGGTCTACCACTGCCATAAGGAGGATCTAGAAGACATCGTCCGGGAGCTCGGATTGGAAAAGTGTGCCACGGTAACTGACTACCCGAAGTTAATATGTACTTTCATAAGGCAAGGTGGTCATACCACCGATGTATGGGCCCGGTTAGCGGAATGGGAGTTGCGGTTCGCAAAGATCCCAGTGTCGCCTACCCGGACTGCCACTTCTGTTGGAGGAATACGACCCAGGCAGAAATCTGAATCAGATGCGGCAATCCCATCAATGCAGACCGGTGGCACGGAACATTTGCGTCCGCTCTCCAACAACACGATTTATAATGAATTTTCCCCACAGAATACAGCATGTATCCCCGATATACGAGTAGGGTCGCCTCTGGCATCCGGGGAAGATACCCCGGTGAGACAGGTGAACCCCCATCTTAACTCTAGTGATACCTATAGTACCCCTAGAGACGGGATGGTCGTCCCTGAACTAGTCCGGAAGTGGGGTATCCTGTTCAATGGGTGCACCGACCCATTAGTTTTCCTGGAGGCAATTGAGGACAGGGCGTTGTCATACGACATAGGCTTAGACCGGTTGCCGAGGGCAATGAGCGAGGCTCTAACGGGTAAGGCCGCGCGGTGGCTATCAATAAGTAGGCTAAGGGTCGCGACTTGGGCGACATTTAAAGCCGAGTTCTTGGAGTTTTTTCTACCGCCCCAGTATTTCGACAGGTTAGAAGACAGTATCCGGGCACGACGGCAACATGATAACGAGACGTTCAAGGACTACTTGCTCGAGCTGCAGGGTAAGATGTACCACGCGGGGTACAGGGCAGAACAAGAATTTCATAGGGTATACGAGAATTTAGCACCCCAGTACCGTTTGTACATTCGTAGAGGGGACTTCTCCTCTCTGGCGCAGCTAACTCAGATGGCAGCCGAGTACGAAAATGTGAGGCAACAAAGTCGCGAACGTGCAGCACGGAGTAGGACCGGGGGTAGTAGGTATTCGGATGGATTAGCCGGTGAGATAGCCCCCGCCAAACATTTTAATCCTTTCCGGACGCAACCACAGCCAGGGTCAAGCGGTAACGTGGGGAATACGCCACCGCTCGGGCATGCGGGAGTGTTTCAAACGGGATGATCAGCCAAGAGCAGTCGAGGGCTCTAGGCGGGAAGAGGCTATGCTATAACTGTTTGCAAGAGGGTCAGTTTGCCAAGGAGTGCCCCAATCCACGGGTACAGTTTTGTCGGCAGTGTGGGGCCAAGGGGGTCAATACCAGCCAGTGTTGTCAACAGTCAAGGGCGGGAAACGATATGATGCACCATCCGGGACGGGACCCGATGGGAGCCGACGTGAACCAGTCCCGAACCTAGAATACCCTTTAAGAGTGGAAGACGGGCGAATAGTCGCTACTGTAAGAGTCGGGGACCAAGTAGCGACTGCGACAGTAGATACAGGGGCGACTAGGAGTTTTATTAGTGAGGAGTTTTCCCGCAAGGTGACCACCGGGGGCGAGATGCTGGACGCCTGCGCGAAAATTCGCCTAGCCGATGGGTCCACCTTAGAGGTAAAGAAGCTATTGAGGGTAAAAGTTGGTCTAGCGGGGACAGAGGTCACGGTGAGTAAGCTCGTGATGCCCTCGATGCTAGACAACATTATACCAGGGATAGACTTTTTATGCCGGGTGGGGACGACCATCGAATGTGGCAAGGCTAGGTTAATTTTGGAAGCTGTGGAAGTACCAGATATAGAGGAGGAGCAGGTCCTAAGGGAACGTGAGCCAGTTGTGAGCAAACCGGAGGAGGACGGCGGATCAAGGCAGGAGAAGGATGCCCCTGGGGCACCTCAGCCCAGCATCGCCGTGGGAACGGTTCGAGGAGACAGCGTGGACGCGACAACGGCAGGAGTGCAACGGCTCGGCGAGGTAGGAGGGTGCGTCATACCCGGCCTCGCAATAACACCGGTGGAAAGCGTCGAAACCAGGGAAAACGAGTGGCCAGAGGACTTGGAACCAGAGATAACGGAAACATTGAAAGCGGAATTGGCCCTCTTTGACGAGCTGCAAGGGGTGTCACACGTAGCTGAGCACCGGATCATCGTGAGGGACGACAAGCCGATTAAGCAGAGGTACTACCCCAAAAACCCTGCGATGCAACAGGTGATCAATGGAACGTGAGCCAGTTGTGAGCAAACCGGAGGAGGACGGCGGATCAAGGCAGGAGAAGGATGCCCCTGGGGCACCTCAGCCCAGCATCGCCGTGGGAACGGTTCGAGGAGACAGCGTGGACGCGACAACGGCAGGAGTACAACGGTTCGGCGAGGTAGGAGGGTGCGTCATACCCGGCCCCGCAATAACACCGGTGGAAAGCGTCGAAACCAGGGGAAACGAGTGGCCAAAGGACTTGGAACAAGAGATAAAGGAAACATTGAAAGCGGAATTGGCCCTCTTTGACGAGCTGCAAGGGGTGTCACACGTAGCTGAGCACCGGATCATCGTGAGGGACGACAAGCCGATTAAGCAGAGGTTCTACCCCAAAAACCCTGCGATGCAACAGGTGATCAACGAACAGGTAGACGAACTGCTGCGAGCCGACGCGATAGAGCCCTCCCGCAGCCCGCACAGTGCCCCGATTGTGCTAGTTAAAAAGAAAACAGGCGAGTGGCGGATGTGCATCGACTATAGGCAACTCAATGCACATTCCTTGCCAGATGCATACCCCGTACCCAGGATTAATCACATTTTGGAGCGATTGAGACACGCGCGATACATCTCCACGCTCGACCTCAAGCACGGTTACTGGAAAATTCCCATGGCTGCGGATAGTCGGGAGTGTACAGCATTTACGGTACCCGGTAGAGGCTTATTCCAGTGGCGCGTAATGCCTTTCGGTTTGCACTCGGCGTGTGCAACATTCCAACGAGCTTTGGATACGGTTATCGGACCAGATATAGAGCCACATGCATTTGCCTATCTGGACGACATAATAGTAGTCGGAGCGACAAAGGAGCAGCACGTGACAAATTTGAAGGAAGTTTTCAGGCGTTTGAGAGCAGCCAACTTGAAGCTGAATCGTAAGAAGTGTTTGTTTTTTCAGAAGGAGCTGATATACCTGGGACACCTAGTGAGCGGCGACGGGATCAAAACCGACCCCGCCAAAGTAGAAGCGATCCAGAACTTGAAGGCCCCAACCAATTGTAAGGAGCTGCGACGTTGCCTGGGCATGGCCTCCTGGTATCGACGATTCGTGCCGAATTTCGCTACAGTGGTGCAACCGATCACAGCTTTGTTAAAAAAATCTAGGAAATGGTCATGGGGAGAGGAACAACAGGCAGCGCTAGAGACCCTCAAACATAGCTTGACGACCGCACCAGTCCTGGCCTGTCCGGATTTTGCAGAAAAATTTGTCCTGCAGACGGACGCCAGCGATTTTGGCCTCGGAGCGGTACTCACACAGACGATCGATCAACAGGAGCGCGTGATAGCTTACACGAGTCGGAAACTGAATAAGGCTGAAGAAAATTATTCAGCGACCGAAAAGGAGTGTCTGGCTATAGTATGGTCAATCCGGAAGATGAGATGCTACCTGGAAGGATATCGGTTCGAGGTAGTAACCGACCATATGGCTTTGAAATGGTTGAATTCGATCGAGAGCCCGTCGGGGAGGATAGCGCGCTGGGCACTGGAGCTGCAGCAGTACCAATTTGACGTACGGTACAGACGAGGGAAGCTCAACGTAGTAGCGGACGCCTTATCCCGGCAACCCGTGGAGAACTTTCAACAAGCGGTACAGGAAAAATCGTCCGGCAAGTGGATCGAGAGGATGAAAGAAAAGATGGCTAAAGACCCAGTGAAATACGCCGATTATATGGAAGAGAACGGTCAACTCTATAGACACCTCGGACACCGTGCGGATGACGACATCCCCTGGAAGCTGTGCATCGACGAGGATCAGAGGAAACGAGTGTTGTTGGAGTGCCACGACGCACCGACGGCCGGGCACCAAGGAGTACGGAAGACGATAATGCGTCTGGCACAACGCTACTACTGGCCTGGAATGTTCCGAGACGCAGCGAAGTACGTTAAGTACTGCGAATCTTGCCAGAGGTTTAAGACGGACCAAATAAAGCCGGCTGGACAGATGTTGACGCGACAGGTGGCCGAGCCCATGGCTGTACTATGCGCCGGCTTTGTAGAGCCCTTACCGCGCTCGAAACACGGGAACACGATGCTCCTGGTATTCCACGATGCGTTTTCAAAATGGGTGGAGCTGGTCCCCTTGAAGCGAGCGACAGCGGCCCAACTGCAGAAGGCGTTCCGTGAGCGTGTATTATGTCGTTTTGGCATACCCAGAAAGTTTGTATGCAACAACGGTGTACAGTTTACGAGCCGGAATTTTAAGTTGTTTTTGAACTCGTTGGGCGTGGAATTGCAGCACACTGCCCCATATTGTCCACAAGAAAACCCGACAGAAAGGACCAATCGTACAGTAAAGACGATGATCGCGCAGTTTATAACAGGTCACCAAAGTTCGTGGGACGAATTGTTACCGGAAATTTCGTTGGCGGTTAACTCCAGTGTGGCAGACTCTACAGGATTTTCACCGGCTTTTCTGATGCAAGGGAGAGAGCCCCGCTTACCAGCTTCCTTGTACGACGAGAAGACACCCGGATCCGGAAGCATGCCGAAAGCACCAGAAGACCGGGCAAGAAGGTTAAAGGAAGTTTTCAGTATCGTCCAGACAAATTTACAGAGAGCGTCGAAGGATCAAGGGAGGAACTATAACCTCAGGAGAAGAGAATGGCGACCAGGACTCAATACGTTGGTGCTATTAAGAGCACACCAACTCTCTAAAGCCAGTGAAGGTTTCGCGGCGAAACTCGCTCCCAAGTTCGATGGCCCATTCCTCGTGGAAAGTTCGTATCACCGAATATCGTGCGATTGGTAAAAGAAGGACAAAGAAAGAGAAAACTCGCCAGCATTGCGCAACTGAAACCATTCTATGAAGAGGGAGAGGAGCACGGAGAAGATGACCAGCCCGACCGAGCGTCTGACAAAGATCAGACTTGTCACAGTTTTAATTAATCCCTTTATTCTCTTTTTATTAACACTAACCAAATTTGAATTTATAAATTAAGACTAACCGATTGTGTTTATAAACCCACAGAATACCCAAGATGAGCGGACAACTCCCGTACGTGATCAGCAGCGGTGACGAGGAGGATAGCGAAGGCACCACCGAGGGTCTCGAAGGAGAGCAGCGCAACCCGGCTACTTCGACGTATAGGCACACGCTGCACCACCACCGAAAAGAGACAGCCTGCGTCGTGGAGGGTGGAATCATTTTTATGACGGTGGAGACTTCCACAGTGTTCGTGAAAATACCAGGCTTCCGAGCACCGAGCCCGGATGCCGAGGAAGCCGCGCCACAACCCGAACGCCCGGCAACCGATCGGACACCCACCGGTGGAGCTCAGCGTGGCAGCAGACCCGTTGAAGGAACACCCACAGCTGGAAGGGGTGTACAAGACATGGCAGGAACGAGCGAGAAGGAGCGAAGAGTGGAGGACGCAGTCGTTCCGCCCAAGGACGTCCTCGACTTGTGGGAGGAGGGCCTGGAATCCGTGGTGGCCGAATTAGAGTCGGCGAAGATGACCGAGCCGCCAACCCAGGGGCAAGTACTACCGCCAAAAACGTGGGCGATACGTCCCGCCAATTGGGCAGTATTCCCCGATGAGGACGACCTCACCGACGCAGCGGTCGTGGCCATATCGGAGGCGTTAGCAAGCTGCACATCAATGGCCCGCCGATCCCGGTTTAAGGTGGGAGTGGACGGAGAGTTGCACGGCGTGACTAGGAACGCATCCGGGCACGTGACTATCACGCTACCCAAGAAAGGGGGGGGTGTGAAGTAGGCCGCACCGGCCCTCCTTCAAAAAGGATTATATTTATCATTTTTTATTTTTTATTTAGTTGTTCTTCATTTATTATATTATACTTTTTAGTTTAAAGTCGCAAGGAGCGCATTATTGGGTTAATTATCATTTTTATTTTTATTTAGTTGTTCTTTTTAGTTTAAAGTCGCAAGGAGCGTATTATTGAGTTAAGTGAAATTTATTATTTTATATTTTTCATAGTTTTAAGCATCAATGATTTAATGTACATTTTTGTATTATATTTATAATTGCTAAGGCGCAAGAAGCGCATCGTTTGTTTAAGCTAGAGTTATCATTTTGTTAGACGCAAGGCGTGCGCAGAAGTTATATTTAATAAATGCAAGGAGCGTAAGGTATGTTTTAATATAACCGCCTCGAACGCAGAGTCGCAAGATGCAGCGCGCCAGCTGCGATCAGCGAATCCACCACGGTCACGGATAAGTGTGGGGAGTGGCGAAAACTGAAACTTGGGCCGAAGCCGAAGCGTGGGCGGAGGAGTTGCGATTGAGATACGGGAGTGAGCAGACGCGTACGCGCTAGTAAAAGTTTAGTAAAGATAAGGTAAGGGGATAGTTCGTCGCGGTTCATAAATATAGGTTAGATATATATGTAGTTAAGTTTAGGCTTTCTTGTGCACATAACCTTTTATAGGAATTGAATAAATTGGTCACCGGTAAATCCGTGACCCAGTGGAGTGCAATTGCTGTGTGTTTTCTTTCTTTCTATTTCTCTTCTTTGGGTTTTTTTTTGTACACGCTCGCCCGCGAGTTAAGCTGAGTCGCCTTATACTCTGGCTGCTGAGTGTGCCGGCTGTTGCGTTGGTGTCGACGTAAGCGTTTCCCCTTCCAACTTGTAAAACCGCGCGCGTTATAGTCCCACCAAAAAAATATATAAATATTCTTGTGTGGTGTACCTGGCCAGACTGAGTTTATACCCTGGCTAAATTACTCCTTTACAAGTGGCGCCCGAGCAGGGACTCTAAAGTGCAAAAGTGTGGTGTAATCTGGTATTAAAGCCCCAGAAATATCACCAGCAAGTGTGGAAGGAAAAGTGCGTAAAGTGAAGTGCGGGTATACCCGACGATACCCTGCTTTATAATTGGCCAACGAGAACGGTTTTCGAGCGTGGTTTTGTGCAATCGTCGCGGCACAACGAAAGTGAGGGCGTAAGGCAAGTGCAGATAAGAATAACTGTTCGCGTTCGAGAAGCATTGCCTTAGCAACAATTGCGGCGCAACGAAGTTGACGGTGGAAGAAAACTCACCGATCAAACTATCGGCTCGCGTTCGAGGCTGTGCATAAGTGAACACCTGCGGCGCAACGAAAGTGTCGGCAAAGTGTGTGAGCGGTCAACGAACGGGGTGACAGTAGCTGGTACAGGCAGCTGCAAAGGTCGCGGTGTTGTCGCACAGTGGGCTTCGACCGCGAAATAAAAATTGACTCTTATTTCGAGTGCGGAGTTGTCCCATCGGTTCGGGTCGAGTATCGGACTTACGTGACGTCGCCGTACAGTGGGCCTCGACAGTGTAAACGTACAGTGGAAAAAATAAAATTAAAGGAATTTAAAAAAAAGGGGCAGATATACGAAAAAAAATTAAATTAAATAAACAGTGACCTATTAACAGGAAAATTTTTATTACACTTGAAAAAAAAAAATATATATATATATATTTTTTCGCAATAAAATAAAATAACCGCAATAAACAGTGACCAGCTAACAAAGGAATTTTTTTTTTATTACACTGCAAGAAAAAAAAATATATAAAATTCGTAACACCGTGTATAATAATATTACCGTGTGGTAATAAAAGGAATAATCGCGACAGACAGTGACAAGTTAAAAGTTTTTTTTCACCGGGAAAAAAAAAATTCGGGAAAATTTTTTTTTTATTTTGTAACAAAACGGTTACCGCGATAAACAGTGCCAGATTAAGAGTGCAAATTTTTGCGAAGCGGGACATATACGGCTCGAGATGGAAATTTTTTTTGCGTTCTTTTTTTTTTCGGTTAAATGGAGAAACCCAAGACTATCGAGCCCGCCCGAGTGGAGGTCGTAGAAAGCAGCAACCCTGGTGTGGGTGTGCAATGGGTCTACCACTGCCATAAGGAGGATCTAGAAGACATCGTCCGGGAGCTCGGATTGGAAAAGTGTGCCACGGTAACTGACTACCCGAAGTTAATATGTACTTTCATAAGGCAAGGTGGTCATACCACCGATGTATGGGCCCGGTTAGCGGAATGGGAGTTGCGGTTCGCAAAGATCCCAGTGTCGCCTACCCGGACTGCCACTTCTGTTGGAGGAATACGACCCAGGCAGAAATCTGAATCAGATGCGGCAATCCCATCAATGCAGACCGGTGGCACGGAACATTTGCGTCCGCTCTCCAACAACACGATTTATAATGAATTTTCCCCACAGAATACAGCATGTATCCCCGATATACGAGTAGGGTCGCCTCTGGCATCCGGGGAAGATACCCCGGTGAGACAGGTGAACCCCCATCTTAACTCTAGTGATACCTATAGTACCCCTAGAGACGGGATGGTCGTCCCCGAACTAGTCCGGAAGTGGGGTATCCTGTTCAATGGGTGCACCGACCCATTACTTTTCCTGGAGGCAATTGAGGACAGGGCGTTGTCATACGACATAGGCTTAGACCGGTTGCCGAGGGCAATGAGCGAGGCTCTAACGGGTAAGGCCGCGCGGTGGCTATCAATAAGTAGGCTAAGGGACGCGACTTGGGCGACATTTAAAGCCGAGCTCTTGGAGTTTTTTCTACCGCCCCAGTATTTCGACAGGTTAGAAGACAGTATCCGGGCACGACGGCAACATGATAACGAGACGTTCAAGGACTACTTGCTCGAGCTGCGGGGTAAGATGTACCACGCGGGGTACAGGGCAGAACAAGAATTTCATAGGGTATACGAGAATTTAGCACCCCAGTACCGTTTGTACATTCGTAGAGGGGACTTCTCCTCTCTGGCGCAGCTAACTCAGATGGCAGCCGAGTACGAAAATGTGAGGCAACAAAGTCGCGAACGTGCAGCACGGAGTAGGACCGGGGGTAGTAGGTATTCGGATGGATTAGCCAGTGAGGTAGCCCCCGCCAAACATTTTAATCCTTTCCGGACGCAACCACAGCCAGGGTCAAGCGGTAACGTGGGGAATACGCCACCGCTCGGGCATGCGGGAGTGTTTCAAACGGGATGATCAGCCAAGAGCAGTCGAGGGCGGATAGTCGCTACTGTAAGAGTCGGGGACCAAGTAGCGACTGCGACAGTAGATACAGGGGCGACTAGGAGTTTTATTAGTGAGGAGTTTTCCCGCAAGGTGACCAGCGGGGGCGAGATGCTGGACGCCATTATACTAGGGATAGACTTTTTGTGCCGGGTGGGGACGACCATCGAATGTGGCAAGGCTAGGTTAATTTTGGAAGCTGTGGAAGTACCAGATATAGAGGAGGAGCAGGTCCTAATGGAACGTGAGCCAGTTGTGAGCAAACCGGAGGAGGACGGCGGATCAAGGCAGGAGAAGGATGCCCCTGGGGCACCTCAGCCCAGCATCGCCGTGGGAACGGTTCGAGGAGACAGCGTGGACGCGACAACGGCAGGAGTACAACGGTTCGGCGAGGTAGGAGGGTGCGTCATACCCGGCCCCGCAATAACACCGGTGGAAAGCGTCGAAACCAGGGGAAACGAGTGGCCAAAGGACTTGGAACAAGAGATAAAGGAAACATTGAAAGCGGAATTGGCCCTCTTTGACGAGCTGCAAGGGGTGTCACACGTAGCTGAGCACCGGATCATCGTGAGGGACGACAAGCCGATTAAGCAGAGGTACTACCCCAAAAACCCTGCGATGCAACAGGTGATCAACGAACAGGTAGACGAACTGCTGCGAGCCGACGCGATAGAGCCCTCCCGCAGCCCGCACAGTGCCCCGATTGTGCTAGTTAAAAAGAAAACAGGCGAGTGGCGGATGTGCATCGACTATAGGCAACTCAATGCACATTCCTTGCCAGATGCATACCCCGTACCCAGGATTAATCACATTTTGGAGCGATTGAGACACGCGCGATACATCTCCACGCTCGACCTCAAGCACGGTTACTGGAAAATTCCCATGGCTGCGGATAGTCGGGAGTGTACAGCATTTACGGTACCCGGTAGAGGCTTATTCCAGTGGCGCGTAATGCCTTTCGGTTTGCACTCGGCGTGTGCAACATTCCAACGAGCTTTGGATACGGTTATCGGACCAGATATAGAGCCACATGCATTTGCCTATCTGGACGACATAATAGTAGTCGGAGCGACAAAGGAGCAGCACGTGACAAATTTGAAGGAAGTTTTCAGGCGTTTGAGAGCAGCCAACTTGAAGCTGAATCGTAAGAAGTGTTTGTTTTTTCAGAAGGAGCTGATATACCTGGGACACCTAGTGAGCGGCGACGGGATCAAAACCGACCCCGCCAAAGTAGAAGCGATCCAGAACTTGAAGGCCCCAACCAATTGTAAGGAGCTGCGACGTTGCCTGGGCATGGCCTCCTGGTATCGACGATTCGTGCCGAATTTCGCTACAGTGGTGCAACCGATCACAGCTTTGTTAAAAAAATCTAGGAAATGGTCATGGGGAGAGGAACAACAGGCAGCGCTAGAGACCCTCAAACATAGCTTGACGACCGCACCAGTCCTGGCCTGTCCGGATTTTGCAGAAAAATTTGTCCTGCAGACGGACGCCAGCGATTTTGGCCTCGGAGCGGTACTCACACAGACGATCGATCAACAGGAGCGCGTGATAGCTTACACGAGTCGGAAACTGAATAAGGCTGAAGAAAATTATTCAGCGACCGAAAAGGAGTGTCTGGCTATAGTATGGTCAATCCGGAAGATGAGATGCTACCTGGAAGGATATCGGTTCGAGGTAGTAACCGACCATATGGCTTTGAAATGGTTGAATTCGATCGAGAGCCCGTCGGGGAGGATAGCGCGCTGGGCACTGGAGCTGCAGCAGTACCAATTTGACGTACGGTACAGACGAGGGAAGCTCAACGTAGTAGCGGACGCCTTATCCCGGCAACCCGTGGAGAACTTTCAACAAGCGGTACAGGAAAAATCGTCCGGCAAGTGGATCGAGAGGATGAAAGAAAAGATGGCTAAAGACCCAGTGAAATACGCCGATTATATGGAAGAGAACGGTCAACTCTATAGACACCTCGGACACCGTGCGGATGACGACATCCCCTGGAAGCTGTGCATCGACGAGGATCAGAGGAAACGAGTGTTGTTGGAGTGCCACGACGCACCGACGGCCGGGCACCAAGGAGTACGGAAGACGATAATGCGTCTGGCACAACGCTACTACTGGCCTGGAATGTTCCGAGACGCAGCGAAGTACGTTAAGTACTGCGAATCTTGCCAGAGGTTTAAGACGGAACAAGTAAAGCCGGCTGGACAGATGTTGACGCGACAGGTGGCCGAGCCCATGGCTGTACTATGCGCCGGCTTTGTAGGGCCCTTACCGCGCTCGAAACACGAGAACACGATGCTCCTGGTATTCCACGATGCGTTTTCAAAATGGGTGGAGCTGGTCCCCTTGAAGCGAGCGACAGCGGCCCAACTGCAGAAGGCGTTCCGTGAGCGTGTATTATGTCGTTTTGGCATACCCAGAAAGTTTGTATGCGACAACGGTGTACAGTTTACGAGCCGGAATTTTAAGTTGTTTTTGAACTCGTTGGGCGTGGAATTGCAGCACACTGCCCCATATTGTCCACAAGAAAACCCGACAGAAAGGACCAATCGTACAGTAAAGACGATGATCGCGCAGTTTATAACAGGTCACCAAAGTTCGTGGGACGAATTGTTACCGGAAATTTCGTTGGCGGTTAACTCCAGTGTGGCAGACTCTACAGGATTTTCACCGGCTTTTCTGATGCAAGGGAGAGAGCCCCGCTTACCAGCTTCCTTGTACGACGAGAAGACACCCGGATCCGGAAGCATGCCGCAAGCACCAGAAGACCGGGCAAGAAGGTTAAAGGAAGTTTTCAGTATCGTCCAGACAAATTTACAGAGAGCGTCGAAGGATCAAGGGAGGAACTATAACCTCAGGAGAAGAGAATGGCGACCAGGACTCAATACGTTGGTGCTATTAAGAGCACACCAACTCTCTAAAGCCAGTGAAGGTTTCGCGGCGAAACTAGCTCCCAAGTTCGATGGCCTATTCCTCGTGGAAAGTTCGTATCACCGAATATCGTGCTATTGGTAAAAGAAGGACAAAGAAAGAGAAAACTCGCCAGCATTGCGCAACTGAAACCATTCTATGAAGAGGGAGAGGAGCACGGAGAAGATGACCAGCCCGACCGAGCGTCTGACAAAGATCAGACTTGTCACAGTTTTAATTAATCCCTTTATTCTCTTTTTATTAACACTAACCAAATTTGAATTTATAAATTAAGACTAACCGATTGTGTTTATAAACCCACAGAATACCCAAGATGAGCGGACAACTCCCGTACGTGATCAGCAGCGGTGACGAGGAGGATAGCGAAGGCACCACCGAGGGTCTCGAAGGAGAGCAGCGCAACCCGGCTACTTCGACGTATAGGCACACGCTGCACCACCACCGAAAAGAGACAGCCTGCGTCGTGGAGGGCGGAATCATTTTTATGACGGTGGAGACTTCCACAGTGTTCGTGAAAATACCAGGCTTCCGAGCACCGAGCCCGGATGCCGAGGAAGCCGCGCCACAACCCGAACGCCCGGCAACCGATCGGACACCCACCGGTGGAGCTCAGCGTGGCAGCAGACCCGTTAAAGGAACACCCACAGCTGGAAGGGGTGTACAAGACATGGCAGGAACGAGCGAGAAGGAGCGAAGAGTGGAGGACGCAGTCGTTCCGCCCAAGGACGTCCTCGACTTGTGGGAGGAGGGCCTGGAATCCGTGGTGGCCGAATTAGAGTCGGCGAAGATGACCGAGCCGCCAACCCAGGGGCAAGTACTACCGCCAAAAACGTGGGCGATACGTCCCGCCAATTGGGCAGTATTCCCCGATGAGGACGACCTCACCGACGCAGCGGTCGTGGCCATATCGGAGGCGTTAGCAAGCTGCACATCAATGGCCCGCCGATCCCGGTTTAAGGTGGGAGTGGACGGAGAGTTGCACGGCGTGACTAGGAACGCTTCCGGGCACGTGACTATCACGCTACCCAAGAAAGGGGGGGGTGTGAAGTAGGCCGCACCGGCCCTCCTTCACAAAGGATTATATTTATCATTTTTTATTTAGTTGTTCTTCATTTATTATATTATACTTTTTAGTTTAAAGTCGCAAGGAGCGCATTATTGGGTTAATTATCATTTTTATTTTTATTTAGTTGTTCTTTTTAGTTTAAAGTCGCAAGGAGCGTATTATTGAGTTAAGTGAAATTTATTATTTTATAGTTTTGGTCGCTAAGGAGCGCATTGTTGATTTAATTTATATTCATTATTTTTCATAGTTTTAAGCATCAATGATTTAATGTACATTTTTGTATTATATTTATAATTGCTAAGGCGCAAGAAGCGCATCGTTTGTTTAAGCTAGAGTTATCATTTTGTTAGACGCAAGGCGTGCGCAGAAGTTATATTTAATAAATGCAAGGAGCGTAAGGTATGTTTTAATATAACCGCCTCGAACGCAGAGTCGCAAGATGCAGCGCGCCAGCTGCGATCAGCGAATCCACCACGGTCACGGATAAGTGTGGGGAGTGGCGAAAACTGAAACTTGGGCCGAAGCCGAAGCGTGGGCGGAGGAGTTGCGATTGAGATACGGGAGTGAGCAGACGCGTACGCGCTAGTAAAAGTTTAGTAAAGATAAGGTAAGGGGATAGTTCGTCGCGGTTCATACATATAGGTTAGATATATATGTAGTTAAGTTTAGGCTTTCTTGTGCACATAACCTTTTATAGGAATTGAATAAATTGGTCACCGGTAAATCCGTGACCCAGTGGAGTGCAATTGCTGTGTGTTTTCTTTCTTTCTATTTCTCTTCTTTGGGTTTTTTTTGTACACGCGCGCCCGCGGGTTAAGCTGAGTCGCTTTATACTCTGGCTGCTGAGTGTGCCGGCTGTTGCGTTGGTGTCGACGTAAGCGTTTCCCCTTCCAACTTGTAAAACCGCGCGCGTTATAGTCCCACCAAAAAAATATATAAATATTCTTGTGTGGTGTACCTGGCCAGACTGAGTTTATACCCTGGCTAAATTACTCCTTTACAAGTCTTGCAGCTCAACCTCAACCATTGTGTCGCTTCCCAAGCCATACTGGAGCAGACAATTTTAGAGAAAAAAATAGATGTCGCAGTGCTTAGCGAGCCGCACCACGGGGCAACCGCTAATGCTAGGCTGTTGGCTTCGGACAGATCTGGGAAAGCTGCCGTGTGGAGCTGTGGTGACCTACAGTCCCCTTTTACGCACGTTCTAGCCTCCGACTGCTTGGTGCGTGCGAAACTACGAGATCTCTGGCTGCTACTTAGTGCCAAGTCTCACGATAGGCGAGTTCGAAGCGGTGCTTATGGAAATAGCGGCTGACTCCTGGGGTCGCAGCAACGTTATAATTGCTGGCGACTTTAACGCGTGTTCAACCGACTGGGGCAGCGTGTTTTGGTGGAATGATGAAATAGCTGAGGCTCGGCGAGCCTGCCTGAGATCGAGAAGGCGTTTTCAGCGAGCAGCCAAACGAGGGTCGGGGGAAACTCGCTCGATGTAGCTTGAGTTTAAGGCCGCAAGAAAAGTGCTAAGAAACACCATCAGAGCCAGCATAAAGGAGTGTTTCCTTAAGCAGTGTGACTCAGCCGACAAGGATCCTTGGGGAAGAGCCTACAAGATAGTCTTCAAGCGTGTCAGCCAAGGCACCACCACCGCGCCTGTGGAGCTAGTTCGCATGAAGGAAATGGTCGCGACTCTGTTTCCTCAGTGCGCAAACCCGCTATCGTCAGCTGGCGCGGCTTCCATGCATGAAGTTGTTTCTCCAGTTTCTTTAGAAGAAGTGCAGCTGGCAGCACGGAAGCTTTCAGCCAATAAAGCGCCTGATCCCGATAGTGTCCCTAATCGGTGCCTGCATCTAGCAATCATGCTCCAGCCAGAATTGTTTGCCCTGATGTACTCCAAGTGTCTGCGAGAAGGCATATTTCCGGACAGGTGGAAGTGGCAGAAGCTCGTCCTGCTGCCTAAGCCAGATAAGCCTCCTGATGACCCGTCAGCATACCGGCCTATTTGTCTCATTGACAATAGTGGCAAGGTCTTCGAGACAATCATAGCTGCTAGGCTGGATGACGCCGTGCAGAATGCTGGAGGACTATCACCGCTGCAATTCGGCTTCAGGAGGGCGAGATCTACTACCGATGCCATCAGGTCGGTAGTCAGTATAGCCGCAGAAGCAATCTCAGGCACCCTTTGACAACCGTAGGCTGCTTTACCAAACAGACGAGGGGGAGAAGGAGTACGCCGTTTCTGCAGTTGTTCCACAAGGATCTGTCCTGGGTCCTCTCCTGTGGAACATCATGTATGACGGGATTCTACAGCTTCAGTTACCGGATGGTGCCAGCGCTATTGGATATGCTGACGACGTCGCTCTGGTGCTGGTAGCTAAAGACCTACGGCGAGTTACAGAGCTCTGCGATTGGTGCTTAGACGCAGTGACGCGGTGGCTGTCGTCTGTTGGTCTTCAACTAGCTGCCCAAAAGACGGAGGCGGTGCTCATCAGCAGCCGAAAAAAGGTGGAGTATGTGGATTTCACGGTGGGAGGCGTCACAATGCGGTCCAAGGACTGTATCCGCTATCTTGGTGTGGTCATAGATCGGCGCTTAAACTTTGGCGAGCACCTGGCATTCGTTCATCGGAAGGCAGCTGAATCCGTGCGAGCCCTTGCGTGGATGATGCCTAATACGTGGGGTCCTAAACAGCAAACGAGGCTGCTGCTCACGAGCGTCCTGAAATCCATAGTGCTGTATGCTGCTGCAATTTGGGTCGGCGCAACTTCGGTGGCCACCTACATGAAGGGTATCGCGTCATCATACCGGCTCTCTGCCCTTCGCGTCTGCTGCGCCTTCCGCACAGTCTCCTCGGATGCAGCGCTGGTGGTTGCTGGTATGATCCCGATCCACAGCTTAGCAGTAGAAGCCGAAGCGGTTCTGAAATCAGCACCAACGGAGAGAAGAGCAGCTAGGGCTGCAGCCCGCGAGCGGAGCCTAGAGGCCTGGCAGCGGCACTGGAATACTTCTACAAAAGAGCGTTGGACGCACCTATTGATACCCGATGTGCGGCGATGGCTAGAGAGGAAGCACGGGTCAGTCACCTTCTACCTCACTCAGCTGCTAACGAGACATGGTTGCTTTAGGGGTTACTTAAAGTGGTTCAAGCACGACTCCAGTTCAGAGTGTAGCTGGTGCGGAGATGGTACGGAGGAGGACGTAAGCCATGTTTTCTTCCAGTGTGGGCGATTCGCCCCTTTCGCCAACAAACCTGGTGGAGCTTATGCTAGAGAGGGAGGCGGTATGGCATGCGGTTTGTGGACTCGCAGCTAAGTCTTGGGAAAGTGAAAGTCGGATGGACCCGTTGCCGAGTCATGGATAAAAATATCCAGCCCAGATGCTATAGGTGTTTGGAAGTCGGCCACATCGCCAGCAGATGCGCCAGTGCAGCAGACAGGAGCAACTGCTGTATTAAATGCGGTGAAACAGGGCATAAAGTCGCTCAGTTCCTAAAGAGTGCCATTTGCTTTATCTGCAAAAGCAAAGGGCTTAAAGAATGGAACCACCTGGCTGTTAGTAGGAGGTGCGCCGGAGGTAGTCATAAGTCCTCGCAATGAAACTTTTCCAGCTGAACTTAAATCACTGCTCGACTGCCCAAGACTTGCTAGCCCAGTCCGTCGGAGAAAACGAGATAGATGTCGCAGTGCTATCCGAGCCCTATCGAGTAGAGAGAGGTAGCAAATGGGCTTCGGACATGAACGGGAAGGCATCCCTGTGGGTGTGCGGCGTTGGAAACCAATCACTACGGGACATACGTGCTGGAAATGGTTTTGTGCGAGCGCACATACAAGGTATCTGGATATACAGCTGTTATCTGCCACCGAGCTTGCCAGTTAGCGAGTATATTACGACACTGGACTTTCTTGTGAGCGATGCCAGATCTCGGAGCAATGTCATCATTGCTGGCGACTTCAACGCGTGGGCCCTGGAATGGGGCAGCCAAGTGACCAACATGCTTCTTGAAGCATTTGCCACCCTAGACATGGAGCTACTCAACACCGGTAGCCAGAACACCTTCAGCAGGTCACTTAACTTTCGTCTCGAGCTCGCTTGTGTCGCTTTGCAGATGGCAAATTAGCGAGGAGTACACAGCGAGTGACCACATGGCAATATACTGCGATATAAAACAACGCAACAGTGAAAATCGCCGGAACACGCCTGATCGGGTCATGTTCCGCGCCGAGACGCTGAATACACAGTCGTTCTCGGCATCGCTGGAAGGGCTGCAAATGTCAGGCACTGCAGAGGAGATGGCGAAGAGCATGGACTCACGACTGACGGAAGCTTGTAAGGCAAGCATGAGAATCCGGAAAGCATATAGACGCCACCATGAGCCCGTGCCCTGGTGGAACGATCGTATTGCTGAACTGAGGAGGACATGCATACAAGCTAGGCGACAATATTTCCGGTCACGTGGAACAGAGCAGTTTGCGGATCTCCAAAGGCAATACAGAGGGGCGAGGAGAGCACTGAAACGACAAATAAAGAACAGCAAGAGAGACTACTTTCTCCAGTTAATAGACTCGGCGGAACACGATCCTTGGGGCAAAGCCTACAAGCTCACGGTCAAACGGCTTGCAGCGGATAGGTCTGACGCGCCAACAGACGCCTCATCGCTAAAGCGTATCGTGGAAACCCTGTTCCCTGTAAGAAGTGTCACTCTTGGCCCCCCTGACGGCATTCCTACAGACGCAGTTAAGCTGGTAACAGGGACGGAGGTGCTGCATATCTCGAGGAGCCTTAAACTCGGCAAGGCGCCCGGCCCGGATGCGGTCCCTAACAGAGCGCTACGACTGGCTATGGAAGACCCAAAGGCTGGTGCACATTCCCAAACCAGGAAAGCCGTTGGAAGAGCCATCGTCCTACAGACCAATCTGTCTGCTGAACACGATAGGCAAGGCCTTCGAAAAGCTCATTTGCTCAAGGCTGGAGGAGCAAATAAACATCTCCGGAGGACTTTCACCCCGACAATATGGTTTCCGGAAGGCTAAATCTACTGTGGATGCCATCAAGGATGTGGTTAGCATCGCCTCTGACGCTATTGAGGGCAAGCGATGGAAAGGAGGAAACAAGAAATACTGCCTTGTCGTCACCCTTGACATCAAGAATGCCTTCAACTCAGCGGACTGGAGCTGCATTATGAGTGCGATTGCCGGCTTTGGAGCGCCTCGCTACCTCTTAGCGATGGTAGAGAGCTATTTCCGCAATAGGGTTCTCGAGTATAGCACAGACGAAGGCGTCCGGCTGCATCTCACAACGGCAGGAGTCCCCCAGGGCTCTGTCATGGGTCCACTCCTATGGAATGTGATGTATGACGGGATCCTCAGGCTCAGTTTTGATGGCGACGTCAGAGCCATTGGCTTCGCAGACGACGTTGCACTCGTCGCAGTGGCCAAGGAACTTGGCGAGGTGGAAGCAGCATGCAACTCTGCAATACAGCGTGTTGCGGCGTGGCTTAGCGCAGCAAACCTACAGCTCGCCCCGAGCAAAACCGAGGTTCTGCTGATCAGTAGTCGGAAAGTTGTCGAGACGGCCAGCATTAAAGTGGGGGAGACCACTATACGATCGAAACGTGCCATACGCTACCTTGGGGTTATGCTCGATACGAGGCTTTGCTTCCGTGAACACCTGGAGGAGATATCCAGAAAGGCAGCCACGACAGGAAGAGCTCTCGCACGAATGATGCTCAACACGAGAGGCCCAAAGCACAAGCGCCGATTGCTTTTGAACAGTGTCTTAAGGTCCACAATACTGTACGCAGCCCCGATTTGGGCCGGTGCAATGAATATCCGAAGCTACAGACGGAGCATCGAGTCCACATACCGTCTTAGTGCGATCCGCGCCTGCAGCGCATTCAGAACGGTCTCAGACGACGCAGCATTAGTCATCTCCGGAGCGATTCCTATCGATGAAATGGCACGTGAGGCATTGGAGCTTCACAATGCACTAAACGGCAATGACGATGAGACAAGGCCCAGGCGATCACAATCCAGGAGGGAAGCCAGGGAAAGGAGTATTGAGCGATGGCAAGACCGATGGCGCAATTCGGCAAAAGCTAGATGGACGTTCCGGCTCATACCTGAGCTAACAGTATGGCTGGGGCGCAAACACGGAGAGGTAAATTTTTACCTTACGCAGCTGCTTAGTGGCCATGGATGCTTCAGGAGCTACCTCTACAGGCTTGGGCATGAGCCTAGCCCAATGTGCACATGGTGTGGGTGTAGCTCAGAGGAGAATGCGGAGCACGTCTTTTTCGAGTGCCCTCGCTTTAACGAGGATAGATCCCGACTGAATAGGGTCATGGGACAGTGCATCGCGGTTGAAAATATTATCAATCTCATGGTTGGTAATATACAGCGATGGGAGGCCACCAGCAACTTTGCAGCGGTCGTTATGTGCGAGCTCAGGCGGATAGAGAGAGATAGGAACGAATGATGATGAAACTTCCAGCTCGGGCGAAGCAATGCCTCACGGTAGTCCCACCCGAGCAGTGAAAACATAATCCTAGAGTTACATATTAGTCATAGCCTTAAGCCTAGTTCTATTTCCTAGTTTTATGTTGTATCTAATAAATGAATTTAAAAAAAAAAAAAAAAACACACACACACACACACACACACACACACACACTCACACACACACACACAGCACAGCATTGGCCTAGGTATCGCGTCGAGTCGCTTGACAGGCGGTTTTTAAGTGCCTGTCTAGAGTTGGCTGAAGTCTCCGATACAACTGATAGCACCGAAGACGTGGTTGACAAAACCATGCGGATGCTAAGCAGAGCGTGCGATTCTAGCATGACCAGGAGCAGAAGATACCATAGGCACCATGTCCCAGTATACTAATGGAACGAGGAGATAGCCGAGGCTCGGAGCGACTGCAACTATGCGAGACGCCGCTACCAGCGCTCACGTGGATCACTGGTGTTTCAGGAACGGCAGGCTGAGTTTCTCGCCAGCAGGAGACGCTTCCAAAAGCTTGTTAAAGATCGCAAACGCAGACGCTTCTTGGACCTCTGCGACACTGCGGAGAATGACCCGTGGGGCAATGCCTACAAGTTGGTAGTTAAGCGCTTTAACGCCTCTTCCCGCAGCCACCCCATGGACCCAGCATCGTTGAAAGAGATTAATAGGCATCTCTTGTTCAACAGCTGCCTACGAAGCGGAGTGTTTCCAAACCGCTAGAAAATTCAGCGCCTGGTCCTACTACCGAAGCCTGGCAAGCAGCTCGATGATCCAGCTGCATATCGCCCGATCTGCCTGATAAGTGAGCTACTGGAGCACCTGATTTGCACCCGGCTTGACGGCGCTATTGCAGCTGCTGGTGGAGTTTCACCGCAGCAGTATCGCTTCCGCAAAGCGCGATCTACGCTGGATGCGATCGGCAAGGTAGTCGAGCTAGCCTCGGGAGCGAAAGCCGGATGCAGATGGAAAGGCGGCGCCAAGAAGTACTGCCTAGTGACAACGTTGGATGTCAAAAATGCCTTCAATATGGCTAAATGGGGCTGCATCCTGGATGCCCTCGAGGCGCTCAACGTCCCGGAGTACCTACTTAGGATTACAAGATGCTATTTCAAGGATAGAATCCTGAAGTATAACACTAGCGAGGCGACAGAGGAGCATGAAGTATCTGGAGGCGTACCACAAGGGTCGGTACTGGGACCTCTACTGTGGAACGTCATGTATGACGGCGTTTTTCGGCTGTCAATGCCAGACGATGTTCAGCTGGTGGGATTTGCTGACGATGTGACAATAGTAGTTGTCGCCAAGGATCCCAAGGCAGTGGAGGAAAAGTGCAACCTAGCCATCGCGAAAGCCATACAGTGGCTCTCCTCCAAAAAACAGAGGCAGTGCTCATTAGCAGCCGAAAAGCGGTGGAGACAGCAAACATAATCGTGGCTAACACTGCAGTCAGGTCTAAGAGGACGATTAACTATCTGGGCGTTATGCTGGATACCAGGCTATGCTTCAAGGAGCATTTGGAGTACGCTTGCACAAAGGCCGCCTTAGCAAATCGTGCGATCTCGCGAATCATGCCTAATACGCGAGGTCCAAAGCAGTTCAAGAGGCTCCTCTTATCCAGTTTCACAAAAGCGACAATGATACACGCGGCGCCGATATGGCAACCAGGATGCCGCTTTGTTAGTTACACCCGCGGACTGAGAGCGACCCACTGCCTTGGAGCTATCAGAGTCTGCAGCGGCTTCAGAACCATCTCGGACGACACTTACCTGGTTCTGGCTCGAGTAGCACCCATAGCCGAGCTGGAATGCCGAACACGTCCTACTTCACTGCGGACGCTTCACCGGGCTTCGCAGCGACTTGGAGAGGGCTTAAGGCTGTAGCATCGAGGTGGGCAGCCTCGTGTCACTGATGCTGGTCAGCGACGCCAACTGGCTGGCGTTCAGCGCTTTTGCGGCGGCAGTCATGACGGATCTGCGCAAGGCTGAGCGAGAGCGTAGAGGACAAGTAGAATAGGTGGAACTTGGCAGTAGCGACGCAATGCCTCACGGCCGTACCGCTACTGCAAGGTTCCGCTTACGTATACCTTACCTTAATCAATGTGTACATATATATTACTTAGAGGATAAGCAATAAATGAATTTAAAAAAAAAAATAAGAAAAAATTACCACACACACACACACACACACACGCACACACACACACACACAGAACTCATACAGGCGCGGTGTCACGCAAAGTACGGTCGAGTTTTTCCTGTCGCTCCGTCCTTGAAGTGTTTTCGCAGTGCTAAGCCTAAAGTGAAAACCAATTTTCCAAATTAATAATTTCGTCAATAGGCTGGGCAACTCACCTGTTGTCCTCATCGCCTTTGCCAATCGCGTTCCTCTACCGGGTTGTTGTGGAGTCTCCCTTAAGCCGCGCGCAATCTAGGGCACTCCAACTGGTGTGAGTGGAAATACTACACGTAAACATTAAACGTATTGCACACTCCAACTTCGTGGTGTGCTGCTTGTGCTTACAAGTGTTTTAGGAATACCACAGTGTCAGCTGATAGCGAGTACCAGGGCTGTGTTTGGCTGTGCCATCTGAGTGAGAAGCGCTAAACTACCCTCGCTTGCTAATCATAGGTGGCGCCAACACGAAAAGAGGTGTCTCAGCTGTGAGTGGTTCGTGGACAGGGTGCAAGTGAAAACAAAATTTTTGTTGAATACGCGCAAGGATTTTGCGATAAGCACTGCATAGCCAACAGGCGCACTATTTGGCGATTTCTCCAGTAGGAAACTCCAAGCAGATTAAGCAGAAGGCCACGGTACCGGCTATTACCAACCCCCTCCGTTGCGGCGGTGCTCAGTGGGGCTCTGGTGACCGAGTCGGGGCGGTATAACCTCCACCGGTTAAAAACCTTAGGGAAACATTTGGTCAACGCGGGACTGCTTGTAGATCTACAAGTGAGTGGAGACAAGTGGTTATAGTGGAAGGTATTGTGCGCCGCTCGGCATTGCCGAGGTCTCCCCGCCAGGGGAAAGCGCTACCCACGGTGCGCAGCCTGGTACCTCCAGGTGACATGCCTGTACCTGCGTCGGTCAGTCCACCCCAGGGGAAGAAGCCAGAGGAGGAAGATGTCTTTGTGCAGCTGGGTGCCATCCTGAACGGCCTTAATGCCCTTCTGTTCGGGCAGCGGCACGTAAACCAGCTGATGAGGGACCAAGCAGCGAAGGCACTTAAGCTATACAAAGTCTTCTCTGGCAGAAGCAAGACAGCTTCCAGTGATAGCGCGGATACGGCCACACAGACGTCGCCGATTGCAAAGCTGCCTACTAGAGTAGCCGATAAAGTGCAACAGCAGAGTTGCGGTGCTGCGAGGAGTACAGTGACTCCCAAGAGGTGGCACGAGCTCGAGCCAGGGCAGCGAGCTACGCTCTCAAAGAGGAACAAAACTGGCAACGCAAGTCCAGCGGCTTCGGAGTCGGTTCTACGGAATAAGTGGCAAACGGCTCAGCGAAAGAAGTCTAGCAAGCTAGCCGGTAAGGTATCTGGCAAGCCACATACGAAGAGCAGATCGGATGCACTGGTAATAAGTACCAGTGAGCTTTCCTACAGCGAAGTTCTGTCGCTAGTTACGCGCAGAAGCGACGGAAAACTCAACGGAGTCCGCGACAAGGTCTCCAAAGCTCGTCGCACAGCAAAAGGTGACCTGCTACTTGAGTTGAATGGAGTAGGCCTGGAGTGTACAAAGCAGCCCAAGGACGAAGTGGAGCTTGTGCTGGGCAAGATTGCAGTGGTTCGCTCAATTACCGAGCAGACTCACTTCGCCATTCGGGAACTGGACGAGTTTGCCACTAAAGAGGAGATAGTGACTGCGCTGTCAGCGCAGGCAAACATACCAGCCAACGTCTGTATTTTCAAGAGCATTCGACCTGGATATGGTAACACACAGGTGGCTCAGTTTTCAGTACCAGTACCAAATCTGACAAGCAGCATTACGGCCCTGCGCACAGTTCGCATTGGCTTTACCAGCTGCGTCATTCGCTAGCAGGAAGCGCGCACGCGGTGCTACCACTGTCTGGAGATGGGACATACCGCAAGCAGCTGCCGTAACCCCGTGAATAGATCCCAGTGCTGCATCAGGTGTGGAGTTACAGGCCACAAGGCAGCGAGGTGCAAGAGCGAGGTGGCGAAGTGCTTCATCTGTGTTGCAAAGGGCAGTGCCTCATTCAGCCACCAGGCGGGCAGTAATAGATGTCCACTCAGTGGAAGCGTACTTGGTCGTGCAAGATGAAGTTCATACAGCTGAACCTTAACCATTGTGCAGCGGCCCAGGACCTGTTGTCGCAAACAGTGCGTGAACGCTCTGCAGACCTTGCGGTGCTAAGCGAGCCATACCGGCTTTCTGAGAGCCCTAGATAAGCTTCGGACATAACTGGAAGAGCGGCTCTATGGTCCTGCGGGATTGATGGGACTCCTCTGGTAAATGTACATTGGGACGAAAACTACGTGCGCGCGTCGGTAGGCGACCTGAGGTTCTACGCAGTCTACCTACCCCCTAGTCTGCAGCTATCAGAGTTCGCTAACACCCTGGACACCCTGGTAGCAGACGCAAGAGACCGTCACCCGATCGTCATCGCTGGAGATTTCAACGCGTGGGCAGAGGAGTGGGGCAGCTCGTCAACCAATGCCAAAGGACGGGGGTTGCGTGAGGAGTTCTCTTTCCTCGATGTGGCGCTCCTAAATCATGGAACGCAGCACACGTTCAGCAGAGCTGGACTGGGTTCGGTCGTTGACATACAATTTGTCAGTAGCTCGCTCTTCAGTTCGTCCACCTGGAGCATCGACGACTCCTTCAATGCAAGTGATCACGTTGCCATATGGTGCACCGTTGGAATACGCCCGGATCACTGTAATACTCCAGCTCACCACTGGCCTAGGTATCGTGTCGAGACGCTAGACATGCGGACTTTCAGTGCCCATCTGGAGTCTGCTGTGACCTCTGATACTACTGATAGCACCGAGGATGTGGTGGACAAAACGATGCGGATGCTAAGCCTTCCTGCGATAATAGTATGACTAGGAGCAGAAGGTACCAGAGGCACCATGCCCCAGTATACTGGTGGAACGAGGAGATCGCTGAGGCTCGAAGCGAATGCAGCTGTGCTAGATGCCGCTACCAGCGCTCACGTGGATCGCTGCTGTTCCATGAACGCCAGGCGGCACTCCTCGCCAGTAGGAGACGCTTCCAGAAGCCTATTAAAGACAGCATGCGTAGATGCTTCCTGGACCTCTGCGACACCGCGGAAAACGATCCGTGGGACAATGTCACAAGCTGGTAGTAAAACGCTTTAATGCCTCTCCACGCTGCCACCCCATGGACCCAAGATCATTGAAGGAGATTATTAGGCACCTATTTCCCAGTGTCGATGATTATATCGGCGAGCTCCCGCCTGCACCAAGCATGCATTATCAAATTGAGCCCATCATGCTAGATGAGATTCGCTCGAAGATCCAGCTGCATATCGTCCGATATGCCTGATCGATACTGCGGGCAAGTTACTGGAGCATTTGATTTGCACCCGGCTCAATAGCGCCATTGCTGCTGCTGGTGGAGTTTCACCGCAGCAGTATGGCTTTCGCAAAGCGCGATCTACGCTGGACGCTTTCGGCAAGGTAGTCGAGATAGCTTCGGGAGCTTCAGCTGGCTGTAGATGGAAAGGCGGCGCCAAGAAGTACTGCCTAGTGACAACGTTGGACGTCAAAAATGCCTTCAATACGGCTAAATGGGGCTGCATCCTGGAGGCTCTTGAGGCGCTAAACGTGCCGGAGTACCTACTAAGGATAACAAGGAGCTACTTCAAGGATAGAATCCTTAGGTATGATACCTGCGATACGATGGAGGAGCACGAAGTTTCTAGAGGCGTGCCACAAGGGTCGGTACTGGGACCTCTACTGTGGAACGTCATGTATGACGGCGTTTTTCGGCTTTCAATGCCAGACGATTTTCAGCTGGTGGGCTTTGCTGACGATGTGGCAATAGTGGTTGTCGCTAAGGATCTCAAGGCAGTGGAGGAAAAGTGCAACCTAGCCATCGCGAAAGCCATACAGTGGCTCTCCTCCAAAAAACAGAGGCAGTGCTCATTAGCAGCCGAAAAGCGGTGGAGACAGCAAACATAATCGTGGCTAACACTGCAGTCAGGTCTAAGAGGGCGATTAACTATCTGGGCGTTATGCTGGATACCAGGCTATGCTTCAAGGAGCATTTGGAGTACGCTTGCACAAAGGCCGCCTTAGCAAATCGTGCGATCTCGCGAATCATGCCAAATACGAGAGGTCCGAAGCAATTCAAGAGACTCCTTTTATCCAGCGTCATAAGAGCGACGATGCTGTATGCGGCGCCGATATGGCAATCAGCTTGCCGCTTTGAGAGCTAGACCCGCGGACTGAGAGTTACTCACCGTGTTGGAGTGAGTAAAGTTTGTAGCGGCTTCAGAAACATCTCTGATGACGCATGTCTGGTCCTGGCTGGAATAGCTCCCATAGCCGAGCTGGCTAGGGAAATCTCGGAGATCAATGAGGGAACTCATGGCAAGGAACTTTCGGATCCCCAGAAGCATGAAGTTCGCACAGCGGCCAAAACGCGCACTTTGGAAAACTGGCAGAGGCAATGGGATGCGTCTAGCAAAGGGCGTTGGACGCATTGCCTCATCCCGAGCATTTCAGCGTGGCAAAACCGGCGGCATGGGCAGCTCAACTACTACGCCACCCATCTCCTAAGTGGTCATGGCTGCTTCCGTGAGTACTCGCACAGACTTGGGCATGAGAGTGCAGCGTTCTGTACCTCCTGTGGTGATACGTTCGTAGAGGATGCCGAACACGTCTTGTTTCACTGCGGACGCTTTACCGGGCTCCGAGATGAACTGGAGAGGGCTTTCGGCTGTAGCATCGAGTTGGACAACCTGGTGACATTGATACTGGCCAGCAGCGTCAATTGGGAAGCATTCAGCGCGTTCGCGGCGGCAGTCATGACCATCTGCGTAAGGCTGAGCGCGAGCGAAGAGAGCAAGAGGATTAGGTGGAACCTAGGCATTGGTGACGCATTACCTAACGGCCGTACCGCCAATGTTGTTTTCGCTTTATTACCTTATAATAAGCCATTGCATATATAGGATAAGATAATAAAGAAAAAAAAAAAAAAAAAAAAAACATAAGAAAAACACACACAGAACTCTCACAGCGAGTGACAATCGAGTTCAAGGATCTGGACGAGATAACCACGAAGGAGGACATATACGAGGCCTTGAAAGCAAAGCTCCATTTAGATGCCATCTTGGTGAAAGATATCCATCTAAGAACGGCTTCCATCAAGTGGCCCGTGGACGACGCTAAGAAGGCTCTTGACGGAGATGCGGACAGCAGGACCACCTCGCGAAGGATTGCACAGCAAAGCCACAGTGCATGCCGTGCACAAATAAAAAAAACAGGGGCAGACCATGCGGCTGGCAGTGGACAATGCCCAGTATTTCGGAGAGCACTTGCGCAACGAAGATGAAGATTACACAGCTAAATCTAAATCACTGTGAGGCTGCACAGGCCCTTCTGTTACAGTCAGCACGGGAAAAACGAACTGACGTAGCTCTGATTTCTGAGCCATTCAAAAGGATACCAGGGAGCGGATAGGTAGCCAGCAGAGACGGTGAGACAGCCATATGGTCCATAAACACGCCCCCCCGTGAAGTCAATGCAGACCACAACGGATTTGTTAGGGCACGGATAGGCAGCGTTACATTCTACAGCTGTTGCGCACCTCCAAGCTGGGGACTGGGAGAGTTTAAAAACATGCTAGAAGAAATTATGGATGACGCACGCGGATGATTCCCGCTAGTTATAGCTGGCGATTTAAACGCATGGGCTGTGAAATGGGGCAGCAGAGAGACCAACCGCAGGGGCTTCTGCCTGTTGGAAGAAATCTCCGCACTGGATGTAATTCTGATGAATGATGGGAAATCACTTACTTACCGAAAAGCTGGTAGTGGCTCTATAATTGACCTAACCCGGATGAGCTGCTCGTTAGGAAGGGAGGTCAAATGGAAAGTAAGTGAAGAGTTCACCTTCAGGGACCATCAGGCCATTTGTTCATCGTTCAACCCAACTAAACAACAAGATCAAAAATGAGCTTTGTAACTAGATGCTCAATAGTTAACACTTTGGCATAGCATCAAATTAGCAAACAACTGAGTGATTATCATAATGAGTTAAATTAAAATGCTCAATTAGGTATTAATGGTTACAACTTTGAGCAATAGACGACACAAAATTAACAAAGTCTTAAAAAAAAAAAGCCATCCCAATTTTTTAACTGCACTCTATGCCATTGGTGCATATGATGTTGGATGCATGTTGTAATTGCGACGACGATAGTAGATCATAAGGCCATAGCTGGCAAAAAGTAGAACAGCAATGATGCAAATGAGTATGCCTGTTGCTGCACCTAAATTGGCTTCCTCATAGGTCATAGTTAGTGTCGATCGTTTACATTCATTTGCCCAATTTACTGGCAACACATCCGAATAAAGCTCAGTGAGTTTCGACAGCGGACAGGAGACACCACAATTAGGAATATTCATTGGCAGTGGTTCAGCTGTGGTGTTCTTGTAAAACACAGACACCAATGGCGTATTGTTGTCATCCACACGAAGTTCTAACATTATGCATGCCGTATATGGTGGACTATGGGGCTCGAACAATTTGAGCGTGTTCAACAAACTGGCAACTGTAGTATCATGTGCACTATATATGAACACCGAACGATCCGGATTAAGTTGTTTCTTAAGCTTGTGCTCGAAACGCGTAAGAATATCCTTGAGTAATGGGCCAGTCTTTAAACGGGCCAGCTTACGTGTATGCGTATTAATAGAGAATGCAAAATTTGAGGCCCAGGTCAATTCAGCGCCTCCGTAAACCTTTTGTGCCCACACAGGCAGTGTTTTGTTGTACAACGTCTCAATAAACAATGTATTATTTAAATATTGTGCGTCTATAAAGGACTTAACGGGACTGCCGCAGTTTTGACTCAGATAGGTAAAGAGATCTTTATAGCGTTTCAATAATGCCTGGAACTTGGCAGTTGCTTGAAAGTTGGCAAGATAATAGTCAAATGCAGGACAAGGAGCCTTGGCAGCCAATACCGGATCATCCTTTTCTGGTATGGAATGCACAGGAATTGGTTGCCATTTAATCAGCGGATTCCACACATCCTCACCAATGGGTTCGTATAAACCAGCCAAATGTGATTGCGCACTCATCAAAGTGCGATCAACATCTGTTGATTGTACATATATTTCTTGATTACTGTACCTGCTGTTAAGCAGTGAATTGTAGCGTTTTCTCAGCCATTTGCCCAATTCGTAATGTTGTTGCTTGCCGCGATTTGTTAGCTGGCCCCAGCCCGCTAGGTAACTGCGCAGAAGCTCGGCAAAGATGCCACCCAAGCTTACAGGACCGAAGTGGAAAGACAGCTGCCTGGACGAGCAAACTTTCGTGGACCTGCTAGGCTATCCGGAATGGGAAAGTGGTAATTCAGAGAATATGGCAAAGCAACTAGGAAGGAAGATAGCTGATGCTTGCGACGCATCCATGCCTAGGCGGAAACCAAGCAGGCGTGGATCACCTTGCTACTGGTGGAATGATGAAATAAATCAACTGAGAAAAAAGTGCCTTCGTGCAAGGCGACTCTCTCAGAGGGCCAGGGACCGCCCGGACTTTGACAGTAGGGCCGACGACTTCCGGAGGGCTAAGCGGTGTGGTCGACATCGCAAAAAAAGCGATTGAAGGGATAAGATGGAAATGGGGCGAAAAGGAATACTGCGCAGTAATAACGCTGGATATTCGGAACGCGTTCAACTCGGCGAGCTGGACGCGCATCCTAAATGCCCTTAGAAGAATTGGAATACCGCCCTATCTAATGAGAATTCTAACGAGTTATCTTTCAGACAGGACTTTGGAATACGACACAGAGGATGGAATTAAGCGATTTAACGTCACTGCAGGTGTTCCACAGGGCTCAGTATTCGGACCCTTCCTGTGAAACGTGATGTACGACGAAGTACTCAGACTGCGCCTGCCACAGGGATGTAAGCTTATTGGATTTGCAGATGACCTGGCCCTCGTAGTTGTGGCAAAACACATACGAGAAGTAGAAGAAGCAGCTAATGAAGCTATTAAGATAAAAGCATCATGGATGCGGGCTGCAAGCCTGGAGCTAGCAGAGCACAAGACAGAGGCAGTTCTGATAACGAGCAGGAAAAAGACTGAATTTATGGAGGTTGGTAATATTACCATCAAATCCAAGCCATACATGAAGTACCTAGGAGTTATATTGGATAAAGGCTGGGTTACCGGCCTAACATAGAGTATGTCGGTATGAAGGCAGCAAAATACAGGCAGCCCGGGCTGTGAGGAAGATCCTGAGCATGTCCTGTACCACTGCCCGAGATACCTGGCAGGAGCAGCACCTCTACCCCCAGTTGAAGAACTGATGTTGTACATGATGTATTCCGAAGCAAATTGGAAAAGGGTAGTCCAGAGGATCATTTGCATTCAGAAGGATCTCCGAAAGTGTGAAAGAGAGCGACGCGAAGCACTGAGCGATACCCAGTCAGCAAGAAGGATGGCCCGTGTACTGGGCGAATAAGGAGACGGCTTTTTTAGGCAACGCATCCTCGAGAAGTAATACATAATCGTGATCCCTTGGAGATGCGGTGTTGTTGTGTGGGGTGTGTTAAGTACGTGGAAATCGTGCAGACCTGGTGGTACGAGCCACCTGGTTTCTTTAAAAGATTCACAACCTTCATGGCGTTCAATGAGAAAAAAAAACCACACACACACATACACACACACATCGTCATCGCTGGAGACTTCAACGCGTGGGCAGAGGAGTGGGGCAGCTCGTCAACCAATGCCAAGGGACGGGGGTTGCGTGAGGAGTTCTCTTTCCTCGATGTGGCGCTCCTAAATCATGGAACGCAGCACACGTTCAGCAGAGCTGGACTGGGTTTGGTCGTTGACATACAATTTGTCAGTAGCTCGCTCTTCAGTTCGTCCACCTGGAGCATCGACGACTCCTTCAATGCAAGTGATCACGTTGCCATATGGTGCACCGTTGGAATACGCCCGGATCACTGTAATACTCCAGCTCACCACTGGCCTAGGTATCGTGTCGAGACGCTAGACATGCGGACTTTCAGTGCCCATCTGGAGTCTGCTGTGACCTCTGATACTACTGATAGCACCGAGGATGTGGTGGACAAAACGATGCGGATGCTAAGCCTTCCTGCGATAATAGTATGACTAGGAGCAGAAGGTACCAGAGGCACCATGCCCCAGTATACTGGTGGAACGAGGAGATCGCTGAGGCTCGAAGCGAATGCAGCTGTGCTAGATGCCGCTACCAGCGCTCACGTGGATCGCTGCTGTTCCATGAACGCCAGGCGGCACTCCTCGCCAGTAGGAGACGCTTCCAGAAGCCTATTAAAGACAGCATGCGTAGATGCTTCCTGGACCTCTGCGACACCGCGGAAAACGATCCGTGGGACAATGTCACAAGCTGGTAGTAAAACGCTTTAATGCCTCTCCACGCTGCCACCCCATGGACCCAAGATCATTGAAGGAGATTATTAGGCACCTATTTCCCAGTGTCGATGATTATATCGGCGAGCTCCCGCCTGCACCAAGCATGCATTATCAAATTGAGCCCATCATGCTAGATGAGATTCGCTCGAAGATCCAGCTGCATATCGTCCGATATGCCTGATCGATACTGCGGGCAAGTTACTGGAGCATTTGATTTGCACCCGGCTCAATAGCGCCATTGCTGCTGCTGGTGGAGTTTCACCGCAGCAGTATGGCTTTCGCAAAGCGCGATCTACGCTGGACGCTTTCGGCAAGGTAGTCGAGATAGCTTCGGGAGCTTCAGCTGGCTGTAGATGGAAAGGCGGCGCCAAGAAGTACTGCCTAGTGACAACGTTGGACGTCAAAAATGCCTTCAATACGGCTAAATGGGGCTGCATCCTGGAGGCTCTTGAGGCGCTAAACGTGCCGGAGTACCTACTAAGGATAACAAGGAGCTACTTCAAGGATAGAATCCTTAGGTATGATACCTGCGATACGATGGAGGAGCACGAAGTTTCTAGAGGCGTGCCACAAGGGTCGGTACTGGGACCTCTACTGTGGAACGTCATGTATGACGGCGTTTTTCGGCTTTCAATGCCAGACGATTTTCAGCTGGTGGGCTTTGCTGACGATGTGGCAATAGTGGTTGTCGCTAAGGATCTCAAGGCAGTGGAGGAAAAGTGCAACCTAGCCATCGCGAAAGCCATACAGTGGCTCTCCTCCAAAAAACAGAGGCAGTGCTCATTAGCAGCCGAAAAGCGGTGGAGACAGCAAACATAATCGTGGCTAACACTGCAGTCAGGTCTAAGAGGGCGATTAACTATCTGGGCGTTATGCTGGATACCAGGCTATGCTTCAAGGAGCATTTGGAGTACGCTTGCACAAAGGCCGCCTTAGCAAATCGTGCGATCTCGCGAATCATGCCAAATACGAGAGGTCCGAAGCAATTCAAGAGACTCCTTTTATCCAGCGTCATAAGAGCGACGATGCTGTATGCGGCGCCGATATGGCAATCAGCTTGCCGCTTTGAGAGCTAGACCCGCGGACTGAGAGTTACTCACCGTGTTGGAGTGAGTAAAGTTTGTAGCGGCTTCAGAAACATCTCTGATGACGCATGTCTGGTCCTGGCTGGAATAGCTCCCATAGCCGAGCTGGCTAGGGAAATCTCGGAGATCAATGAGGGAACTCATGGCAAGGAACTTTCGGATCCCCAGAAGCATGAAGTTCGCACAGCGGCCAAAACGCGCACTTTGGAAAACTGGCAGAGGCAATGGGATGCGTCTAGCAAAGGGCGTTGGACGCATTGCCTCATCCCGAGCATTTCAGCGTGGCAAAACCGGCGGCATGGGCAGCTCAACTACTACGCCACCCATCTCCTAAGTGGTCATGGCTGCTTCCGTGAGTACTCGCACAGACTTGGGCATGAGAGTGCAGCGTTCTGTACCTCCTGTGGTGATACGTTCGTAGAGGATGCCGAACACGTCTTGTTTCACTGCGGACGCTTTACCGGGCTCCGAGATGAACTGGAGAGGGCTTTCGGCTGTAGCTTCGAGTTGGACAACCTGGTGACATTGATACTGGCCAGCAGCGTCAATTGGGAAGCATTCAGCGCGTTCGCGGCGGCAGTCATGACCATCTGCGTAAGGCTGAGCGCGAGCGAAGAGAGCAAGAGGATTAGGTGGAACCTAGGCATTGGTGACGCATTACCTAACGGCCGTACCGCCAATGTTGTTTTCGCTTTTATTACCTTATAATAAGCCATTGCATATATAGGATAAGATAATAAAGAAAAAAAAAAAAAAAAAAAAAACATAAGAAAAACACACACAGAACTCTCACAGCGAGTGACAATCGAGTTCAAGGATCTGGACGAGATAACCACGAAGGAGGACATATACGAGGCCTTGAAAGCAAAGCTCCATTTAGATGCCATCTGGTGAAAGATATCCATCTAAGAACGGCTTCCATCAAGTGGCCCGTGGACGACGCTAAGAAGGCTCTTGACGGAGATGCGGACAGCAGGACCACCTCGCGAAGGATTGCACAGCAAAGCCACAGTGCATGCCGTGCACAAATAAAAAAAACAGGGGCAGACCATGCGGCTGGCAGTGGACAATGCCCAGTATTTCGGAGAGCACTTGCGCAACGAAGATGAAGATTACACAGCTAAATCTAAATCACTGTGAGGCTGCACAGGCCCTTCTGTTACAGTCAGCACGGGAAAAACGAACTGACGTAGCTCTGATTTCTGAGCCATTCAAAAGGATACCAGGGAGCGGATAGGTAGCCAGCAGAGACGGTGAGACAGCCATATGGTCCATAAACACGCCCCCCCGTGAAGTCAATGCAGACCACAACGGATTTGTTAGGGCACGGATAGGCAGCGTTACATTCTACAGCTGTTGCGCACCTCCAAGCTGGGGACTGGGAGAGTTTAAAAACATGCTAGAAGAAATTATGGATGACGCACGCGGATGATTCCCGCTAGTTATAGCTGGCGATTTAAACGCATGGGCTGTGAAATGGGGCAGCAGAGAGACCAACCGCAGGGGCTTCTGCCTGTTGGAAGAAATCTCCGCACTGGATGTAATTCTGATGAATGATGGGAAATCACTTACTTACCGAAAAGCTGGTAGTGGCTCTATAATTGACCTAACCCGGATGAGCTGCTCGTTAGGAAGGGAGGTCAAATGGAAAGTAAGTGAAGAGTTCACCTTCAGTGACCATCAGGCCATTTGTTCATCGTTCAACCCAACTAAACAACAAGATCAAAAATGAGCTTTGTAACTAGATGCTCAATAGTTAACACTTTGGCATAGCATCAAATTAGCAAACAACTGAGTGATTATCATAATGAGTTAAATTAAAATGCTCAATTAGGTATTAATGGTTACAACTTTGAGCAATAGACGACACAAAATTAACAAAGTCTTAAAAAAAAAAAGCCATCCCAATTTTTTAACTGCACTCTATGCCATTGGTGCATATGATGTTGGATGCATGTTGTAATTGCGACGACGATAGTAGATCATAAGGCCATAGCTGGCAAAAAGTAGAACAGCAATGATGCAAATGAGTATGCCTGTTGCTGCACCTAAATTGGCTTCCTCATAGGTCATAGTTAGTGTCGATCGTTTACATTCATTTGCCCAATTTACTGGCAACACATCCGAATAAAGCTCAGTGAGTTTCGACAGCGGACAGGAGACACCACAATTAGGAATATTCATTGGCAGTGGTTCAGCTGTGGTGTTCTTGTAAAACACAGACACCAATGGCGTATTGTTGTCATCCACACGAAGTTCTAACATTATGCATGCCGTATATGGTGGACTATGGGGCTCGAACAATTTGAGCGTGTTCAACAAACTGGCAACTGTAGTATCATGTGCACTATATATGAACACCGAACGATCCGGATTAAGTTGTTTCTTAAGCTTGTGCTCGAAACGCGTAAGAATATCCTTGAGTAATGGGCCAGTCTTTAAACGGGCCAGCTTACGTGTATGCGTATTAATAGAGAATGCAAAATTTGAGGCCCAGGTCAATTCAGCGCCTCCGTAAACCTTTTGTGCCCACACAGGCAGTGTTTTGTTGTACAACGTCTCAATAAACAATGTATTATTTAAATATTGTGCGTCTATAAAGGACTTAACGGGACTGCCGCAGTTTTGACTCAGATAGGTAAAGAGATCTTTATAGCGTTTCAATAATGCCTGGAACTTGGCAGTTGCTTGAAAGTTGGCAAGATAATAGTCAAATGCAGGACAAGGAGCCTTGGCAGCCAATACCGGATCATCCTTTTCTGGTATGGAATGCACAGGAATGGTTGCCATTTAATCAGCGGATTCCACACATCCTCACCAATGGGTTCGTATAAACCAGCCAAATGTGATTGCGCACTCATCAAAGTGCGATCAACATCTGTTGATTGTACATATATTTCTTGATTACTGTACCTGCTGTTAAGCAGTGAATTGTAGCGTTTTCTCAGCCATTTGCCCAATTCGTAATGTTGTTGCTTGCCGCGATTTGTTAGCTGGCCCCAGCCCGCTAGGTAACTGCGCAGAAGCTCGGCAAAGATGCCACCCAAGCTTACAGGACCGAAGTGGAAAGACAGCTGCCTGGACGAGCAAACTTTCGTGGACCTGCTAGGCTATCCGGAATGGGAAAGTGGTAATTCAGAGAATATGGCAAAGCAACTAGGAAGGAAGATAGCTGATGCTTGCGACGCATCCATGCCTAGGCGGAAACCAAGCAGGCGTGGATCACCTTGCTACTGGTGGAATGATGAAATAAATCAACTGAGAAAAAAGTGCCTTCGTGCAAGGCGACTCTCTCAGAGGGCCAGGGACCGCCCGGACTTTGACAGTAGGGCCGACGACTTCCGGAGGGCTAAGCGGTGTGGTCGACATCGCAAAAAAAGCGATTGAAGGGATAAGATGGAAATGGGGCGAAAAGGAATACTGCGCAGTAATAACGCTGGATATTCGGAACGCGTTCAACTCGGCGAGCTGGACGCGCATCCTAAATGCCCTTAGAAGAATTGGAATACCGCCCTATCTAATGAGAATTCTAACGAGTTATCTTTCAGACAGGACTTTGGAATACGACACAGAGGATGGAATTAAGCGATTTAACGTCACTGCAGGTGTTCCACAGGGCTCAGTATTCGGACCCTTCCTGTGAAACGTGATGTACGACGAAGTACTCAGACTGCGCCTGCCACAGGGATGTAAGCTTATTGGATTTGCAGATGACCTGGCCCTCGTAGTTGTGGCAAAACACATACGAGAAGTAGAAGAAGCAGCTAATGAAGCTATTAAGATAAAAGCATCATGGATGCGGGCTGCAAGCCTGGAGCTAGCAGAGCACAAGACAGAGGCAGTTCTGATAACGAGCAGGAAAAAGACTGAATTTATGGAGGTTGGTAATATTACCATCAAATCCAAGCCATACATGAAGTACCTAGGAGTTATATTGGATAAAGGCTGGGTTACCGGCCTAACATAGAGTATGTCGGTATGAAGGCAGCAAAATTACAGGCAGCCCGGGCTGTGAGGAAGATCCTGAGCATGTCCTGTACCACTGCCCGAGATACCTGGCAGGAGCAGCACCTCTACCCCCAGTTGAAGAACTGATGTTGTACATGATGTATTCCGAAGCAAATTGGAAAAGGGTAGTCCAGAGGATCATTTGCATTCAGAAGGATCTCCGAAAGTGTGAAAGAGAGCGACGCGAAGCACTGAGCGATACCCAGTCAGCAAGAAGGATGGCCCGTGTACTGGGCGAATAAGGAGACGGCTTTTTTAGGCAACGCATCCTCGAGAAGTAATACATAATCGTGATCCCTTGGAGATGCGGTGTGTTGTTGTGTGGGGTGTGTTTAGTACGTGGAAATCGTGCAGACCTGGTGGTACGAGCCACCTGGTTTCTTTAAAAGATTCACAACCTTCATGGCGTTCAATGAGAAAAAAAAACCACACACACACATACACACACACATCGTCATCGCTGGAGACTTCAACGCGTGGGCAGAGGAGTGGGGCAGCTCGTCAACCAATGCCAAGGGACGGGGGTTGCGTGAGGAGTTCTCTTTCCTCGATGTGGCGCTCCTAAATCATGGAACGCAGCACACGTTCAGCAGAGCTGGACTGGGTTTGGTCGTTGACATACAATTTGTCAGTAGCTCGCTCTTCAGTTCGTCCACCTGGAGCATCGACGACTCCTTCAATGCAAGTGATCACGTTGCCATATGGTGCACCGTTGGAATACGCCCGGATCACTGTAATACTCCAGCTCACCACTGGCCTAGGTATCGTGTCGAGACGCTAGACATGCGGACTTTCAGTGCCCATCTGGAGTCTGCTGTGACCTCTGATACTACTGATAGCACCGAGGATGTGGTGGACAAAACGATGCGGATGCTAAGCCTTCCTGCGATAATAGTATGACTAGGAGCAGAAGGTACCAGAGGCACCATGCCCCAGTATACTGGTGGAACGAGGAGATCGCTGAGGCTCGAAGCGAATGCAGCTGTGCTAGATGCCGCTACCAGCGCTCACGTGGATCGCTGCTGTTCCATGAACGCCAGGCGGCACTCCTCGCCAGTAGGAGACGCTTCCAGAAGCCTATTAAAGACAGCATGCGTAGATGCTTCCTGGACCTCTGCGACACCGCGGAAAACGATCCGTGGGACAATGTCACAAGCTGGTAGTAAAACGCTTTAATGCCTCTCCACGCTGCCACCCCATGGACCCAAGATCATTGAAGGAGATTATTAGGCACCTATTTCCCAGTGTCGATGATTATATCGGCGAGCTCCCGCCTGCACCAAGCATGCATTATCAAATTGAGCCCATCATGCTAGATGAGATTCGCTCGAAGATCCAGCTGCATATCGTCCGATATGCCTGATCGATACTGCGGGCAAGTTACTGGAGCATTTGATTTGCACCCGGCTCAATAGCGCCATTGCTGCTGCTGGTGGAGTTTCACCGCAGCAGTATGGCTTTCGCAAAGCGCGATCTACGCTGGACGCTTTCGGCAAGGTAGTCGAGATAGCTTCGGGAGCTTCAGCTGGCTGTAGATGGAAAGGCGGCGCCAAGAAGTACTGCCTAGTGACAACGTTGGACGTCAAAAATGCCTTCAATACGGCTAAATGGGGCTGCATCCTGGAGGCTCTTGAGGCGCTAAACGTGCCGGAGTACCTACTAAGGATAACAAGGAGCTACTTCAAGGATAGAATCCTTAGGTATGATACCTGCGATACGATGGAGGAGCACGAAGTTTCTAGAGGCGTGCCACAAGGGTCGGTACTGGGACCTCTACTGTGGAACGTCATGTATGACGGCGTTTTTCGGCTTTCAATGCCAGACGATTTTCAGCTGGTGGGCTTTGCTGACGATGTGGCAATAGTGGTTGTCGCTAAGGATCTCAAGGCAGTGGAGGAAAAGTGCAACCTACCCATCGCGAAAGCCATACAGTGGCTCTCCTCCAAAAAACAGAGGCAGTGCTCATTAGCAGCCGAAAAGCGGTGGAGACAGCAAACATAATCGTGGCTAACACTGCAGTCAGGTCTAAGAGGGCGATTAACTATCTGGGCGTTATGCTGGATACCAGGCTATGCTTCAAGGAGCATTTGGAGTACGCTTGCACAAAGGCCGCCTTAGCAAATCGTGCGATCTCGCGAATCATGCCAAATACGCGAGGTCCAAAGCAGTTCAAGAGGCTCCTCTTATCCAGTGTCACAAAAGCGACAATGCTACACGCGGCGCCGATATGGCAACCAGGATGCCGCTTTGTTAGTTACACCCGCGGACTGAGAGCGACCCACTGCCTTGGAGCTATCAGAGTCTGCAGCGGCTTCAGAACCATCTCGGACGACACTTACCTGGTTCTGGCTCGAGTAGCACCCATAGCCGAGCTGGAATGCCGAACACGTCCTACTTCACTGCGGACGCTTCACCGGGCTTCGCAGCGACTTGGAGAGGGCTTAAGGCTGTAGCATCGAGGTGGGCAGCCTCGTGTCACTGATGCTGGTCAGCGACGCCAACTGGCTGGCGTTCAGCGCTTTTGCGGCGGCAGTCATGACGGATCTGCGCAAGGCTGAGCGAGAGCGTAGAGGACAAGTAGAATAGGTGGAACTTGGCAGTAGCGACGCAATGCCTCACGGCCGTACCGCTACTGCAAGGTTCCGCTTACGTATACCTTACCTTAATCAATGTGTACATATATATTACTTAGAGGATAAGCAATAAATGAATTAAAAAAAAAAATAAAAAAAAAAAAAAACTTTCACACACACACACACACGCACACACACACACACACAGAACTCATACAGGCGCGGTGTCACGCAAAGTACGGTCGAGTTTTTCCTGTCGCTCCGTCCTTGAAGTGTTTTCGCAGTGCTAAGCCTAAAGTGAAAACCAATTTTCCAAATTAATAATTTCGTCAATAGGCTGGGCAACTCACCTGTTGTCCTCATCGCCTTTGCCAATCGCGTTCCTCTACCGGGTTGTTGTGGAGTCTCCCTTAAGCCGCGCGCAATCTAGGGCACTCCAACTGGTGTGAGTGGAAATACTACACGTAAACATTAAACGTATTGCACACTCCAACTTCGTGGTGTGCTGCTTGTGCTTACAAGTGTTTTAGGAATACCACAGTGTCAGCTGATAGCGAGTACCAGGGCTGTGTTTGGCTGTGCCATCTGAGTGAGAAGCGCTAAACTACCCTCGCTTGCTAATCATAGGTGGCGCCAACACGAAAAGAGGTGTCTCAGCTGTGAGTGGTTCGTGGACAGGGTGCAAGTGAAAACAAAATTTTTGTTGAATACGCGCAAGGATTTTGCGATAAGCACTGCATAGCCAACAGGCGCACTATTTGGCGATTTCTCCAGTAGGAAACTCCAAGCAGATTAAGCAGAAGGCCACGGTACCGGCTATTACCAACCCCCTCCGTTGCGGCGGTGCTCAGTGGGGCTCTGGTGACCGAGTCGGGGCGGTATAACCTCCACCGGTTAAAAACCTTAGGGAAACATTTGGTCAACGCGGGACTGCTTGTAGATCTACAAGTGAGTGGAGACAAGTGGTTATAGTGGAAGGTATTGTGCGCCGCTCGGCATTGCCGAGGTCTCCCCGCCAGGGGAAAGCGCTACCCACGGTGCGCAGCCTGGTACCTCCAGGTGACATGCCTGTACCTGCGTCGGTCAGTCCACCCCAGGGGAAGAAGCCAGAGGAGGAAGATGTCTTTGTGCAGCTGGGTGCCATCCTGAACGGCCTTAATGCCCTTCTGTTCGGGCAGCGGCACGTAAACCAGCTGATGAGGGACCAAGCAGCGAAGGCACTTAAGCTATACAAAGTCTTCTCTGGCAGAAGCAAGACAGCTTCCAGTGATAGCGCGGATACGGCCACACAGACGTCGCCGATTGCAAAGCTGCCTACTAGAGTAGCCGATAAAGTGCAACAGCAGAGTTGCGGTGCTGCGAGGAGTACAGTGACTCCCAAGAGGTGGCACGAGCTCGAGCCAGGGCAGCGAGCTACGCTCTCAAAGAGGAACAAAACTGGCAACGCAAGTCCAGCGGCTTCGGAGTCGGTTCTACGGAATAAGTGGCAAACGGCTCAGCGAAAGAAGTCTAGCAAGCTAGCCGGTAAGGTATCTGGCAAGCCACATACGAAGAGCAGATCGGATGCACTGGTAATAAGTACCAGTGAGCTTTCCTACAGCGAAGTTCTGTCGCTAGTTACGCGCAGAAGCGACGAAAAACTCAACGGAGTCCGCGACAAGGTCTCCAAAGCTCGTCGCACAGCAAAAGGTGACCTGCTACTTGAGTTGAATGGAGTAGGCCTGGAGTGTACAAAGCAGCCCAAGGACGAAGTGGAGCTTGTGCTGGGCAAGATTGCAGTGGTTCGCTCAATTACCGAGCAGACTCACTTCGCCATTCGGGAACTGGACGAGTTTGCCACTAAAGAGGAGATAGTGACTGCGCTGTCAGCGCAGGCAAACATACCAGCCAACGTCTGTATTTTCAAGAGCATTCGACCTGGATATGGTAACACACAGGTGGCTCAGTTTTCAGTACCAGTACCAAATCTGACAAGCAGCATTACGGCCCTGCGCACAGTTCGCATTGGCTTTACCAGCTGCGTCATTCGCTAGCAGGAAGCGCGCACGCGGTGCTACCACTGTCTGGAGATGGGACATACCGCAAGCAGCTGCCGTAACCCCGTGAATAGATCCCAGTGCTGCATCAGGTGTGGAGTTACAGGCCACAAGGCAGCGAGGTGCAAGAGCGAGGTGGCGAAGTGCTTCATCTGTGTTGCAAAGGGCAGTGCCTCATTCAGCCACCAGGCGGGCAGTAATAGATGTCCACTCAGTGGAAGCGTACTTGGTCGTGCAAGATGAAGTTCATACAGCTGAACCTTAACCATTGTGCAGCGGCCCAGGACCTGTTGTCGCAAACAGTGCGTGAACGCTCTGCAGACCTTGCGGTGCTAAGCGAGCCATACCGGCTTTCTGAGAGCCCTAGATAAGCTTCGGACATAACTGGAAGAGCGGCTCTATGGTCCTGCGGGATTGATGGGACTCCTCTGGTAAATGTACATTGGGACGAAAACTACGTGCGCGCGTCGGTAGGCGACCTGAGGTTCTACGCAGTCTACCTACCCCCTAGTCTGCAGCTATCAGAGTTCGCTAACACCCTGGACACCCTGGTAGCAGACGCAAGAGACCGTCACCCGATCGTCATCGCTGGAGATTTCAACGCGTGGGCAGAGGAGTGGGGCAGCTCGTCAACCAATGCCAAGGGACGGGGGTTGCGTGAGGAGTTCTCTTTCCTCGATGTGGCGCTCCTAAATCATGGAACGCAGCACACGTTCAGCAGAGCTGGACTGGGTTCGGTCGTTGACATACAATTTGTCAGTAGCTCGCTCTTCAGTTCGTCCACCTGGAGCATCGACGACTCCTTCAATGCAAGTGATCACGTTGCCATATGGTGCACCGTTGGAATACGCCCGGATCACTGTAATACTCCAGCTCACCACTGGCCTAGGTATCGTGTCGAGACGCTAGACATGCGGACTTTCAGTGCCCATCTGGAGTCTGCTGTGACCTCTGATACTACTGATAGCACCGAGGATGTGGTGGACAAAACGATGCGGATGCTAAGCCTTCCTGCGATAATAGTATGACTAGGAGCAGAAGGTACCAGAGGCACCATGCCCCAGTATACTGGTGGAACGAGGAGATCGCTGAGGCTCGAAGCGAATGCAGCTGTGCTAGATGCCGCTACCAGCGCTCACGTGGATCGCTGCTGTTCCATGAACGCCAGGCGGCACTCCTCGCCAGTAGGAGACGCTTCCAGAAGCCTATTAAAGACAGCATGCGTAGATGCTTCCTGGACCTCTGCGACACCGCGGAAAACGATCCGTGGGACAATGTCACAAGCTGGTAGTAAAACGCTTTAATGCCTCTCCACGCTGCCACCCCATGGACCCAAGATCATTGAAGGAGATTATTAGGCACCTATTTCCCAGTGTCGATGATTATATCGGCGAGCTCCCGCCTGCACCAAGCATGCATTATCAAATTGAGCCCATCATGCTAGATGAGATTCGCTCGAAGATCCAGCTGCATATCGTCCGATATGCCTGATCGATACTGCGGGCAAGTTACTGGAGCATTTGATTTGCACCCGGCTCAATAGCGCCATTGCTGCTGCTGGTGGAGTTTCACCGCAGCAGTATGGCTTTCGCAAAGCGCGATCTACGCTGGACGCTTTCGGCAAGGTAGTCGAGATAGCTTCGGGAGCTTCAGCTGGCTGTAGATGGAAAGGCGGCGCCAAGAAGTACTGCCTAGTGACAACGTTGGACGTCAAAAATGCCTTCAATACGGCTAAATGGGGCTGCATCCTGGAGGCTAAGGATAACAAGGAGCTACTTCAAGGATAGAATCCTTAGGTATGATACCTGCGATACGATGGAGGAGCACGAAGTTTCTAGAGGCGTGCCACAAGGGTCGGTACTGGGACCTCTACTGTGGAACGTCATGTATGACGGCGTTTTTCGGCTTTCAATGCCAGACGATTTTCAGCTGGTGGGCTTTGCTGACGATGTGGCAATAGTGGTTGTCGCAATGTCTCTAAAATGCATACAATGGAATATACGCGGATATGTAAACAACTACAGTGAGCTTCAAACACTAATAAGAAACTTTAATCCTAACATAATAGCACTACCAAATCCACCTAAAATTTACAACAAACATTCCCATACCCATCAACTACTCACTCCACACCCTGAACACCTCCCAACACTATGGTGGTGTAGCAATACTTACACACAATTCCCTACAAATAAAACCCTTGCTCTTAGCAAATGAGTTCGATGCAATCTGCGTGGAAGTTTCATCCAAAAAGAAAATAAAAATAATATCAGCCTACATCCCACCAACAAAAACTTTCAACCTAACAAACCTAAGAAACATCCTCAATCACGACCTGAATACCCGCATATTGGGCGACTTTAACAGTTGGCACCAACTATAGGGATCAACAAAGAATAACAAAAAAGGAAATACCATCGCATCCTTCATAAATAACTCAAACCTCACGCTACTTAACGAAAATCACCTACACACTTCTCAACACACAACACATTTACTAACATAGACCTCTCACTTTGCACATCAGACATTATTACAGATATTACTTGGAAAATAACTAACAATCTAAACGGAAGCGACCACTTTCCAATATTAATCACAATATTCCAACAAAATAGCCCAGACCTTAAGAAATCAAAGTTCAATATAGACAAAGCCAACTGGCAGAAATTCTACTTCCTTACAAACGACCTCAATACAAAAACAAGTAAGAGGGCTCTAGTCTGGAGAGCCCGACTAGAAGATACCCTGAACCCAGTTGCAATAAATATATTTAATTTATATAAGACTTTGGTATACTGGCTTAGCTTCCATCGATTAAGTTCAATATCTCCGGTGTTTCTCAACCGATTTGGACGAAATTTTCAGAAAAGTTCTATCATTATCCATTACTTCAACCCTCATTTTTAGATTTTCCAAATTCGATATTTTATTGTTATCGATATTATGTGTATATCGGAAACCAGAATAGTTATCGATAATTTGAAGCAAACTTGTTCTGCTCATGGTATAGGAGAACTTAAATACAAAATCAGAAGTCTCTAGCTCTTGTAGTCTCTGAGATCCACGCGTTCATACAGACGGACAGACGGACAGACAGACGGACAGACGGACATGGCTATATCGTCTCGGCTGTTGATCCTGATCAAGAATATATATACTTTATAGGGTCGGAGATGCTTCCTTCTGCCTGTTACATACTTTTGCACAAAACCATTATACCCTTATTTACCCATTTTATGGGTTAAGGGTATAATTAATACAACAAACATAAACAAAGAAACAGCCAACATAAATAAAATCATAATCCAATCAGTACATCACAGCATACCCCAAACAGGGAGCTTTAACCGCCCAAACAATGTCACTTTGTGGAACAACACACTAACAATTCTAAAAAAATAAAAAAACAAAGCAAACAAACATAATAGCATTTAGAAAAGCCAATGCGCGCTACAGAAGAGAAATCAAAATATCAAAACAAAAATCTACAGCCCAATTTACAGGAGACATCAACCCAAACACACCCACCGCAAAAATATGGTCCAACATCAGAAAATTCTGCGGATTAAACCCCCCCAAAGCCATACACTCTATCATAGACCCACAAACCCACCAGAATATTACTGTCAAACAAGAAATAGCTAACACCTTCGCCCTACACTGGGAAAATGAGTCCAGCGACACAAACTTCAAACCCGAATTTTTCAACATAAAATACTCGACAATATACACATCAACAAATAACACACCCTCACAAACAGCCCAATTGATAGAAACATATATAACAATGATCGAAATGGACTCTGCGCTACGCAAACTCTCAGGCAAAACACCAGGTGAAGATCGCATATCATACCCAATGATCAAAAACTCCTTACCTACCCTCAAACAAAGACTTCTTAACCACTTTAACAATATTCTAAACTACCTTCCCCAAACCTACAAAACTAGCCTAACAATACCCATACTAAAACCCAACACCGACAAAACATCCATCAACTCATACAGACCTATCTCTCTCAACCCATGCATCAGCAAACTACTTGACAAAATAGTAGCCAAGAGGATCTGGTGGTTTGTAACCACCAACAACCTCATCCACCAACACCAAATGGGCTTTAAACAGGGAAAATCCGTTATAGATTGTCTACTTTACGTAGACCATCTGATGGCTGGCTCCCTCGCAAAAAAAAGCCACAGCTCTATAATATTTTAGACTTCTGTAAAGCTTTTGATGGAGTGGGAGTACACTCCATTATCAACCAACTAAAGGAATGGAAAATAGGGCCAATTATAATCAACTACATAAAAAATTACATGACCAACAGGAAAAAAAAAACAAGAGTAGGGAACTGCACATCAGACACTCACTCACTACGCAACGGAATACCGCAGGGATCACCGATCTCAGTAATACTCTTTCTCATTGCCTACAACAAATTAGCAACTACCATAACACGTCAAAAAAAAACATAAAATTCTGCGCATTTGCAGACGACTTTCACCTAATACTCAACCACAATAAAAGCAAAACTGACAACATCAACCTTAATACTCTGTTTAACAATGTCGAGAACTGGTGCACCCAATCTGGAGCTATGCTCTCCACAAACAAATGCAAACACATACACATTTGCCAATAACACAATTGCATGGTACAGATAACAACACACAACTACCCAATACCCAAAGGTTCAATCATGCGAATCCTAGGACTTTACATAAACCAAAAATACAAATGGGATACACATATAGATAAAACAGTTCCAGCACTCCACAAAAGACTGAACATAATAAAATGCCTCGCATCTCCAAAATTCAACTGCAACACGTCCACCCTCATTGCTATCTTTAAAGCACTAATCCTATCAAAAATCGACTTCGGTCTTATTTTCTACGGAAATGCACCCAACACCAGACTAAAAAATATACAAACAATTATAAACAGCGGAATAAGAACGGCTCTTGGCGCATATAGGACAACACCGGTTAACAACCTACTGACAGAAACCAACACTCCACACATCACTCACAGATTTAACCTACTCACTAACAAAACAGCCAAGAACCTCATTTTCTCCAACAATTCACCAATACACACAATAATAAACAAGCCCAACATACACAAATATGCACAAAAAAGCAACTCAGCAATTTCAAGAACAAAAAACTTCTGTCTCACCCACAACATCCCTTACAAGCCCACCAAAATAATAAAAACAAATATACCCCCCTGGTACCTTAAACGCAGTACAATAGACACAACCCTACACCAATACACTAAAAAGACCACCAACCCCCTCGTGTTCCAAAAACACTTTCTAGAATTCAAAGAGAAACACACCCAATACCACTTTATTTACACCGACGGGTCTAAATCCGCCCACAACACCTCATTCGCCATCACAACAGAAGACACCATAATCAAAAGAGGAATTCTTTCTACTTACACATCAAATTTTACAGCAGAAATAATAGCCATATTCGAAGCACTTAAAACAGTATCACAAAAAAACGGCAAATGGATCACTTGTTCTGATTCTCTATCCTCACTAAAGTCAATACAAAACATAGAAAACCTCAGCTACTACCCAAAAACCATTAGAACACTACTGACAAGACACCAAAACAAAGTAAAACTAATGTGGATTCCGAGCCACAGTAACATCAAAGGCAACGAGTTCGCAGACATACACGCCAAAAAATCAATAGAATACCCACTCATCACCACTAACAATATAAACATAACAGACATAAACAAATACTTAAAAAAACTAGAAACTATCTCAATACAGCAATACCTAACATCAAACTGGTACAAAAATATTAACCCAAACAACACAAATATCCTACAAACTTTCAAAACCATAAAACAAAACGACATACCCAGACTTGACCAAATAAAACTCATTAGACTAAGATTGGGACACACAAAAATCACAAACCAACACTACATAGACAAAAACATAACTAACCACTGCCCCCTCTGCAATTCTGCAACAAACCTCAAGCACATCTAACCCAATGCCCATCCCTAACAACAGCACAAACCAATCTCCTCCAAAACAAAAACCCTATTGACATCCTAACAGACCCATCCATAGACAACATCAAACTTATAATAGACTTCTTAAGAAAAACAAACCTTTACAACAAAATATAGAAGCAACAATAAAAAATAGACTTACTTACTACACGTAACTAACCAAAAATGTAAATATTAAACATAAAACTGTTCATACCTAATTATAAATAGCTGAAGGCCACGGCAGCCATGCTAACCCACTACTAGCTTTTTAAGTTTAAAACTTTGAGCTAGTTATAATAAATGAAAAATAAAAAAATAAATGTTTCCACAGTCCCACATGAGAAAACTCCTAAATGTGGATACAGCCATAAGTTCTGTACCTTATTGAAGCCCTCGGCGTACACCACAGGGTGGTTAGGAGTCTGGATTTTCTAGGTTCTGTCTTGAAGGTGGTGGCCGGTACGCCCGACGCTAGGGATTTAGAAAACATTAGAATAACTGAGGCGCAACTTGTAAGCTCAAACAACAGGCAGGTCGTAATCAATTCTAGAGTGCAGGATCAAATCAACCAATTAACTTCTACCGTCAAACAAATTTTGAAAACCGCAAAAAGGATCAAATTGATTCCGGACACTAGTATGAAACGCTCTTAGCCAGGAATGGAATGCTGCTAGTGGAATTGCAAAACATAATGCTCGCCATAACCCTTGCAAAGGCAAACATTGTCAGTCCAAATATTTTAGACCACGCAAACTTAAAATCCGTTTGGCTTGAGGAGCCCACAAATACCCCTATTGCTGACCTAATGTCTGTGTCGTCCGTAAAAGTACTGCAATCCACAAACATGATTTATTTTATAATTACGTTTCCTTAAGTCAAGCATAGCTGCCGAAAAGTCACTCTCTACCCGGTCCCACATGAAAATCATGTGCTGCAATTGGATAGCAACATCATCGCCGAATGCGAAGGCCAAGTTAAAGCATTGAAGAACTGCACGGCTACTTCGAGAACAACCTTTTGTCAATTGTCAACGGCCAGATCATGCGCTAGAGAGCTCCATGCTGGCGAAGTGGCTCATTGCCAAACCCGGCCAAGTCACCTGGATGCCATCGCGTGGATCGACGACGGAATCATCTGAATCATTAACTGACCCTTGCACGCCCAATGCTAGAAAATGTCATGTCAGCATTCCCACTGCAGACGGCAACGGCGGTAATCGGATGCCTGTGTTATGCAGTATCCGTTAGCGCGCGCATGCTTCGTCGGCTTGCCGGCCACGACTTGACAGCATGTTGTTATGCAGTCAAGTCGCCAGTTTTGCTTAGCTATAAGGAATTTTTGTAACTTCAATTTAGTTCATAATTCAACACCACTGAGGCACGTCTGCCCAGCGCGTTAATTAAATCCAACTCACTCGCTACAGCATATCTGCGTAGTGTTTTAAAGTAACATACTCCTTGTCACGGAATTGATACATAATAAATAATCATATCAACTAACAAGTGTGTTGTACTAATTTTCAGTAATTTAAATATATATATACTAGTAAGTAGCCCACTTACTTCGCTGCGCGGTATACATATAAACTTTTTGGTGAACTGACTCTTGAGCAGGCTACATAAAATTGGCCATGAGCAAAACAATCGTGTCTTAAGTCTAGTCCGCCTTATTTAAGAGTTTGTCCCTGTGATTTATTAATTGTTAAGGCAAAGCAAACTTTTAAATGAAATTGCAATCTTTTAAATTGAATTGGCAATTCAGAATCAGAAGGTATTAATGGAATTCTCGGTATAAAAACCGTTTCCCCTATACCATTGCCAGTAAAGATAATTGCTTCGACAAAATTCTTATGAAGGACTTTAACTTGCAATCTTGTACCATTGCACAGTTTCGGCGGTTTCAAGTTGCGAATCAACATTACAGGTGAACCAATCTTTAAAGTTAATTTATGTTGAGGCAGGCCAGCCGGATTTAATGAATTAAGAAACTCGATGGGGTAATAAACTGCATCTTCGATTTCAGTCACAGAATCAATAGAGTTATGTGTCATTTCTTCACTTTGAAATGATTTTAATACAAACTCGTTTATTTCCAATACATTGTCATTTCTCGCAGTCAAAATAGCACATTCTGGAAACCATTCGAGTAATTTTTGAGAGATATTTGTAATATCCGGAAATATGTTTAGAGTTAGCTCTTCAATACTTTTCACAACATGACACAAAGAAATGGCAAAAGCGGGGCTTACCACACATACATATTCTACTTTGGTTAGACAATAAAATAAGACCAGATAAAATCGATAAAACTATCTGTTCCGAAATACCAAACGCAGATGAGGATCCTTTGTTATTTAACATTGTTAACTCAATTATGATTCATGGTCCTTGCGGTGCATTTAATAACAAATCGCCATGCATGAAAAATGGAAAATGTACCAAAAGGGTTCCTCGTAAATTACTCAAAGAAACTGTGACTGGAAAAGATAGTTACCCTCTATATCGTAGAAGAGCGATAGAAGATGGTGGTAATGCAATTAATATAAATGGTAATTGCATAGATAATCGTTGGGTTGTGCCTTATAACTGTGTACTATTGAGAACATTTGAAGCTCACATAAATGATGAGTATTGTAGTTCTGTAAAGTCTATTAAATACATTTGTAAATATGTTAACACGGGCAGCGACCAAGCATCATTTACTCTTGAAGACCAACGTAATGAAATTAATATGTACGAAAGTGCCCGTTATATTAGTATTTCAAAAGCGGTATGGAGAATCCTTGCATTTCCCATACATGAACGTTTTCCGGCTATTACACACTTAGCTGTTCATTTAGAAAATGGTCAACGGATATATTTTAACCCCAATAATCCGCAACAATTACTTGACAGATTAAGCACTTCACCCAAAACCACTATGCTAGCCTTCTTTGAGCTATGCACACGTGATGAGTTTGCAAGAACGCTTCTATATTGTGAAGTTCCATCGTATTTTACATGGAACAATAAAGAATTTCAAAGAAGAAAACGAGGGCATGAAGTACCAAATTTTCCTGGAGTTAAAAGAGATTCAGCTTTGGGAAGAGTTTACACTATTGATCCCAATATTACAGCATGTTTTTATATAAGACTTTTAAATTTTGTAAGTGCCCACCTTCATTTTTAAATTTAAAAACCGTTAATGGTATAGCATACGCATCATTTCAATTTGGGTGTAAAGCTCTAGGATTACTAGAAAATGATAATGGTGGACATGGTAAAACGTTTCTTTTAAATTTATTATTGGCAAAGGTACGGCAAAGTAAAAAAATTACATTGGCCGTTGCTTCTTCCGGTATCGCAGCCACTTTACTTAATTGTGGTCGCACAGCGCATTCTATACTTAAGATTCCATTTAATTTGATTCATTTAGAAACACCACGTTGCTCAATTTCAAAACAATCTAATATGGCTGCTGTGCTCAAAGATTGCAAGTTTATTGTTTGGGATGAGTGTACTATGGCCCATAAAGGTGCTTTTGAAGCTGTAGATCGATCTTTGAAAGACATTCGAGATAGTGAATACTAAATGGGTGGCATAACTGTTCTCTGAGCTGGTGATTTTCGACAAACTCTTCCAGTGATCCCCAGAGGAACAAGAGCAGATGAAATAAATGCGTGCTTAAAGTCTTCAATTTTGTGGCCCAAAATACAGAAATTTGCATTAACGAAAAATATGCGAGTGCACTTAAAAGGTGATAGCATAGCTGGTGAATTGGCAGAAATGCTTCTTCAAATAGGAAATGGATTATTTCCAACCCATCATGGCAAAATAACTTTACCATAAACTTTGTGTCATGTTGTGAAAAGTATTGAAGAGCTAACTCTTAACATATTTCCGGATATTACAAATATCTCTCAAAAATTACTCGAATGGTTTCCAGAATGTGCTATTTTGACTGCGAGAAATGACAATGTATTGGAAATAAACGAGTTTTTATTAAAATCATTTCAAAGTGAAGAAATAACACATAACTCTATTGATTCTGTGACTGAAATCGAAGATGCAGTTTATTACCCCATCGAGTTTCTTAATTCATTAAATCCGGCTGGCCTGCCTCAACATAAATTAACTTTAAAGATTGGTTCAACTGTAATGTTGATTCGCAACTTGAAACCGCCGAAACTGTGCAATGGTACAAGATTGCAAGTTAAAGTCCTTCATAAGAATTTTGTCGAAGCAATTATCTTTACTGGCAATGGTATAGGGGAAACGGTTTTTATACCGAGAATTCCATTAATACCTTCTGATTCTGAATTGCCAATTCAATTTAAAAGATTGCAATTTCATTTAAAAGTTTGCTTTGCCTTAACAATTAATAAATCACAGGGACAAACTCTTAAATAAGGCGGACTAGACTTAAGACACGATTGTTTTGCTCATGGCCAATTTTATGTAGCCTGCTCAAGAGTCAGTTCACCAAAAAGTTTATATGTATACCGCGCAGCGAAGTAAGTGGGCTACTTACTAGTATATATATATTTAAATTACTGAAAATTAGTACAACACACTTGTTAGGTGATATGATTATTTATTATGTATCAATTCCGTGACAAGGAGTATGTTACTTTAAAACACTACGCAGATATGCTGTAGCGAGTGAGTTGGATTTAATTAACGCGCTGGGCAGACGTGCCTCAGTGGTGTTGAATTATGAACTAAATTGAAGTTACAAAAATTCCTTATAGCTAAGCAAAACTGGCGACTTGACTGCATAACAACATGCTGTCAAGTCGTGGCCGGCAAGCCGACCAAGCATGCGCGCGCTAACGGATACTGCATAACACAGGCATCCGATTACCGCCGTTGCCGTCTGCAGTGGGAATGCTGACATGACATTTTCTAGCATTGGGCGTGCAAGGGTCAGTTAATGATTCAGATGATTCCGTCGTCGATCCACGCGATGGCATCCAGGTGACTTGGCCGGGTTTGGCAATGAGCCACTTCGCCAGCATGGAGCTCTCTAGCGCATGATCTGGCCGTTGACAATTGACAAAAGGTTGTTCTCGAAGTAGCCGTGCAGTTCTTCAATGCTTTAACTTGGCCTTCGCATTCGGCGATGATGTTGCTATCCAATTGCAGCACATGATTTTCATGTGGGACCGGGTAGAGAGTGACTTTTCGGCAGCTATGCTTGACTTAAGGAAACGTAATTATAAAATAAATCATGTTTGTGGATTGCAGTACTTTTACGGACGACACAGACATTAGGTCAGCAATAGGGGTATTTGTGGGCTCCTCAAGCCAAACGGATTTTAAGTTTGCGTGGTCTAAAATATTTGGACTGACAATGTTTGCCTTTGCAAGGGTTATGGCGAGCATTATGTTTTGCAATTCCACTAGCAGCATTCCATTCCTGGCTAAGAGCGTTTCATACTAGTGTCCGGAATCAATTTGATCCTTTTTTGCGGTTTTCAAAATTTGTTTGACGGTAGAAGTTAATTGGTTGATTTGATCCTGCACTCTAGAATTGATTACGACCTGCCTGTTGTTTGAGCTTACAAGTTGCGCCTCAGTTATTCTAATGTTTTCTAAATCCCTAGCGTCGGGCGTACCGGCCACCACCTTCAAGACAGAACCTAGAAAATCCAGACTCCTAACCACCCTGTGGTGTACGCCGAGGGCTTCAATAAGGTACAGAACTTATGGCTGTATCCACATTTAGGAGTTTTCTCATGTGGGACTGTGGAAACATTTATTTTTTTATTTTTCATTTATTATAACTAGCTCAAAGTTTTAAACTTAAAAAGCTAGTAGTGGGTTAGCATGGCTGCCGTGGCCTTCAGCTATTTATAATTAGGTATGAACAGTTTTATATTTAATATTTACATTTTTGGTTAGTTACGTGTAGTAAGTAAGTCTATTTTTTATTGTTGCTTTTATATTTTGTTGTAAAGGTTTGTTTTTCTTAAGAAGTCTATTATAAGTTTGATGTTGTCTATGGATGGGTCTGTTAGGATGTCAATAGGGTTTTTGTTTTGGAGGAGATTGGTTTGTGCTGTTGTTAGGGATGGGCATTGGGTTAGATGTGCTTGAGGTTTGTTGCAGAATTGCAGAGGGGGCAGTGGTTAGTTATGTTTTTGTCTATGTAGTGTTGGTTTGTGATTTTTGTGTGTCCCAATCTTAGTCTAATGAGTTTTATTTGGTCAAGTCTGGGTATGTCGTTTTGTTTTATGGTTTTGAAAGTTTGTAGGATATTTGTGTTGTTTGGGTTAATATTTTTGTACCAGTTTGATGTTAGGTATTGCTGTATTGAGATAGTTTCTAGTTTTTTAAGTATTTGTTTATGTCTGTTATGTTTATATTGTTAGTGGTGATGAGTGGGTATTCTATTGATTTTTTGGCGTGTATGTCTGCGAACTCGTTGCCTTTGATGTTACTGTGGCTCGGAATCCACATTAGTTTTACTTTGTTTTGGTGTCTTGTCAGTAGTGTTCTAATGGTTTTTGGGTAGTAGCTGAGGTTTTCTATGTTTTGTATTGACTTTAGTGAGGATAGAGAATCAGAACAAGTGATCCATTTGCCGTTTTTTTGTGATACTGTTTTAAGTGCTTCGAATATGGCTATTATTTCTGCTGTAAAATTTGATGTGTAAGTAGAAAGAATTCCTCTTTTGATTATGGTGTCTTCTGTTGTGATGGCGAATGAGGTGTTGTGGGCGGATTTAGACCCGTCGGTGTAAATAAAGTGGTATTGGGTGTGTTTCTCTTTGAATTCTAGAAAGTGTTTTTGGAACACGAGGGGGTTGGTGGTCTTTTTAGTGTATTGGTGTAGGGTTGTGTCTATTGTACTGCGTTTAAGGTACCAGGGGGGTATATTTGTTTTTATTATTTTGGTGGGCTTGTAAGGGATGTTGTGGGTGAGACAGAAGTTTTTTGTTCTTGAAATTGCTGAGTTGCTTTTTTGTGCATATTTGTGTATGTTGGGCTTGTTTATTATTGTGTGTATTGGTGAATTGTTGGAGAAAATGAGGTTCTTGGCTGTTTTGTTAGTGAGTAGGTTAAATCTGTGAGTGATGTGTGGAGTGTTGGTTTCTGTCAGTAGGTTGTTAACCGGTGTTGTCCTATATGCGCCAAGAGCCGTTCTTATTCCGCTGTTTATAATTGTTTGTATATTTTTTAGTCTGGTGTTGGGTGCATTTCCGTAGAAAATAAGACCGAAGTCGATTTTGATAGGATTAGTGCTTTAAAGATAGCAATGAGGGTGGACGTGTTGCAGTTGAATTTTGGAGATGCGAGGCATTTTATTATGTTCAGTCTTTTGTGGAGTGCTGGAACTGTTTTATCTATATGTGTATCCCATTTGTATTTTTGGTTTATGTAAAGTCCTAGGATTCGCATGATTGAACCTTTGGGTATTGGGTAGTTGTGTGTTGTTATCTGTACCATGCAATTGTGTTATTGGCAAATGTGTATGTGTTTGCATTTGTTTGTGGAGAGCATAGCTCCAGATTGGGTGCACCAGTTCTCGACATTGTTAAACAGAGTATTAAGGTTGATGTTGTCAGTTTTGCTTTATTGTGGTTGAGTATTAGGTGAAAGTCGTCTGCAAATGCGCAGAATTTTATGTTTTTTTTTGACGTGTTATGGTAGTTGCTAATTTGTTGTAGGCAATGAGAAAGAGTATTACTGAGATCGGTGATCCCTGCGGTATTCCGTTGCGTAGTGAGTGAGTGTCTGATGTGCAGTTCCCTACTCTTGTTTTTATTTTCCTGTTGGTCATGTAATTTTTTATGTAGTTGATTATAATTGGCCCTATTTTCCATTCCTTTAGTTGGTTGATAATGGAGTGTACTCCCACTCCATCAAAAGCTTTACAGAAGTCTAAAATATTATAGAGCTGTGGCTTTTTTTTGCGAGGGAGCCAGCCATCAGATGGTCTACGTAAAGTAGACAATCTATAACGGATTTTCCCTGTTTAAAGCCCATTTGGTGTTGGTGGATGAGGTTGTTGGTGGTTACAAACCACCAGATCCTCTTGGCTACTATTTTGTCAAGTAGTTTGCTGATGCATGGGTTGAGAGAGATAGGTCTGTATGAGTTGATGGATGTTTTGTCGGTGTTGGGTTTTAGTATGGGTATTGTTAGGCTAGTTTTGTAGGTTTGGGGAAGGTAGTTTAGAATATTGTTAAAGTGGTTAAGAAGTCTTGTTTGAGGGTAGGTAAGGAGTTTTTGATCATTGGGTATGATATGCGATCTTCACCTGGTGTTTTGCCTGAGAGTTTGCGTAGCGCAGATTCCATTTCGATCATTGTTATATATGTTTCTATCAATTGGGCTGTTTGTGAGGGTGTGTTATTTGTTGATGTGTATATTGTCGAGTATTTTATGTTGAAAAATTCGGGTTTGAAGTTTGTGTCGCTGGACTCATTTTCCCAGTGTAGGGCGAAGGTGTTAGCTATTTCTTGTTTGACAGTAATATTCTGGTGGGTTTGTGGGTCTATGATAGAGTGTATGGCTTGGGGGGGTTTAATCCGCAGAATTTTCTGATGTTGGACCATATTTTTGCGGTGGGTGTGTTTGGGTTGATGTCTCCTGTAAATTGGGCTGTAGATTTTTGTTTTGATATTTTGATTTCTCTTCTGTAGCGCGCATTGGCTTTTCTAAATGCTATTATGTTTGTTTGCTTTGTTTTTTTATTTTTTTAGAATTGTTAGTGTGTTGTTCCACAAAGTGACATTGTTTGGGCGGTTAAAGCTCCCTGTTTGGGGTATGCTGTGATGTACTGATTGGATTATGATTTTATTTATGTTGGCTGTTTCTTTGTTTATGTTTGTTGATGTATTAATTATACCCTTAACCCATAAAATGGGTAAATAAGGGTATAATGGTTTTGTGCAAAAGTATGTAACAGGCAGAAGGAAGCATCTCCGACCCTATAAAGTATATATATTCTTGATCAGGATCAACAGCCGAGACGATATAGCCATGTCCGTCTGTCCGTCTGTCTGTCCGTCTGTCCGTCTGTATGAACGCGTGGATCTCAGAGACTACAAGAGCTAGAGACTTCTGATTTTGTATTTAAGTTTTCCTATACCATGAGCAGAACAAGTTTGCTTCAAATTATCGATAACTATTCTGGTTTCCGATATACACATAATATCGATAACAATAAAATATCGAATTTGGAAAATCTAAAAATGAGGGTTGAAGTAATGGATAATGATAGAACTTTTCTGAAAATTTCGTCCAAATCGGTTGAGAAACACCGGAGATATTGAACTTAATCGATGGAAGCTAAGCCAGTATACCAAAGTCTTATATAAATTAAATATATTTATTGCAACTGGGTTCAGGGTATCTTCTAGTCGGGCTCTCCAGACTAGAGCCTTCTTACTTGTTTTTGTATTGAGGTCGTTTGTAAGGAAGTAGAATTTCTGCCAGTTGGCTTTGTCTATATTGAACTTTGATTTCTTAAGGTCTGGGCTATTTTGTTGGAATATTGTGATTAATATTGGAAAGTGGTCGCTTCCGTTTAGATTGTTAGTTATTTTCCAAGTAATATCTGTAATAATGTCTGATGTGCAAAGTGAGAGGTCTATGTTAGTAAATGTGTTGTGTGTTGAGAAGTGTGTAGGTGATTTTCGTTAAGTAGCGTGAGGTTTGAGTTATTTATGAAGGATGCGATGGTATTTCCTTTTTTGTTATTCCTTGTTGATCCCCATAGTTGGTGCCAACTGTTAAAGTCGCCCAATATGCGGGTATTCAGGTCGTGATTGAGGATGTTTCTTAGGTTTGTTAGGTTGAAAGTTTTTGTTGGTGGGATGTAGGCTGATATTATTTTTATTTTCTTTTTGGATGAAACTTCCACGCAGATTGCATCGAACTCATTTGCTAAGAGCAAGGGTTTTATTTGTAGGGAATTGTGTGTAAGTATTGCTACACCACCATAGTGTTGGGAGGTGTTCAGGGTGTGGAGTGAGTAGTTGATGGGTATGGGAATGTTTGTTGTAAATTTTAGGTGGATTTGGTAGTGCTATTATGTTAGGATTAAAGTTTCTTATTAGTGTTTGAAGCTCACTGTAGTTGTTTACATATCCGCGTATATTCCATTGTATGCATTTTAGAGACATTGTATTACTATAAGTTTAAATAAATATATATTTAACAAGTAAGAAGGCTCTAGTCGGGAGAGCCCGACTAGAAGATACCCTGAACCCAGTTGCAATAAATATATTAAATTTATATAAGTCTTTTGTATACTGACATAACTTCAATCGATAAAATTAGATATCTCCGGTGTTTCTTAACCGATTTGGACGAAATTTTCAGAAAAGCTCTATTGTTACCCATTCTTTCAACCCTCATTTTTCCATTTTCCAAATTCGATATTTTTTTGTTATCGATATTATGTGTATATCGGAAACCAGAATAGTTATCGATAATTTGAAGCAAACTTGTTCTGCTCATGGTATAGGAGAACTTATATACAAAATCTGAAGTCTCTAGCTTTTGTAGTCTCTGAGATCCACGCGTTCATACAGACGGACAGACGGACAGACGGACAGACAGACGGACAGACGGACAGACGGACATGGCTAAATCGACTCGGCTATTGATGCTGATCAAGAATATATATACTTTATAGGGTCGGAGATGCTTCCTTCTGCCTGTTACATACTTTTGCACAAAACCATTATACCCTTATTTACCCATTTTATGGGTTAAGGGTATAAAAAGGGTTTGAGTGAGAGGGCGTTTACAGTGAGCTTTGTATTTTATTGGTGGGGCTAATTTTTTAAATGGAGTCGCTATCGCTTTTGTTCGAGAGCTTGTTCTTGTTTGAAGGTTTTGTTTTGGTTTTTGTGTTTGGTTTGGTTGTTTTGAGAGTGGTGGAGAGAGAGTTGTGATTATCTTTAGAATAAAGTTTTAGTTTTAGATCTTCGGTTAGGAGTGATTTGTATGGTTTGTTTACTGCGTTGGTGTGGTATGTGTTTTCGGTTTCCATGTCTTCTGGATCCGTTGTTTGCTGTAAAGATGCTGGTGGTATTTTGTTTGTTGGTGTTGTGTGGGGGGTTGGATTAAGTGTGCCTTGTTTGTGGGGTGTAGCAGAGATGGTTGAGATGGTTTGGTGTGTTGTAGCAGATGGTGTTGTTAGCCGGGTGATTAGCGGTGTGTTAGTTGGTGTATGTGTGTTTGGTGTTTGCGTGATAGTTGAGTGTTGTGTTGTATTGGCGAGAGTTTTTGCATAGGATGTTTTGATGTGTTGGCCGTGTCGGTTGTGATAAATTTGAAGTGCGGTTTTGTGGTCTGTTTTTTCTGTGATTTTAATAGCTGTTAATTCTTGTTTTTTCATGAATGTGGGGCACTTGCGGTCGAGGGGGCTGTGTTGGTGATCGATGTCTGGGTTGTTGTTGCAGTTTAGGCAACTTTTTTCATTTTCGCATCGCTCGTTTTCAATTGTATGTTTGGCGTTTGAGCAGTTTATGCATGTTTCTATGCCTTTGCAGACTGGAGTTGGGTGACCAAAGCGGAGGCATTTTTTGCATCGCAGGGGTAGTGGGATGTATGGGCGGACGCTTACTGATTCGTAGCCAATTCTTAGTTTTTCGGGGAGTTTGTATGTTGCAAAAGTAATTATTATGAGTCCGGTTTCTGTGGGTGTGGTGTTGGTTTCATCTGTGTTGGTTTGTTTTTTTAAATATTTTTTTGACTTCTGTTACGTTTTGCGATTTTAGTTCTAGTAGAATTTCAGTTTCGCTTATGTTTCGCAGGTCGTGGCTGTATATGACTCCCTTGGTGGAGTTAAGTGATTTGTGTTCGGTGACGGTGATTTCAATAGTTGTCATAAGTTTTAGTTTTAATAGTTGAATGGCTTGGTAATGGTTTTTTTTTTTTTTTGATCAAGACTGAGCCGTCTTTCGTTGTTTTGCATGTCTCGACTTCTTCGTTACAAGCGTAATCTATTGTTTTCTTGATGACAAACGGTGAAACGTTTTCAAAGGTGTTGTTGCCGTTTCTTTTTATTGTAATATATTTCGGTTCGCCTAGGTTTGTGTTGTTGGATTTTACTCCGTATGTTGTTATGTCCGGTAGTTCGTGCATTTTTCTTATTGTTGGGCAGACGCCCGCGATAACTGTTGATGTTGTTTGTTTTTGTGGTTTTTTGGTTTGCGTTTTGTGTTTGAAGTTTGTTGATCTCAGCGGTGTTGGTTTTGTTTGTTGTTTAGGTTTTGGTGTAACACGTCTTATCTCTCCGGAGGTTGAAGTGGTACTGGGAGGAAACATATCGCAAAGCTTTGTTGTTTCGTCAACCATCCGCTCATACTCCGATACGTTTTCCGAGTGCCTAACGTAGGCAAATTCTTCCCATACAAGGACTTGACCGTCTAACCGGAATGTACTGCGCATGAGAGTAATCAGTAACGTTCGCCGAGGTCACCACGACGGAAAACAATACCAGACCTACCCAAACCTACGGATTTGAAAATTGCTAAATTTTATTTTTTTCTTGTTTTTATTTTTATACCCTTAACCCATAAAATGGGTAAATAAGGGTATAATGGTTTTGTGCAAAAGTATGTAACAGGCAGAAGGAAGCATCTCCGACCCTATAAAGTATATATATTCTTGATCAGCATCAACAGCCGAGACGATATAGCCATGTCCGTCTGTCCGTCTGTCCGTCTGTATGAACGCGTGGATCTCAGACTACAAGAGCTAGAGACTTCTGATTTTGTATTTAAGTTCTCCTATACCATGAGCAGAACAAGTTTGCTTCAAATTATCGATAACTATTCTGGTTTCCGATATACACATGGAATCGATAACAAACAAGTGCAAACGTTGCAGTCGGACGCAACCGACTGCGGCATACTCGATACCAGTATTAAAACAGGTAAAAAGAGGCCTGATTGCAAAGGGGTACGGATGGGGCAGGGGTGTACGCTGCCTTAAAGATTCTCCGATGCAGATAGGGATGCAACCAACTATCTTCCTTCCAAATTTGGTAACCCTAGCTGAAAGTTTGTAAAAAGTGGGGAAAGAGGGGCTGGGGGCAGTATGGGTGGGCGTGGCATTCAAATCTTTGCTGCAGATATTTGTGAAATGTCAATTGCTATCTTCATACCAAATTTGGTGACTCTAGCACGAAGTTTGTGAAGAGTGGGGAAAGGGGGGCTGGGGGCAGTATGGCTGGGCGTGGCATCCAAATTTTTGATGCAGATCTGTGTGGAATGTCAATTGCTATCTTCATACCAATTTTGGCGACTCTAGCTCAAAGTTTGTAAAAAGTGGGGAGAGGGGGGCTGAGGCCGGTATGGGTGGGCGTGGCATCCAAAGTTTTGCTGCAGATCTATGTGGAATGTCAATTGCTACATTCCTTCCAAATTTGGTGACTCTAGCTCAAAGTTTGTAAAAAGTGTGGAAAGGGGGGCTGGGGGCGGTATGGGTGGGAGTGGCATTCAAATTTTTGCTGCAGATATTTGTGAAATGTCAATTGCTATCTTCATACCAAATTTGGTGACTCTAGCACGAAGTTTGTGAAGAGTGGGGAAAGGGGGGCTGGGGGCAGTATGGCTGGGCGTGGCATCCAAATTTTTGATGCAGATCTGTGTGGAATGTCAATTGCTATCTTCATACCAATTTTGGCGACTCTAGCTCAAAGTTTGTAAAAAGTGGGGAGAGGGGGGCTGAGGCCGGTATGGGTGGGCGTGGCATCCAAAGTTTTGCTGCAGATCTATGTGGAATGTCAATTGCTACATTCCTTCCAATTTGGTGACTCTAGCTCAAAGTTTGTAAAAAGTGTGGAAAGGGGGGCTGGGGGCGGTATGGGTGGGAGTGGCATTCAAATTTTTGCTGCAGATCTATGTGGAATGTCAATTGCTACCTCCATACAAAATTTGGTGACTCTAGACTCAAAGACTGTAAAAGGTGGGGAAAGGGGGTGGAAGGGGTGCGCGTAGCTCCAAAACTTTGATGCAGTTTTTTGGGGGTCGTTGCAAGCTATCTTCCTGCCAAGTTTGGTGGCTCTAGCTCCACAAATATGGAAGATACACGCATTCTCGTTTTTGACGAAGCGTTGGGGCAGCTGGAGGTGGCTAGGGCGGTATTGGTAGGCGTGGCATCCAAACTTTTGATGCAGTTTTTGGGGGGTCATCATCACCTATCTTGGCACCAAATTTGGTGGCTCTAGCTCAAAAACTGTGAAAGATATAGGCTTTTTTGACTTAAAAATGCGGGGGGCTGGGGGCGGAATGGGTGGGCGTGGCTCCAAAACTTTGATGCAGATTGTTGGGGGTCGTTGTCAGCTATCTTCCTACCAAATTTGGTGACTCTAGCTTGAAGCATGTAAAAGGTGGTGAAAGGGGGGCTATGGTGCTTGGGGGCGGTATGGGTGGGCTTGGCATTCAAATTTTTGCTGCCGATCCATGTGGGATGTCAATTGCTATCTTCATACCAAATATGGTGACTCTAGCTCGAAGTTTGTATAAAATGGGGAAAGGAGGGCTGGGCGCGGTATGGTTGGGCGTGGCATCAACATTTTTGCTGCAGATCCTTGTGGAATGTCAAATGCTACCTTCATACCAAATTTAGTGACTCTAGCTCAAAGTTTGTATAAGGTGGGGAAAGGGGTGCGGAATGGTTGGGCAAGGCTCCAAAACTTTGATGCAATTCTTTTGGGGTTGTTGCCAGCTATCTTCCTTCCAAATTTGGTGGCTCTAGCTCCACTACTCTGGAAGATACACGCATTCCCGTTTTTGACGAAGCGTTGTGGCAGATGGGGGTGGCTAGGGCGGTATTGGTAGGCGTGGCATCCAAACTTTTGATGCAGTTTTTGGGGGGTCATCATCACCTATCTTGGCACCAAATTTGGTGACTCTAGCTAAAAAACTGTGGGAGATATAGGCTTTTCTGATTTCAAAATGCGGGGGGGCTGGGGGCGGAATGGGTGGGCGTGGCTCCAAAACTTTGATGCAATTCTTTTGAGGTTGTTGCCAGCTATCTTCCTACCAAATTTGGTGGCTCTAGCTCCACTACTCTGGAAGATACACGCATTCCCGTTTTTGACGAAGCGTTGGGGCAGATGGGGGTGGCTAGGGCGGTATTGGTAGGCGTGGCATCTAAACTTTTGATGCAGTTTTTGGGGGGTCATCATCACCTATCTTGGCACCAAATTTGGTGGCTATAGCTCAAAAACTGTGGGAGATATAGGCTTTTTTGACTTTAAAATGCGGGGGGCTGGGGGCGGAATGGGTAGGCGGGGCTCCAAAATTTTTGATGCAGTTTTTTGGGGGTTGCTAGTAGCTATCTTCTCACCAAATTTGGTAGTTCTAGCTGTCAGGATGTGCGAAATATGTGGATTTATCGGTTTTGAGTTATCGAATTTATCGATTTGCGAGCCCCCCAGTTATCGTAGAACCCCCATCTTGACACTTTAATTTACTATCCCATAGATAAAGAGAATTGGAAAGTTTCAAGTCTCTAGCTTGAAGGGTGTGGAAAAAAGTTGCGTTCATACAGACGGACAGACGGACAGACGGACAGACACCATGACGGACATTGCACAAACCCAATATACTCTTTACCTTCGGTATCGAGTATAGAAATATCGAATTTGGAAAATGTTCAAATGAGGACTGAAGTAATGGGTAACGATAGAACTTTTCTGAAAATTTCGTCCAAATCGGTTGAGAAACACCGGAGATATTGAACTTAATCGATGGAAGCTAAGCCAGTATACCAAAGTCTTATTTAAATTAAATATATTTATTGCAACTGGGCTCAGGGTATCTTCTAGTCGGGCTCTCCCGACTAGAGCCTTCTTACTTGTTATTTTATAGGTTTTTTTGCACTCTGACAAGACTAATGTAGTGTGTAACTAATTTAAGATTTGTTTAAATGGCAAAAGTCATATTGCAAAAGAAGAGACATTTCCAAATAATAATCCGTTTATTAAAGTAATTAAGTCAGTTTGATATTGTAATTTTTATAATATTAATTATGTCAAGGCCTAAAACTATTTCGCTGCTCCAATGCAAATTAGCTTGAGTAATCTTGATAAGTGTTTGTAATTCATACTAAAGTCTTCTTTATTTAACAGATTTTGCTGGTTTGAGCTCGGATCATCATCATCATGCAGTACTGATTAAACTGTATCCCATTCCCTCTCCCGTTCACAAATCTTACAAGGAACTCAAGTAAGTTGTATTGGTAGCCAAGCGCAATATTTTAGTGTTGACAAGAAGTAAGCATTTCGTAAAGTATTTTAACTTTAAATTCAAACAAGTAAGACATTGATAAAAATTCACATGTAGTGGAAATCTCTTTTGTAGTACACTAAATGCATAGTTTAAGTTATAAATAATTACCAAATTTTTGAAACAATGGCAAAGAAACTGAATGACGATAGTGAATTAAATATTATCAATGTTTAGATTGATGTTATGAATATTAAATACTGGACGTAGATGTACTAACGAACAGTACAGTCAAGTGGCCCAACGATACCAAGCACCGGCTTGTTAACGCGCGGACCCACGCACAAAGCGACCCACCTCCCGCCCATCCGACCGAAGGGCGCTCCGCTTATCGTGCGGTTACGATGATCGCGAACATGTAGACAAATGACACAAACTAACTTTTTAAAAGAGCAAGTAGGAGTGGCACTGTGTATTAAGTGGGAAAGATCGTTATAAATAGAACACAGAATACGAAAAGGGTTATGAAGAGCATAATTAGAATTACAAGTTTGAAGAGATATAGGTACAAAATTTCTAGTATTTCTAATAGGAACAGCAAAGTTAATTTGGTTAATTAATTCAGAAGAATCAATTTCACCATTTATTAATTTGTGAAAAAAGGAAAATGAATGCGAAGAGCGGAAATTGTTTTTGTACCGATTCTATTTTATTCTGATGAATTTCGTATTTCGGAAACCATATACAAGATCCATATTCCAGAATCGGTTGTACAAGAGAAGTATACAGAGTTTTTGTTAAGTAGGGATCGTTAAACTCCTTTGACCAGCGCTTAATGAACCCCAAGACACCAGATGCTCGATTGGAAATTGAAGAAATATGCTTGTCAAACTTAAGCTTTGGGTCCATAACGATGCCCAAATCGTCAACCCATTCTATTCTATCTAGTGGTTTGTTGTCAAGAAAATATATATTAAAAAAGGGCAAATATCTAAAAAATGACATTACTTTACATTTACTGCAATTAAGGTTTAAAAAATTTACTTTACACCACATTTGAAAGTTGTCTAAATCACTTTGAAGCTGTTGAGCAGCAAGGGGAGTTGCAGCCGACGTGCATAATTTTACATCATCAGCGTACATCAAAACCCGAGAGAACTTTATAACTGATGGAAGATCGTTTATAAACAAAATAAATAACAAAGGACCAAGATGACTACCCTGTGGAACGCCTGAAGTGACCTGAACCATCTTGGAAACGGACCCTTTAAATAACACCCTCTGAGTTCTTAGAGTTAGATAATCTTTAATCCAAAGAACTAGAATATTTGAAAAGCCCAAGAGTTCTAGTTTATGTATTAGGAGACGATGATTTACAGAGTCGAAAGCCTTACTAAAATCAGTATAATAACATCAGTCTGCAATTTGTCCTGAAAACCCTTGATAACAAATGAAGTAAATTCTAACAAATTAGTGGTAGTAGATCTTTGTTTCATAAATCCGTGCTGGCACGGTGAAATAATAGATTTGCATTGGTGTTGAAGATGGGAGGTTATTAATTTTTAAAAAATCTTAGGAATAGCAGACAACTTGGAGATACCCCTATAATTGTGAACATTAGATTTGTTTCCTTTTTTATGGAGAGGAATAATAAATGACTCTTTCCAAATTTTTGGAAAGGAGCCTAACTCCAGGGACAAGTTAAACACTTTAAGCAACGGCTTTAAAAGACCATGAGCGCAGTGTCTAAGCACACAGCTTGGCACTCCGTCAGGTCCTGGGGAAAATATAGGTTTCAAAACATGAAGATTATTTAAAAGTGAGTTTTCAGTGATTTTCAGTCCAAAGATGCGATTCGAGCCATTAACCTGATAAGGGTAAGGCAAACCGACTTGAGATTTACATGAGCTATAAGTCGTTTGAAAAAATTGGGCAAATATATTTGCAATCTCCTGATCAGAATTGGCCTTCGTTTCCTCAAAGAATACTTCCGTTGGGAGTGTCGATGACCTACGCTTCGCATTAACAAAATCAAAAAACCGCTTTGGATCCTGCTGAAACTGTAATCTACACCGAGTCAGGTAATTCTTATAACATAGGTTATTTAAGATATCAAAACTGGCACGAGCAATCAAGTATGCAGAATAGGTTACCGATGAGCCGTTTTTTCTAAATCTCTTGTAGAGTTTAGATTTTCGATTTTTGAGAATTGTCAACTCTCGGGTAAACCACACAGGTTTGTTAGACCTGTTTAGCTCACCAACCGGGACACATAAATCAAATAAAGAATATAAGGTATTATAAAAAATACTGACTGCCACGTCCAAGTCGTCAGACTCGTAGAGGGGAGACCAGTCAGTTTGGGATAAAAGCAGAGCGAGTCCCTCAAAATCAGTTTTCCGAAATTGACGAACTCGACTCAAAGGCATCCTGACATTGCAACGCGTTCGGGAAGGTAAATTAATCAACAGCTCCAACGTAGGATGGTATAAGTCTTCGGGATAAGATATAGGCTGGGAACGGGAAACGGATGAAGATGATGAATCCAAAACAAAAATCAGATCAAGCATTTTATTGAGAGAATTTGGGATAGCATTAATTTGACTCAATGACATCCCAAGTAGGTCGATTAAAATTCATTTGGGGCCGTGGGAGTCAGGGCACCAGAGTCAGGACAAGAAATCCAAGTAGCTTCAGCAATGTTGAAATCACCAAGAACTACAAGAAAATCACGATCAGAAAGCAAGGCAGAGACAGAATGAATAGCAGATAGATGTGTCTCATAGATAGAGAGATCAGAAGAAGGAGGTATATACGAACAAGTGATAAAAATGTTAATACCGCAAATGTTTAGCTTTACAGCAATAAACTCTATATCAAAATAACTATCTAATACGACTGTTTCAGAAGGAAAGTCTACATTCACAGCAATAAGCACTCCACCACCACGCCGAAGAGTACGGTCCTTTCTGTAAATAGAATATGTACTACATAGAATTTCGGAATTGAGAATGTCTTGCCTTAACCACGTTTCAGTAAAGGCAATGACATGGAAAGGGAAAGAAAGACTATTAAGGTATAAACTAGTGAGTTTACTACAAAGACCTCTTACATTCTGATAGCCAAGTAAGAGGGAGGATGTTAGTTTTTTGAACTATCAGTTATTGGGAGAGTTACCTTAGAACCATCCACCGGAAGGGTAGATACAATCGGGGGCCGATTTTTTTTCCTTGCAGTATACTCTTTCACAATTATGTGTTCTGGCCAAAATTCTTTGCAGCATATAGTGCAAAAATCTTGATTCGGAACACTGATTTTAAAAGACGAAATGTTCCGATATAAGCAAATTTGAATTTCTCCACCGTGAAATTGGCATTCGATTTGGCCTTGATATAGACCTTGACATCATCTGATGTTAAATCAGGGGGAAGCCTTGAAACCAATATTTGTTTTTTAGGTGGAACAGCAACAAATTTTTTAATTATATCCTCCACTGAGGCTGGTTTGGAAGACTCAGTCTCGGATAACTGAATATTTGGCTCTTTAAGTTTGATAGAGTTTTTTTGTTGATTAACATCAACACTACTAACCACCAAAGAAACCGAAGGATCGGGATCAGATAACACAATATACATGGGAGTTATTGGTATATCATCTAAGTACTCGATAATTTTAGTTGGAGGGACATGAAGATTTTTATTTACTTTATTTACTTTATTTACTTTACCCTGCGGTATCGGAGCGTTTGGAGTATTTTCCGACATCACAGAGCCCGATAACTGCCCAACGTTGGCCTTTTTACGCTTTGGAGATTCCATTACGAGATTTTACTCGTTAAGGTTTCTTTGAACCGATGAGAACTTTTCACACAGTTTATTCAACTGGCAGAAAACGCCCTCTAAGCCAAGTTGAGTATCTATAAAGCTTGCAATGTCTTTTTTTTTCTCCAAACATGACCAACACGGCCACTCTAAATTAGTAACCTTCATGAGGTCTGAGACACGGCCATTAATGCCGGCACATTGCTCATGAGCAACATTTGTGCACATCCAGCAGCAGACAAAACCCATTTTTGAGTTTGCGCGGACTTGACAATTCGCATAGCAGCAGACAGACATTTTTATTTAATTTATTAAAAGAAAAGAAAAGTACAAATAAAAAATAAAACAAGTATAAACGTTGCAGTCGGACGCAACCGACTGCGGCATACTCGATACCAGTATTAAAACAGGTAAAAAAAGAGGCCTGATTGCAAAGGGGTACGGATGGGACAAGGGTGAACGCTGCCTTAAAGATTCTCAGATGCAGATAGGGATGCCACCAAGTATCTTCCTTCCAAATTTGGTGACTCTAGCTGAAAGTTTGTAAGAGCTGTTGAAAGGGGGGCTGGAGGAAGTATGGGTGGGTGTGGCATCCAAATTTTTACTGCAGATCTTTGCGAAATGTCAATTGCTATCTTCATACCATATTTGGTGACTCTAGCTCGAAGTTTGTAAAGAGTGGGGAAAGGGGGGCTGGGGGCGGTATTAGTGGGCGTGGCATCCAAATTTTTGATGCAGATCTTTGTGGAATGTCAATTGATACCTTCATACCAAATTTGGTGACATTAGGTCGAAGTTTGTAAAAGGTGGGGAAAGAGAAGCTAGGGGCGGTATGGGTGAATGTGGCATCCAAATTTTTACTGCAGATCTTTGTGAAATGTCAATTGCTATCTTCATACCAAATATGGTGATTCTTGCTCGAAAATTGTTAAATGTGGGGAAAGGGGGGCTGGGGGCGGTATGGGTGGGCGTGGCATCCAAATTTTTGATGCAGATCTTTGTGGGATGTCAATTGCTATCTTCATACCAAATTTGGTGACTCTAGCTCGAAAATTGTTAAATGTGGGGAAAGGGGGGCTGGGGCGGTATGGGTGGGCGTGGCATCCAAAGTTTTGATGCACATCTGTGTGGAATGTCAATTGCTATTTTCATACCAAATTTGGTGACTCTAGCTCGAAAATTGTAAAAAGTGGGGAAGGGGGGGCGAAATGGGTGGGCGTGGCTCCAAAACTTTGATGCAGATTTTTGGGGGTCGTTACCAGCTATCTTCCTACCAAATTCGCTGGCTCTAGCTCCACAACTCTGGAAGATACACGCATTTTTTGATGAAGCGTTATAGCGGATGGGGGTGGCTAGGGCAGTATTGGTGGGCGTGGCATCCAAACTTTTGATGCAGTTATTGGGGGGTCCTCATCACCTATCTTGGCACCATATTTGGTGGCTATAGCTCAAAAACTGTGGGAGATATAGGCGTTTTTGACTTTAAAATGCCGTAGGGCTGGGGGCGGAATGGGGGGCGTGGCTCCAAAATTTTTGATGCAGTTTTTTGGGGGTTGCTAGTAGCTATCTTCTTACCAAATTTGGTAGTTCTAGCTGTAAGGATGTGCGAAATATGTGGATTTATCGGTTTTGAGTTATCGAATTTATCGATTTGCCAGCCCCCCAGTTATCGTAGAACCCCCATCTTGACACTTTAATTTACTATCCCATAGATAAAGAGAATTGGAAAGTTTCAAGTCTCTAGCTTGAAGGGTGTTGAAAAAACTTGCACACATACGGACGGACAGACGGACAGACACCATGACGGACATTGCACAAAACCAATATACTCTTTACCTTCGGTATCGAGTATAAAAAATATCGCTGCAGAAAATTGTTATGAGTAATTTACAGGTCCACCCTAAAGTGCAAATAGTAAAGCTACAAACAAAACTTACTTCACAGCTTCACAAACAAAAACGGCGCGAGCGCGACCATCGAAAGCAACAAGCAACGGAGAAGAGTTTGACCGCGACCAACACCAACACAAACAAGTGGAAACGTTGCAGTCGGACGCAACCGACTGCGGCATACTCGATACCAGTATTAAAACAGGTAAAAAGAGGCCTGATTGCAAAGGGGTACGGATGGGGCAGGGGTGTACGCTGCCTTAAAGATTCTCCGATGCAGATAGGGATGCAACCAACTATCTTCCTTCCAAATTTGGTAACCCTAGCTGAAAGTTTGTAAAAAGTGGGGAAAGAGGGGCTGGGGGCAGTATGGGTGGGCGTGGCATTCAAATCTTTGCTGCAGATATTTGTGAAATGTCAATTGCTATCTTCATACCAATTTTGGTGACTCCAGCACGAAGTTTGTAAAGAGTGGGGAAAGGGGGGCTGGGGGCAGTATGGCTGGGCGTGGCATCCAAATTTTTGATTCAGATCTTTGTGGAATGTCAATTGCTATCTTCATACCAAATTTGGTGACTCTAGCTCGAAAATTTTTAAATGTGGGGAAAGGGGAGCTGGGGGTGGTATGGGTGGGCGTGGCATCCAAAGTTTTGATGCAGATCTGTGTGGAATGTCAATTGCTATCTTCATACCAATTTTGGCGACTCTAGCTCAAAGTTTGTAAAAAGTGGGGAGAGGGGGGCTGAGGCCGGTATGGGTGGGCGTGGCATCCAAAGTTTTGCTGCAGATCTATGTGGAATGTCAATTGCTACATTCCTTCCAAATTTGGTGACTCTAGCTCAAAGTTTGTAAAAAGTGGGGAAAGGGGGGCTGGGGGCGGTATGGGTGGGAGTGGCATTCAAATTTTTGCTGCAGATCTATGTGGAATGTCAATTGCTACCTTCATACAAATTTGGTGACTCTAGACTCAAACACAGTAAAAGGTGGGAAAGGGGGTGGAAGGGGTGCGCGTGGCTCCAAAACTTTGATGCAGTTTTTTGGGGGTCGTTGCAAGCTATCTTCCTGCCAAGTTTGGTGGCTCTAGCTCCACAAATATGGAAGATACACGCATTCTCGTTTTTGACGAAGCGTTGGGGCAGCTGGAGGTGGCTAGGGCGGTATTGGTAGGCGTGGCATCCAAACTTTTGATGCAGTTTTTGGGGGGTCATCATCACCTATCTTGGCACCAAATTTGGTGGCTCTAGCTCAAAAACTGTAAAAGATATAGGCTTTTTTGACTTAAAAATGCGGGGGGGCTGGGGGCGGAATGGGTGGGCGTGGCTCCAAAACTTTGATGCAGATTGTTGGGGGTCGTTGTCAGCTATCTTCCTACCAAATTTGGTGACTCTAGCTCGAAGCATGTAAAAGTTATCGAATTTATCGACTTGCGAGCCCCCCAGTTATCGTAGAACCCCCATCTTGACACTTTAATTTACTATCCCATAGATAAAGAGAATTGGAAAGTTTCAAGTCTCTAGCTTGAAGGGTGTGGAAAAAAGTTGCGTTCATACAGACGGACAGACGGACAGACGGACAGACACCATGACCTTACCTTCGGTATCGAGTATAAAAAGAGCGCGTTAGAGTAAACGATCAAGAAACGGTTTAATGCACTGGGAGCGAGGCGCTTGAAAAAAAGAGAGAGAGAGAGAGTGAGCGTAAAAACACAAAAACAAAACAAAAGCAGGCGGCAGCAAGTTGAGCAAATTTTTCAGTATGCTGGACTGCAGTTTGTTGTTGTGCTTGGAAACACTTTAAAACAAATGCAAATTAAATTGTTAATTTACTGTCCACTTTGGGTTTAGGCAAACCGGCAAAACACAAAGTCACAAAACTATTAGTTTACACAAAGACGCGAAATTAATAGCAGAAATAAAACGCACAATAGTAAAAAAGCGAAGCGCATAAAAAAAAACACGTCCGTTGCGATGCAAAGCGAATGTCGAATGAAGTGCTAAATTAATTATTATTTTGGCATACAGGTGGCACTGAGACAGGTTATGGTGAGCAGCTAGTTGGCTAACTAGACAATCAGGGACGACCTATAAAATTTCAGAACGCGTAGATCGTCATGGCGTTGCTTCATAAAAGCAGTGTACAGGGTGGGAACAAAAAGCGTGTATCCCCATTATATCATCTATTTGGGATAACTAGTTTTGGCAAATGTTAGTAAGATAATTCGGCAACCAACCTTCAGTCTTGACATGTATTTATGTTATTTATTGTTTTTTGAAATCCTTGCGTAGTGCAAAATGTGGCAACAATTATTTCACATCAAGATCCCACTCCCCATCCGGCGAGCTAAGCAATGCAGCCAGACATGTCAAGCATGAGTGAGAGAATTTGTTAGGCCCGACTACAGATTATTATTTACATCCAACCATAACAATATATATTATATATACCTGTTTTTATTTTGGTCAAGTGCTAGGAAAATCTTATATCCTGCATTGACTTCAAAACGAATAAAAGAGGTAGTTTGGTTTAAGTTGTATAGTTTATTTATTATTCTTTCTATGTATACTATAAAATATTTATTTTTAAATTAGTATTCATACATTTTATGCCTTATTGACTTAAACGTTGTTTTTTAATTCTTTTGTTTAAATTTTTATATTTTGCCATTAGGCGTTCTAGCCTTGTCAGACGCATGCTGTAGTAAAAGCATCCACATGTGTCGACTCCCTCTGCAGTTAAATCGGATGACCAGCTGCACGCTGAAAGATGCTCGCCAAACTTGGATGTAACTAGATGGCAGTTTTCGTACGCCAAGAAAAATTCTCGATATTCTTCAAGCAATTCATGATGTTCAGGAAAAATCATTTCCTCAAACTCTTTTAAAAAATCATCGATTTTCTTGACAGTTGTTTTAAATCCAAAGTTAGAATTCAGCTCCATTTTGTAGTATACTCGGCAAACGTTTATTTAAGACTGTCTTAAATGATTATTTTAACTTTCCTCAAAGCATTTCATTTTTCATTGAGTTTCATATTATGATGAAATTGTGTCCTAAAAATATTAACATCCCTTTTTATTTCTTTACCCATCTTTTTTGAAATTTCAAACAGTAACCGAGTAAGATCAATTTCTGACTCATAATCATAAGTTGCTTCTAAATCTGAAAGTTGTATACTATATTTACGCATCTCTACACACTTTGGAATAATATAGTTATAATATATATTCTTTATTTGATTTTTCAGTAATGTGTTCCAACACAAAATTTTGTTAAAAAAATTCCTAATCTTATAAGCGTCCTCCATCCTGGTCTGATGAACTTGTGGGATGGTTCGGAGGGGGCTAAGCTGAGGCCACCAGGCGGGTCGCGGGTTGCGGATAGCGAACGGCCCTTCGGGGTCAGCTGCGAATAGCGAGAAATCCTCGTGAATAAGCAGTCCCGGACAAACAGCGGGTGCGGTAGGTTTTATCGCACTGACAAGACGCTTGTGTCGCCGTCTTTCAATCATAGCCTCACACACTCCCAACTCCCCCACAAATACCCATCTACATCCCTTCCCTCACATCTCACTCCGGGCTGGGCTAAGGTGTCAATCGGACCGTGCCGAGAGTCAGCCTGGCTGGGGGCCCGGATTAAAAACTAGCCCAGTCTCTAACGGTGGGCTCAGGCAGATGGCGACCGCCTGTTCTATCCAGCCTTACCCGGGTATGGCGGATCTCTGCCCGGGCGGACCATAATTTCTCCGCAACTCGTGGGAATAAGTATGAAGCACAACAACAATAATGTACAGCAGGATATCCCTGCCGCCAGTGTCGCGAGACACTTTGAGGACCGCCTCCTTGACGGAGACCGGCCCTCCAGCGTGGGACCAACCCCACATCGCCCGAGGAGAGGCAAAGGAGGCATCAGACGACCAGCTTCGCGACGGGACATCCCCGTCGAGACGCCGCCCCCGCAACCGAAAGCATGCGCCAACCGGCGCGGCCGACGGTTAATGCGGTCAGGAGGCACAGTCAGGCGGCACATGGGAGTCAGCAGCCGAAGAAGACCCTTCCGAAACTCGGAGAGCCGGGGGGTATAGACGATCCAAATAGGAAGGGCCTATGTGGATCAAAGGTGAAGTGGTACCTCAGGTATCTGCAGCAGGGACTACCCCCTGCTGAGGCGCTGAAAAAGGCGACCACCGGCAGAGAGACGGCGAAGCAGGCAAGGGACCAGCCCCCAAACGCCTGAATGACACTTTGACGCCACCTACTGAGGCCCCCAAAAGGGTGTGTCAGGAGGAGCGTCCAAGCACGTCGAAGGCTGCTGCTGCTTCCGTCCCTACGGCTGTGAGGAAACCTTCTCCTCCAGTGCCCACTGCGGCTCGCCCGTCCTACGCGACGATGGCAAAAAGGGTCAAAGTGGCCGTGTTACCTGTGGAATATCCCCAGGTAATGCTCAGTCACGGGGACTTGTCCGCATTGGAGGTGTGCTGCTGCCTCGGAGGTGTGCCTGGATCTGGCGGACGACGAGGAGCTGGCGGACGTGACGCTCAGCCCAGAAATGCTGGAGGATGGGCTAGACGAGCAGGCGCCAATATCGTCGCAGGAGCTGGCTGCAGAGATGGAGGCAGAAAATGAAGCTGACGTGACGATGACGGGCAGCGACGATGGGGGCAACTCCGGGCCTTCATCGTCAGGAAGCGGAGCGGCGGTAAAGTGATGGTGACGCCTCTCGTCGCCACCACGGGGCTAGCCCAGATAAACCTCCATCGGGCTAAGTCGGCCTCGGCCGTCCTAGCCAGGATGTTTATCAAACAACATCTTGGGCTGGCCCTTGTACAGGAGCCATGGGTGAACGATGGCATCAAAGGCCTGTACACCGCTAATTCGAAGGTAATCTGGGACCACAGAGATCCGAAACCTAGGACATGTATCATGGTAAGAAAAGGCATTAACTTTACTATTCATCCAGAATTCCTTACTAGGGACTGCGTGCCCATTGCCGTTAAAGGCGAAGGAAGCGCCCCCCCTATAGTAGTGGTATCCGCCTACTTCGCGGGTGATGAGGCATGCCCTCCACCGGAAGTGGATAAGCTGGTGGATTACTGCAGGAGAAGCTGCCCATTTTAATCGGCTGCGATGCCAACGCGCACCACACAATATGGGGCAGCAGCGACATCAACACACGGGGTGAGTGCCTCACTGACTTTATATTCAAATATAATTTAGAAATTTTAAATGTCGGGTCAACACCGACATTCGTAACTAGAATAAGAGAGGAAGTTTTAGACATCACCCTGACCAGTCGGTCTTTACGGCCACATCTCAGAGAATGGCATGTCTCCTCAGAAGAATCTATGTCTGATCATAAGATCATCCTTTTTAAGCTTCAGTTTAATACGGAAAGTAACGTTACAACTCGCAACCCCAGAAAAACCAACTGGGAAAAGTTTAGGTCAACCCTAAAACTTAACCTAGCCTCCGAAAGTTTTGGAATAGCCAAACGCACAGGTGAGCTAAATAGAGTTGTACGGAATTTAGGCAAATGCATCAGTAACGCATTTGAAGAAAGCTGCCCACTAGGCAAAACGCGCAGAGAAATAGATGCCCCATGGTGGAACGATAGTCTAGAGAGACTACGAACATCCACCCGTCATCTCTTCAACAGAGCCAAGAGTAACGGATCATGGGATAACTATCGGGAAAGCATCACCTTGTACAGCAGGGAAATCCGAAAGGCTAAACGTAGGAACTATAGGGACTTCTGCGAAAGCATAGCTAGTACGACTGAAGGTGCACGGCTCCATAGAGCATTATCCAAACGGGCACCGGAGGCGAATCTAGCCCTGAAACGTAGGGACAACACCTTTACGACCAGTAACATGGACAAACTAGAGCTTCTATTCGAGACGCACTTCCCAGGAAGTATTCCCTGTGGCCCATGCGAAACACTCGAAACGGAAGACAGACACAGACCGACTGCTCTAGACTGGGCACTAGCCAAGTCAGTAGTCACAATGGAGAAGACACAATGGGCAATTGGAACTTTCCAGCCCTATAAATCTCCCGGTCTGGACAGTATATCGCCAGTATTCCTTCAGCAGGGGCAGGACATACTCCTACCCACCCTGAGGAAAATACTAGTCAGTAGCCTAGCACTCGGTCATATACCGAGCACTTGGAGTAGAGCTAGGGTGGTCTTCATCCCCAAAGTAGGGAAGACAGATATCACCAACCCAAAGTCCTTCAGACCCATTAGCTTAACATCGTTTTTGTTGAAAACGTTGGAAAAGCTAGTGGATAACTACATAAGGAGTACTCTGTTGACACGGAGTACGCTGCAAGCTACGCAGCATGCATACAGAGCAGGCCGATCTACGGATACGGCACTTTATAAACTGCACCGCACTTTGCGTTCCGCAGTTTTAAACAAAGAAGTAGCAATATGTGCATTTTTAGATATTGAGGGCGCCTTTGACAACACCTCACACGATGCCGATAAGGCTGCCCTAAATAGAAGGGGTCTGGACATGACAACTAGCAGATGGATCTCATCGCTACTCAGGTCCAGACAAGCTACGGCAACTATACAAGATAGTACCGTAACAGTGACAACCACAAGAGGCTGTCCACAAGGGGGGGGTTTTATCACCGCTCTTATGGAGTATCTTAGTAGACGAATTGTTAAGTAGACTTGCCAGCAGGGGTATCCAATGCCAGGGCTATGCCGATGACATTGTGATAATAGCGCGGGGCAAGTATGAGGAAACTCTGTGTGAAATTATCCAACTGGGACTTAGGATCACGTATGACTGGTGTAGTGAGGTTGGACTCAACCTAAACCCTAAAAAAACCGTCATAGTTCCGTTCACCAGGAGGTATAAGTTGCAGAGGATGAGAGATATTAGGCTCGCGGGGAGTCGAATAGTAATAAGCAGGGAAGTCAAATACCTTGGGGTCACATTTGACAGTAAATTGAACTTTGGGACCCATATTCAGAATACGATTCTAAAGTGCTGCAGAGCACTCTACACATGTCGTAGAATAGCGGGGAAATCATGGGGAACCTCTCCAAAAATTTTGAGATGGCTATACCTCATGGTAGTAAGGCCCATGCTCACATACGGAGCAATTGCATGGGGGGACAAGGCACAGCAAATTACTGTGCAGAGGCAATTACATAAATTGCAAAGAATGGCCTGTGTAGGAATCACTGGAGCGATGAGGACCTGTCCCACATCGGCGCTAGAGGTTCTGTTGGGGATTACCCCACTCCATCACACAATTAGGCTACAGCAGAAAGCTGCATTATTAAGAATGTCGGTCGAGGGAGTTGGCAAGGAGCATATTCTGAGTCAACTAGATGCAGATATGCTGTCAGGTGAGCTTCCCCTATTGGCACAGCCTAGGGACGAAATGAAAGCCGAACACATGTTCGAGCAAAAATTTCAAGTTCACCTGAGCAGCAAAAGGGAGTGGACATCTCTTGAAGATGTCCACCAAATGAAATCCCACACCATCAAATGGTACCCCGATGGATCCCTTACCAACCAAGGCTCCGGTCTTGGAGTGGCAGGCCCTCGGCTAAAATACCATGAGTCCCTAGGTAAGCACACCAGCATCTTCCAGGCTGAGGTATGTGCAATAGGGAGGTGTGTGGACTTTAATCTGAAGCGTAACTATCGGAATAGGGATATAGCTATATTATCAGATAGTCAAGCAGCCATTATGGCACTCAGCAAGATCGAAATTAGGTCGAAGGTAGCTCGCGAGGTGCGAACCAAGCTAAACACTCTGGGACTACATAATAGGCTAACCCTAAGATGGGTCCCAGGACATGTTAACATAGCTGGGAACGAAGAGGCAGACAAGCAAGCAAGGCTGGGGGCAGCGACACCCCTCATAGGGCCCGAGCCTTACTGTGGGATAGGAAGAAGCACAATACGGCAGGAACTTAGGAGTGAAGAGAAACTCTTGCGCGAAATGAGCTGGGCTCAGTCCCCAGGACTCAGACAAGCCAAGTGTCTTCTTGGCACTTACAATCTGAAAAGATTCAAGCAGATTATAAACATGGGAAAGAACAGACTCAGGATAATCACCGGTCTTTTGACAGGACACTGCAGACTAAGGGGTCACCTAGCCAAGCTAGGAATCGCTAGTAATGATACATGCAGATTCTGCGATATGGAAAGGGAATCCTCCTTGCATATCATAGCAGAATGCGTAGCCTTAGTGGGGAAGAGAAGCAGGTTTCTAGGAAAACATGTTATTCAGTTCACTGACCTGAAGACCATCGATCCAGTAAATATACTTGCCTTCGTACAAGGACTGGGTCTGATGGAAGAGCTTTAAGCCAAGAAGGGGGCACAATAGATCTTTTAGGTCGCAGTGCACTTCACCCCAATTATAATAAAAATAAGCGTCCTCCATGAGTCACTATCAAATTCAACTCTATTACCATACTGATTGAGTATTAATATTCGTTGCCTATCTGATTTTCGAATTTTAAAATGACACTTAACGGTCTCAAGCATTGGATGTTCAATTATTGTATCTGGCATTAAGAAGTCAAAGTGCTCCAGTTTCATTTGGATGTACTCCTTAAAAGTTAATAATTGAATCCACTCCTCTTTTTGCAATCCAATAAAGTTACGTTTGTGTTGCTGCAGCCAAACCATAGGTGTGAAATCTCTACTCGTAGAAAACCCACACTTAAGCTTAAGCTCTAGACTAACAAAATATCCAAAAATTATTTCATGATCTTGAATTTTCCTTGAGTTTTTCTTTTTTTTCAAGTGTAGCGTATCCATCCTCTCTTAACTGCTTTTTCAAACTAAACACAAAATAAGATAAACCATAATATTTAAGGTATTGATTTTTGTATAATTTCTCAGTACATCATTAACGCTAGAGGTAAAATGGTTATTCTGGATAGAAACTCATGTATTTTAGTTGACTTTCAATATGTATTCGGAAACGAAAGACAGATGTTTGTCAAAGAGTTGGCATTTATGCAAGCTGGGTCCGTCACACCCAATTTTTTTCACTTTAAACCACCCTACCACATGAGGGAGCTGGATGAAGTGACTAGGAAAACCTTAAAGATAACCAAACAGTATGTGGACGGCTTAGATTGGTCTGAAGGTGACATCTCTTATCTAAGTCTTGGCGAAATACTAAAGCCATTGAATAGTTACGCAACTGTAGTAGTAAGAGGAAGAGCTAAAAATGAGTTCTTAAGTAAATTTTTACACACAAATATAATAGATGTACATCTTGAACAGAGCTTAGCGCAATATCCAAACTTCTTTACAAATTGTAGAATACACAAAAGAATAGTAAATCAATGTGCACTAAATAATTTATTTAAATTATTTCTCATCTTAGAAAACTCTCAATTTGAGGTATCTGAAAATGTAAATATTTTTGCTAGTATACTTGAATAAAATAAAAATTATTTTCTTATTAATTTCATCATGTTTCTATTTATTATTTAATTAAGAGAGGGTACATAATATTTAATATAATTAATTTCAATGATTATCAACTACAACTTGATTCTATACTAAATTGGTTTTAAACGATGCGTTGAACTATTCCAGTCAAAGGCGAATACTCTGCTAATCGATCATGCATAAGCAGGCAATATACCTTAGTATTCCTCACACTAACACTATCGAGATCAATTGAAACTCTTACAACGATTGGCCCTGTTTTAACTGTTTCATTCTGATGTGACAAGTTTACAACAACCATTGGTGCTTTGTCTTTAAACTCTATAGGTGTTAGTAATGGTTCAGATTCCTTCATATAGTAGCTTGCTTGAAATCCTGTATACATATCATACAAACTTGCGTATCGTTCATGCTTAAAATTAATGTTCATGTCATCGTACGGAAAGTTCTCCGAGTTAAGATACACTTTTAAATTCCTCAAATGATTATGTGTTAGTTTATCGTCCGCTACAAAAGCTATTATCGCAAATCGAGGGCGTTCTCTATTAGCTGCTAGCTTAACATTCCAAACATGTTGTGTGCCTTCGGGTAATGTTGGATTCAGGTAACAATCCCAACTGCGGAATGCAAGTGGAAGTGAGCCTCCACTCTTAGTCAGACTAAACATTTGTAACTTCTTTTCATCACTCAGAGTTACATGTGGTATATTCCATACAATGTTAGAAATATTTAGCTTATACTCCTTAGTTCCAATTTTAGTGTAGTATACATCTTCCATATTTTTAGTCATGAGTAATATCAATTCATGTTTACAATTTAGTAAGACCTTGTTATAATCTTCAGCAAATCCAAGTAAATATTTAAGAGGTATAGAAAAATTAAAGTATCCGTTCGCCAACTGTCTATCATTTCCATTAAACCAGCCAGAATTCTCTAACATGCAGCTCTCCGTTTTGTTTAAGGAAGCGTAGCTTTTTAAAGTTGTTGAAATACCAACAAATCGAGTACGGTCAATTTCAATTCCATTTAATTCATAACGAACCTCGTCAAAGAGATAGCTCATACAATTGTTTTTAAGTTTTCCATCTACAGCAAGCGAGTTATCCGCCAAACAAATTGTGCCCTCAACATTAATAAAACTCTCACAAGGCAATACATATAAGTCCTGATTCTGAATAGTAATCCTAACTTCATCATTGCTTTTAAATGCTTGTAGATAGGGAGAGTAACTATGATATTCTTTCTTGATTATACTCTCATCCGAATAGGCTTTCTCTCGAACATTCAATACACTACTCATTATTTTTATACCCTTAACCCATAAAATGGGTAAATAAGGGTATAATGGTTTTGTGCAAAAGTATGTAACAGGCAGAAGGAAGCATCTCCGACCCTATAAAGTATATATATTCTTGATCAGCATCAACAGCCGAGACGATATAGCCATGTCCGTCTGTCCGTCTGTCTGTCCGTCTGTCCGTCTGTCTGTCTGTATGAACGCGTAGATCTCAGAGACTACAAGAGCTAGAGACTTCTGATTTTGTATTTAAGTTCTCCTATACCATGAGCAGAACAAGTTTGCTTCAAATTATCGATAACTAATCTGGTTTCCGATATACACATAATATCGATAACAATAAAATACCGAATTTGGAAAATCTAAAAATGAGGGTTGAAGTAATGGATAATGATAGAACTTTTCTGAAAATTTCGTCCAAATCGGTTGAGAAACACCGGAGATATTGAACTTAATCGATGGAAGCTAAGCCAGTATACCTAAGTCTTATATAAATTAAATATATTTATTGCAACTAGGTTCAGGGTTTTTTACAGTCGGGCTCTCCCGACTAGAGCCTTCTTACTTGTTTATTTTTACTTTAGAGAAAATCAATGGACCACCACCTAACTCAACTTATTAAAAGGCCAAGTGGCTGAAAAAGCTTACATTCCTAGTGTCTTAACAAAAGTGAAATACCCTTTATATAAAATTAATGACCTGGCATTCTCATTTGAGGTTGTCCTTGTGGACCACCCTCCCATTAATGAGAACCGCGGTTCCCAGGTCAGCTTCCATAGTTTTTTCTTCGCTCAAAGGCGTGAGTTTGTTCCCGAGCCTGCGATTAGATTTTACCAAAACTTTTTCGCCGACTTCGAAGACTCTATTTTGTCGAGACTGGTTTTCTCTAACTCTGAGTGTGTCCTGAGCCTTTTTGAGTCTATCCTGAATCTTTGTGATATCTACGTCGGGACTCGACTTCACAACATCAATCGGTCTTTTGTTAGTGACCGAGTGTATTGTCTTGTTGTATTCGCTTGTAGCCAACAAAATGACCTCAACCGTGTCGCTTATGTTTTTTGCTATCTTCAGACATCTAGCAAGCTCCAGCAGAGTGCTATGAAAGCGCTCAATTTGTCCGTTAGAAACACTGTGTTTTTTTTTTTTTATTTCAAAAGATATGCCTATGTTAACTTAAATTACGATATGTGTAGCATGCACAGTCGTTGCAAGCTTCTGCGGGACCGCCGTGAAGCATTGCTTCGCAGAAGCGGTGGCAACGACTACGATGCACTCGCCCTTAACCTCTCCAACCGACGCAGCTCTACCATCGTAGAGCAAACCGCATGCCAGACTTCAAGCCTCTCCAGCATAAGGGCCACCAGGTTAGTTGGCGATAGACGCTGGCCCGTCAGGTTTTCCACCGCGAGTCGATCCTCGGCGAAACGCCCACAGTGGAAGAAGACGTGTTGGGCGTCTTCATCGCAGCCATCTCCACACCAGGTGCACTCTGCGCTAGAGTCGTGCTGAAATCGTTTGAGGTAGCTCCTGAAACATCCGTGGCCGGAGAGAAGCTGGGTAAGGTGAAACGTTACCATCCCGTGCTTCCTCTCCACCCATCGCCTTATGTTGGGGATGAGGAGGTGCGTCCAACGCCCTTTGTTGGAGGTGTCCCACTGCTGCTGCCAGGAGTCAAGGCTCCGCTCACGGGCAGCTGACCGAACGGCATTTCTTCCCAATGGAACCGCTTCCAGGACTGCCACGGCTTCCAAGACGGCAATGCGAATTGGGGTCATCCCCGCAATCACGAGCGCAGCGTCAGAGGACACAGTGCGGAAGGCGCAACATACCCGCAGGGCAGAGAGCCGATAGATTGACTCTATGCCCCTTGTGTAGCTGGCCACCGACGTAGCCCCGACCCAGATTGGAGCCGCGTACATGATAATTGACTTCATAACGTGCATTATCAGTAGCCTCGTCTGCTGCCTCGGACCTCGCGTGTTTGGCATCATCCTTGCCAATGCGCGTCCGGTAATCGCAGCCTTCCTGTGGACGTACGCAAGATGCTCCCCGTAACTAAGGCGCCTGTCAATGACCACGCCGAGGTAGCGGATCCAATCCTTGGAACTCAACGTGACGCCATCCACCTTAAAATCCACGTACTCCACCTTTTTCCTACTGCTGATGAGCACCGCCTCCGTCTTGTGCGCAGCAAGCTTTAGACCCACGGATGACAACCATTGCGTCACTGCATCCATGCACCAATTGCAGAGCTCGGTGACACGCCGTAAGTCCTTCGCCACAAGCACCAAGGCAACGTCGTCAGCGTAGCCAACTGCTGTGGCCCCCGCTGGAAGCTGGATTCTAAATATGCCATCATACATGATGTTCCACAGGAGAGGACCTAGAACAGATCCTTGTGGGACACCTGCAGAGATAGCATGCTCCTTTTCACCCTCGTCCGTGTCATACCGAAGGATACGGTTGTCGAAGTAGCTCCTCACAATAGCTACTAGATACTCTGGCACCCGGAGAAGCACCAGAGCATCCAGGATACAGCTCCAGTCGGCAGTGTTGAAGGCGTTCTTCACGTCTATTGTTGCTACAAGGCAATATTGCTTACTTCCGAAACGCCAGCGGGTACCGGCGATAGCCTCAGCCGCGATACCGACAACAGCTTTGATTGCATCGGTGGTGGATCTTGGCTTCCTGAAACCATATTGGTGAGGTGAAAGGCCACCAGCGCTACGTACGGCATCCTCCAGCCTAGCACAGATTAGCATCTCCAGGACCTTGCCGCCGTTGTCAATGAGGCAAATGGGCCTGTATGCCGAGGGGTCGTCAGGGGGCTTGTCGGGCTTTGGAAGCAGCACAAGTTTCTGTACCTTCCACCTATCTGGAAAAGTACCTTCGCGCAGACATTTGGAGAAAGTCTCTGCAAACAGACCAGGCCGCAAGGCGATTGCTATGCTTAGGCATCTATTTGGCACTCCATCTGGGCCCGGGGCATTTTGGGCGGTGAGCTTTCGAGCAGCGATCGCCATCTCTTCCAACGTGACCGGGATGAAGCCCTCGATTGTGGATGGACCAAGGGCTGGTGGGAGTGGGCTCGTTCTCCCAGGAAAAAGAGTTTCCACTATGTCCCTCACTCGAGCGAACTCAGTGGGCGCTTGACCTCTGCCTTTGCCGATGCGCTTGACCACCATCCTGTATGCTCTGCCCCAGGGATCATTGTCCGCGGAGTCGTAAAGTTTGAGGAAGCACTCCTTTTTGCTGACTTTGATTGCTTTCTTGAGTACTGCTCTTGCCGCCTTGTACTCAAACTGCAGTAAGCGTGTTGCGCTCGAGTGCCTTTGCGCTGCTCGCTGATAGCGCCTTCTCGACCTCAGGCATACCCGTCTAGCCTCAGCGATGTCGTCGTTCCACCAGAACATGCTTGTGTGGTGGCGTTTGTAGGCCTTTCGCACAGACATGCTTGCAGCGCAAGCAGCGCCCAGTTGTTCGGCTACCTGCTCCACCATAGCCAGCGCCGGACCACTTGCAGACATGCATGAGACGGCATCGACAAATGTGGCCAAGTTGAGGGACTCGGCACGAAACGCCATTCTAGAGGGGGGTCTAGGCGGCACCCGGTGAGTTTCCCCTATTGAGAAAACGATGGCCTTATGGTCGCTTCCAGTGTAGCAGTCGCATATACGCCACTGGGCCGTACGGGCGAGTGAACTGCTAACGTAGGTCAAGTCGATGATTGACCCAGCGCTGCCCCTGTTGAACGTATTTCTGGTCCCAGTGTTGAGAAGAACCACGTCCATAGGTGCCAACGACTCCACCATGATGATTCCTCTGGCATTCGTAGACGGGCTGCCCCACTCCGTAGACCACGCGTTAAAGTCGCCCGCAATTATGACGTTGCTACGGCCCCTTGCGTCCACCGCGAGTTCCGCAATCACAGCCTCAAAAGCTTCGATCGCAAGGCTGGGCGCCAAGTAGCAGCTGTAGAGCCACAGACCGCCAACATTCACTCTCACAAAGCTGTCAGAGACAAGTTTGTGAGTGAAGCGCGACTGTTGACCGCCGCAATTCCACAAGGCAGCCTTTCCAGAGCTGTCGGAAGCCCACAGCCCACAGTTAGTTGACGCCGGGTGATGAGGTTCGCTTAGCATGTCGATGTCGATGTTCTCATCAAGGATGAATTGCTCCAGTAAGGCTTGGGCAGCGACACAATGGTTGAGGTTGAGCTGCAAGACTTTCACCATTTTGCGTGTTTGACAGCCTCCCTGTACGCAGGACACCTATAACTGCCTGTCCCATGGTCAGTCATTCGCTCTCCTTTTCTCGTACATAGGGCACATTTTGGTTGCTGGTTGCAGACTCTCGCAACGTGTCCAGAACCTCCGCACTTGTAGCAAGCCTTGCTGTGGTCGGCGCCACTCTTTCAATGGACAGCTATATGTCCATACTCCAGACACTTGTAGCAGCGCTTTGGCTGAATGAGAGGCCTAATGCGGCATACAGCCCACCCGATGCGGATTTTCGCCCTTTCGACCAGCTTAACCGCCTTAGCCGTCGGTAGGCCCAGGATTGCTGTTTGGAGGCCAGCCTTCGTGTGCCGCAGTGACTTGACGACGCTGCTATCCAGCGTTGGATCATCAAGGACGGATCTTACGGCGTCCAAAACCTCCTCCTTTGTCGCCAGCTCATCCAGCTCGCAGATCTCCACCTGGTTGGATTCTGACAGGGTTTTGACGGTAGCACGTCCGGCAAGCACCTTACCAACAGCGAGCTGCAGCTCGTTTGCACTGTGTGCCGGCTGTTTGTTTAGCCGAATCAGCAGGTCGCCTTTGGCCGTCTTACGGATTGTACTTACATCCACACGCAGATGCACAAGTGATGGCTCACTCCTAACCACCTTTAATATGTCTGCATAGCTACAGTCGCCAAAACCAGACACGGTGACTGCATCCGCCCTTGTGCGAGTTTTGCCTTTGCGGCCAACCACTTTCGACCATGCATTATCCTTGGGTAGGGATTATACGCAGGGGGGCTCGAGATTTTGTTTGCTAGCAACCGCCGTTACTCTGCTCCTTTTTGGGGGTGTAGTGCGGCGTGATGTTGATGGCTCGCGCATGCGTTTTGGTGTTCCCTTGGGTTGCACCACCAAGCTATGCCCGAACCTAGCTTCTGTGCTGGAGCAGCCCGCCACAGTTGGCGTTGTCTGGACGGCCTTCTCCGTTGCAGCAGAACCCAGACAGCTCATAGCTTGCCTTTGTAGCTCCACAAGCTTTCCAAGCACCTCGCGCTCTAAATTGTTGATGTGCCTCTTGGTGTCGAACATTTGCACTAGGATGCTCCTAAGGCTAACGGGAGACCCAGAAAAGTGGGCTGCTGTCGCCGTGCAACCAGATCCTCCAGTCAGTTGAAACACTGTGTAGGGGTAAAGCATTTGAAATGTTGACACAATAATTGTTCATTAGGAGCGAGCTGACCGTTTGGGATTTTAAAGACGGCTCATTGTCGCAGTAGATTGCATTGGCTGCCGGATAGAAATTCATGAGATCTAAAATAGGTACTTTTAAATTTTCTATGGTTCGTGTTTGAATTGGCTGGACTATGGCGAATTTAGAAAATTTGTCAATGCATGTTAGAAAAAATTTTTTTTCTGTTGAGAAAATGTCCACATGTAACATTTCCCCTACTTGTGAAGGAATCGGGGTCTCACCGAGTTCCTGTTTTATGGGATGTCTATCATATTTCGCCCTCGTGCAAATCTTGCAGTTCAACACGATTTCGTTTGCCATCCTAGTCATTTTTGGGAAATAATATTCCTCGAGGACCTGCTCGACGTTTTCTTGGGCAGCTCTGTGAGCCTTGTTGTGCTCTGCAATTAGGATCTCTCTTCGCTCGCTAACAATGAAAATATCCGTAACCCGGTTTTTGCAATGCAAGAATTTGGTCGCCGGGAATTTACGAACCAGCTCGTCTTGCACCAGCGCTTAAGTGTGCAAATCACACAGTAGTGCATTTACCGCACCAGGCTTGACTACTTCCCATAACTCCTCAAGCAGTGATTTCTTGCAGGAGTAATTTATGGAGTGTCGCCTTTTGTTTCCAAACAGAATGAAGCTACGTTTAAACGGAAACTCCGCCTCCTCGAGAACTATTTGGTTTTGGAAACAGTTCAATGGTCTATCCGTAGATTCAATTGTGTAAGTCAGGGAAAGCTCACTGTGAACCGTTGCAATACATGATTCATTATCTTGGTGGCTCAAAGCATTAAGCTGCTGCCTGGATAATGCATCGGCGACCAGGTTTTCCTTGCCTGGCTTATAAAATATGCGTGCTTTAGATTCGTCAATGCGAGCCTTCCACCGCTTGATTTTGGCGTTGGGAATTGGCTCAGACACGGCGAAAGCCAGAGGTTGATGGTCTGTGTAAATGTTAAGGTTTTTAACCCCGTATAAGTAGTGGCGCAATTTGCCAAGGGCCCACACGATAGCTAGTAGTTCTCTTTCGTTGGTGGCATAATTAATCTCTAGACTCTTCAGTGCTCTGGACACCATTGTTATGGGACGCCTATCTTGGGAGAGAACTGCTCCTATACCAAATCCCGAAGCGTCTGTCGTTAGATCAAACGGCTTCTTGCAGTCCGGATATCAGACATGACGTCCTCAGAGGCCAGTATGTTTCGCAGTTTTTGATATGTGCTGCGTTGGAAATCAGAGAATTCAACCGGAATTTTCCTTGATTTGTGCCTGCTGACTGACCCGTTTTCACCCTTTAGAATGTCTGAAATGGGTTTTGCTATTGCCGCAAAAATTTTAATAAAACATCTGTAATAGCTAGCGAGTCCCAGGAACGATCTTACTTCGAAAACCGTCCTGCGCTCTGGAAATTCTTGTATGGCCCTAACTTTCTCCGCGTCGGTTGCGGCACTATCGCAAATGAACACAAATCCAAGGTAATGCACGCTTTTCTTAAAAAATTGTGACTTCTCCTTGGATACCCTCATGTTTGCTTCATACAAACTTTTCAATACCCAATCAACATGTCTAACGTGAGATACCTCATCTTCTGAAAAAATAATGACATCATCCACATAGACATAGCACGATTTGCCGATTTGCTCCGCAGTATATCGTCAATCGCTCTTTGAAAAATGCTGGCCGCATTCTTCAGGCCAAATGGAAGTCGACGAAATTCGTACTTCCCCCCATTTACTGAGAATGAAGTTTTTTCTCTGTCACGTTCCGCAAGCATGATCTGATGGTAACCGGATTTCAAATCTAAGGTCGAAAAGTACTTGGCTCTACCTAGATTCCCCAAAATCATGGAAACGCTGGGCATGGGATACCTATCTGGAATGGTTCTTTCGTTAAGTTTTCGAAAGTCCATTGCAAGGCGCATGTTTCGGTTACCCATTTCATCCGTGCCCTTTTTATCAACCACCCAAATGGGGTTGTTAGTGGAGAAACGGACTTCTGAATTATGCCATTCTTCAAAAGACTATGGATCTCTTTGTTCACAAATTCAGCTGCACCCATGGGATATGGATACAACTTGGCATATATAGGTTCCTTAGTCGTAGTCGTTATGGTGGCTACTACAGAAGTGTTGTAAGGCAGAGCTTCATTAGCGTCTGCAAATGCCCTTTTCCTACCCTCTAGCATTTTTAGGAACGTGTCTCTTACTGAAGGGGGTGCGTCAGCACAATCTAAGTTAGTGAAGTTGACGTTCACGCACTTATGGTATATTGGTTCCGATTGATCACCAAACTTAAGCTGGCTAGTGTTCAGACAAACCTGCGCTCCAACCTGTGTTAACAGGTCGAGGCCTATGATTGCGTCAAAAGCTGACAGTTCCGGGAGAAGGAAGAACGTTGCTTTCTGCCCAAACATTGATATATAACATTTCTCTGATATATTTGTGGTGCCATAAATCGATTGGACCGGAAATGGCGTGTCGACCGAGCGGACTCCTTTTAGCCCAGGTTATGGGTGAATATAGTTCTTCTCCGCGGCCGTGTCGATGAGAATTTTCATCTGTGCCCCCGCTACTTTCCGCCTGATGAAAAGCAGCAGGGACTAACCCCTAAAAAATTTAAAGCATCTGAGTCTTCAGCTAACTCATCAGTTATCTCTTCTTCGGCAGCTGTGGCTGCAGCTTCATACTCCCTAGGATCAACTTCTTGACGCTGAGTAGTATGGTTCACTCTCTGGCGCCTCTGACAAGTTGAAAGGTCAGAATTGTTCGTTCGCTTATAAGACTGAGGAGCTTGTGATGGCATCAAACACCTTGACACCAAAGAGTCGACTGCCATTGGTTCGGGTGTGCTGTTGTTGCTTTGGACCCTACTACTACGCTGACTGGGTTGGCCCTGTGGTTTGTGCTGTTTATTGAAATGCGGATTTTTTGCGCTGCTTGGTGGTGGAGCCTTTTCTAGCTGTTGGCCTTGCACCTTCGCATTTGGCCTACGCTCTCTTTCTTCCTGGCTTCGTGCAAAATTTGCAGCAAAAGCATATCTTTCATGGTTCGACTCGACCTCTTGGGCGAGAGCCAGACCAGAAGGCAAGTCTCTAGGTCTTGCCAAAAAAAGAACATCTGTCAGATTGCGCTTAAGCCCTGATATGAATACGCGCAACGCATCCTCGCGGAATTTTTCACGCAGGCCTTTTGCCATACTGGTTTCGTATGAAATATTGACCACCCTGCCTTAAAGTGCCTAACTCCTGTTCAATTACGTGTATTGGCCGCTTGTCATTATACGTGAAGTCGAGCCGACTTATTAACGCATCGAAATTTAATACTGTGCCGAACGAAGGCAACACAGAATCAGCAGAACCCCTGATCTTGCGTCTTATTATGATTACCGCCTGATAATGGCGAGAACTGCCATTATAAGGCCTATAATTTATACGCTGCCACTGCAGCCTCTCGCCAAGAAACATATGCTTCTTGTGCCCCTGTAAGTTCGGGCATGCATTTGACCGCATCCAGCGGTTCATCGCAACGAACAGTGTCATTTATCTCTACCTCCTCGAAAACGTCTATAGAAGGGGCAGCAACTGCCGTATCTGTGACCTTCTTGGTCAACTCAGCTATCTGAAACTCTAAACTTTGTTTTAAAGCCGCGTCCCTTTCATTGAATGCTGCCGCCTGCGCTTGCAGCGCAGATGTGACCGCCGACTCAACTAAAGCTTTAATATGTTGGGGGTCCATGTTTGATCTGTCTATCGGAGATGGTCTGCTCTGGAAGAGTTGTGGGATTCTACTAAGGTCGTTATCTGAACCCTCTGAGTCTGATTTTTTTGACTTGGAGTCCCTATATTGGTAGAATGCGCTATTCATGGATCACTTTGTAACAAAATCAAAACACCAATCAAATCAACCAAAAGAATCAACAAAACTGTAAAAGTACTAGCCAAAGAAAATGGTACACAGAACACAACACTTCTTAGTGAAATTTATTGTTATTACGCTACAAGCTCACGCAAACGTTATATACGGCTGTTGCTGAGCAACCCACTCACATGGTTAGGGACGTTTCTAATCGTTTTACGATCTATCCGCCGGCACTGATACTCCCTCGCTGCAGTTAAGATCGAATTTCAAATCGCTGCCCAATCTAGCTAGCGCTATGCTGGTGACACACCGCTGCCCGAGGAGCTCCTGCGGCCTCGGCAAACAAATAATTAATTATTGTGTTTTTAGTACACATGCACACTGACGAATTTGACGTAGGTTGCGAGAGGAAAACACACAAGTAGTTTTGTTTCTGGTAATGAACACTTTGACAGGCGCAAATAGTGCTAACTGTTTTGTGTTTTTTTGTAAAGTTCACTTTTCACAACGGTGGCTTGTTGTGAATTTTCAGAATCAAGCTCACTTTATTTTGTATTTTTTAAACGACTTTTATTTAGGATTCTTCACTTAGTTGGGCGCCAATTACTGAAAATTAGTACAACACACTAGCTAAATGATATGATTATTTTTTATGTATCAATTCTGTGACAAGGAGTATGTTACTTTAAAACACTACGCAGATATGCTGTAGCGAGTGAGTTGGATCTAATTAACGCGCTGGGCAGACGTGCCTCAGTGGTGTTGAATTATGAACTAAATTGAAGTTACAAAAATTCCTATAGCTAAGCAAAACTGGCGACTTGACTGCATAACAACATGCCGTCAGATTGACAAACTGGAAGACGAGATAAGGGCCCGTCGGCAAGGGGTAGGGGAAGGGTATAAAGAGTATCTGGTTAGCCTGAAAAGATTAATGCGGCATGCCGGTTAAAGTCCCGAACAAGAGCTGAATAGGGTGTACGAGAACCTCACAAGGGAGTACCGCTTGTATATTCGGAGGAGAGATTTTACGAGTCTAGCCCAATTGACACAGATAGCCGCGGAGTTTGAGAATATACCGGGTCAAGGTCACGGGGAAGCGACACGTAGCCAGGCCATGAGTTTTAGACAACTGGGCGGACTAGGAAGCGTAAATGATCCCGCAAGGCAAGCGAATCCTTTTCGGACCCCTCCAGCTCATATACCGCTGGGAAGGAGCGAGCCGGGTAGCTGTCCAGTCGCTCAGCGTGAAGAAATCTCAAACAACATGGTGGGGCATGAACAAATGAGGTCGGCAAAAGTGAGTCGTTTGTGTTATAACTGCGCACAAGGGGAACATTTCGCTAGGGAACGTGCGAGCCCGAAAGTGTTGTTCTGCAGGAGATGTGGCACGCGAGGCGTGAGAAGTGAGGCGTGTTGTGGAAGAAGGACGGGAAACGGACAGCCGCGTCATCCGGAATGGGATCGGATGGGCGCCGGCGCGATTCAGTCCCGGAATATACCCACTCAGCGTCGAAAACAATGGCATAGTTGCCGCAGAGAGGAAAGGCGACCGGATGGCTAGGGCGACGGTCATACCAGAGCCACGAGAAGTTTCATGAGTGAGAAGTTTTTCAGAGAAATTGAAACGAAGGGGGAAGTGTTGGCAATAACCGCGAACACACACTTAGCGGACGGTTCAAAGGTAGTCGTACAAAAGTTATTGCGGACAAAGGTGGGCCTAGTTAAAAGATAAGTGCTGATGAACGTAATGCCATCCATGTTAGACGATCTAATTCTGGCAATGGACTTTCTATGCAAGATGGGTACGACCATAAACAAGGTGCGGTGAGGCGAAATTAGTCCTACAAAGCGCTGATGCGCCGGCCGAGGTGAGTGACAGAGCAGAAGTGTGACCCGAGGGGGAAAAGGAGCAAAAGACACGCGGCGGTAAGCGAGGGCAAGTCCTAGGGACATGTCGCGACGAAGACGCCATGACAGACAAGCCAGGAGCCAACTGAGACGCTTGAACGGTCGTCAAGTAGCCATCGGTGGGGCAACTGGGAAGTACAGGAGTTGAGGCACCTTAGGATGGAGACCCCAAATCCTAGGCAAGATCAAGGTCGGAAGGCACCACCGTGGAAGAAGCGGAGTGGCCAGCGGATTTGGAGCCAGCCACGAAGGAGTTTCGAAAGCGGAGGATTATCTGGAAGGATAATAAACCTATCAAGCAGAAGTATTATCCCAAGAATCCCGCAATGCAGCGTGTGATCGACCAGCAAGTGGATGAATTGATAGAGGCAGGAGCCATAGAGCCGTCAAGGAGCCCGCACTGTGCCCCGATCGTACTCGTCCGGAATAAGACGAACGACTGGGGGATGTGCGTGGATTATAGGCAGCTCAACGCACAGTCAAGACCAGACGCGTACCCTGTGCCAAGAATAAATCACATCTTGGAAAAGTTGAGACACGCCCGTTACATTTCAACATTGGATTTGAAACACGGCTATTGAAAAATCCCGATGGCGGTGGACAGTCGGGAGTGCACGGCATTCAAGGTGCCCGGCCGAGAGGTATTCCAGTGGCGAGTCATGCCATTCGGACTGCATTCAGCCGGTGCGACTCTTCAGAGAGCATTGAATACGGTAATCGGGCCGGAAATGGAGACACAAGCGTTCGCTTACCTAGACGATATCATCGTGATTAGCGCGACGAAAGAAGAACACTTAGAAAACCTGCAGGAAGTCTTTGCTGACTAAGGGCAGCCAAACTGAAGCTAAACAGAAAGAAGTGCTCGTTCTTCCGCAGGAAGTTAGTATACCTGGGACATCTGGTGAGCGACGAGGGGTTTCAGACGGACCAGTCAAAGGTGGAGGCCATAAACAATCTGAAGGCTCCTACGAATTTTAAGGAGCTCAGACGTTGCCTAGGGATGGCATCGTGGTACAGGCGCTTCGTTCCCAACTTTACAACGGTATCACAGCCGATGACAGTCTTACTGGAGAAAGCCAGGAAATGATCGTGGAATGCAGAACAGCAATCGGCGTTTGAAAGCCTAAAACACTGTCTGACGACCGCTCCTGTTCTACCTTGTCCCGATTTCGCCGAAAAGTATACCTTGCAGACGGATGCGAGCGATCACGGCCTAGGAGCAGTGCTGACGCAGACCATCGACCAACAAGAACGGGTCATGGCCTACGTAAGTCGGAAGCTATCCAAGGCGGAGGAAAACTATTCAGCAACCGAGAAGGAAAAGGAGAAGGAGGAGTGCTTGGCGATAGTTTGGTCAATCCGAAAGCTGAAGTGCTATCTGAAAGGATACCGTTTTGATGTGGTTACGGATCATAAGGCGTTAAAGTGGTTAGATTCCATAGAGAGCCCATCAGGAAGAATCGCAAGCTGGGCTTTGGAGCACCAGCAATACCAGTTTGACGTACGGTACATGTAGGGAAAGCTAAACGTGGTGGCAGATGCATTGTCGCGAGACCCACTGGAGGAACTCCAGCAAGTCACGTTCCAGCAATCCCAAGGGAGTCGGCTTCGATGAATGAAGGATAAGATCGCCAAGGAACCAAGCAAGTATACAGATTACGTCGAGGAAAACGGACAGTTGTACCGGCATTTAGGCCACCGCGAAGACGACGAAGATTACATTCCATGGAAGATGTGCGTCGACGACGAACACAAGAAACGAGTGCTACAGGAATGCCACGATGCACCGACGGCAGGGCACCAAGGGATTCGCAAGACGATCATGAGGCTATCGCAGCGTTACTACTGGCCAGGTATGTTTCGGGGTGCAGCCAGGTACGTCAAATGTTGTGAAACATGTCAGAAATTTAAGACGGAGCAAAGGAAACCAGCCGGATACATGCTAGCCCGCCAGGCGGCAGAACCAATGGCCATTCTGTGTGCAGACCTTGTAGGCCCCCTGCCGCGATCAAAGCAAGGTAATACGATGTTGCTGGTGTTCCACGACGCGTTTACGAAGTGGGTGGAATTGGTTCCCATGAAGCGAGCGACAGCGACCACGTTACAAAAGGCCTTTCGCGAGCGCATCTTATGTTTGTTCGGAGTACCCAAGAGGTTCGTCTGCGACAACGGAGTGCAGTTCACAATCGGAGCTTCAAAGAGTTTTTGAATTCGCTGGGCGTGGAGATTGAATACACCGCCCCATACTGCCCGCAGGAAAACCAAACTGAGAGGACCAACAGGACAGTGAAGACGATGATTGCCCAATATATCCATGGAAATCAAAGTTCATGGGACCAGTTAATTCCGGAAATCTCGCTGGCTGTCAACTCGAGCATCGCGGATTCGACAGGATTCTCCCCAGCATTTTTGATGCAAGGAAGACAACCTCTTCTGCCAGCCACATTGTATGAGGAGAAGACACCAGGCACGGGAAGCACACCGCAAACGCCAGAGGAAATGGCAAACAGATTGAAAGAGGTGTTCGACAAAGCGCGAAGTAACCAGCAAAGAGCTTCGAAAGACCAGGGCAGGAATTAAAACCTGAGAAGGAGAGAATGGCGCCCCAGTCTCAATGAACTGGTACTGCTGAGAACACACCAGTTATCGAAAGCTAGTGATGGGTTTGCTGCAAAGTTAGCTGCGAAGTACGACGGGCCCTTTCGCGTGGAAAAGTTTGTGTCGCCAAACGTAGTACGCCTGGTAAAACTTGGAGAACGCAAGAGACGGACTGCCAGCATTTCACAACTAATGCTTTTTCACCAAGAAAACGACGATCATGAAGCAAGCCAACAACATGAGGACGAACCACTTTCAAAAAAAAAAAATCCCTTCACTAACACCCAATCTTACTTTAAAATACAAAACAAAATTTGTAACAAGTTCAACAACATTTCAGATAGAGATGGATGACGTCATTCTGATTAGCAGCGGCGAGGACACAGACACTCGGGACGATGAAGAGTCAGACACGACGGTCGAACGAGCCAACGAAACGGATGCCTACAAACAACCGAGTAGTACCGGAGACGAAGAGTCGGACACGACAGCCGAGGGAGCTGACGAAACGGGTGCCTACGGACAGCGGTCACGTACGGGTAGCGACAAAAGAGGCAAGGATGAGTCAACCAATGGGCAGCACGTCCGTGTGGAATACATCACCGACGAGGATTCGGAAGAGGGGTACGGAGCCGAAGACGACAACCCAAGCGCACACCAGCGTTCACGAGACCCACGTCGATGTCACCCGAAATACGCACAGCACGAGAGGGAAAACTTGCCTCCTTCATTTTTGCACACTATGTATACACACGAAGAGGCATCAGCATACAGGCTGGAAGGCGCAGTCGTCCTCAAGATGACGAAAACCACAACAATTATCATCACGGCACCAGACGCAAAGGCACCGTCACCGTATGTGGAAGAGCCACCCTCACCAGTCAAACTACAGGCTATCAAAAAAGGAAGCTTACAAGACGACCAAGTGGCACATCAGAGAGCACCAACCCCGGATACGAGCAACGGAGATAAGAACAGGATCAAAACCCGAAACGCCAAACGCACACGGAACGAGAGGGAAGATGAGTTCGAAGGAGTATACGAATGGAAGGAAGGACTGGAAACAGACAACATACCGTCCTGCAGCCGGAAACCGAACCCCCAAAGGATGTGCCCCGTCATCCACTGGGACATCCCAGATTCGTGGGTGGTGCTGCTGCCAAATGAAAATATATTAACAGCAACCGCCATTCCAGCTATCAAGCGCGCACTAGAAAGAAATAAGAGGAACAACCAACGCAGATGGTTCCAGGTGACTACGCAAGACGACTGCTTCGAAGTTACCCAACACCAATCAGGCGGGGTAACGATCACAAAACGCGAAATACCACAGTTTGACGAAAACAATGTCCAGTCAGTTAGGGAAGAACGGGCAAAGGGAACCACCCAACGAACCCAGGCGCAAACCCCAAACTCGTGGAACGTGCTACCCATGGGCGAAGTGCTGTCACCGGTCGCGAAACGGAAAATAGAAAAATGGCTGGAAAGGAAACCAAAGACATGAAGTCGCGAGAGGGCAACGGTGGTAGCGGGGGAAACCGTCTACACAGTCTCGAAGAAACGGGGGGTGTGAGGTTGGCTGTCCACAGGCCTCCCCCACATTTATATTATTATAATTATTAATACGCTTAGATTCTTAGACTAAGAACACATTTACTTCATAATAAATCATAGTCTTGGAGACTTTATTACTTACATATAAACATAAGCTACAATTATAACACTTGTATGAAACATAATCAACGATAAGAAGATAAGCAGGAGAGAAAGGGTAAGCTAGCATAAGAGAACAGGGCAAGCTAGCGTAAGAGAGCAGAAGGGCCGAACAGCAGCATTCCCACGACCCACAATCTCAAATGTCGCGATCCACAAGCGACGAATGCAGCGACGGAGTCAAGCTCAGGCCGAGCACGAGACCGGCGGATCAATTGCCCAGTAGAGCAACAAGAATGCGGACGTGAGATCTAAGGGACGGCTTAGAGTAAAGATAGTACACGAGGAAATAGACATTTAGACAGACACAGCGAAGGAAAGTGCACAAGATATAGACAGGAATTTGTAAGGCGTAGAACATAGAATAAGTAAGTACGAGCGGAGTCGAATAAAGTGAATTCAAATAACCTAAACCCTCCTCACGTGTTATGCATTGCCACGCAAGACAAAACGAGAGCCGCGTTACATATAAATATATATAAACGCGTGAATATATATACACGCGTGCGTGGTGTTAGACACGCTACGATTCGATTCCACAGGGATTAGATATTTAAGAAATCGGCGGAGGGCATAAGACGGAGTCTCCTCTCGCTATTCCCCGATTACTCAATTGGTACAACATCGCGCTAACAGCGGTGTTAGCCCCTTCCCGCAATCCTACTAATCGGCGAGCTAATCTGTTGTAGTTGTATAATTGTAGTGTTTATAATTTTATTTTTATTAGTTTTGAGTTTGATATTATTCTTTGTTTTCGTTGTTTAACAATAATTCTTTTGTTAAAGCTCTCAATTCTGAAGAATATACGTATCTTAAAATTTTTTATTTATTTCATATTTACATTGATATCGACCTGCTCAGCGGCGTTTAACAATGTCTGTTTTACATTTTCTGTTATTTTGAATGTATCTTTTACAATATGTAAAAATATTAATTCTAATTGTTTTATTTTGTTTTTATATGTCGATGAAGGTTTCATTATTCCTCCATGCGACACCTCATCTACGATGTGAATGTCGACTCTTTGGCAAACTCATTAGTCAAATTAAATTTTTTTATGACGTAACCAGCCAGGTATTCGAGCGCATCCTCCGTCAACTCGTCTATGCCTGCTGCTATGCTGTCATCAAAATCAAATTGGAGGTTGCAATCTTCATGCTCGTTCTCTTTGTTGTCATTATTTTGGACGGCTTAAGAAAAGTCAAGATTAAACCACTCATCAGAACCGTCTTGCATGCCATTCACCCGCGGGTGCCATTGGGTACCCGATAAAAGCCCGGCCCGTGCCCACCTCTAGTTCCCACTCACGAAGCACGGTGCTTCCAAATTGATGCCACACACTCGAAACGTTTGCTCTTGCGATTTTTTGATGGTCATCGCAAATGTAAGACGTACTGGGAACTGCAAGCTCTTAAATTCAAACGGCATGTCCGTTGGAATCATTGGAATGCGTGGTAAGAGTACAACTTCAGCTGCTGCCTTACCATTTAGTATGGTTGCTTCAATTAAATTTGGCCACAATTTTTTGACTGAAAGTCTTGTTCCATTACACAAAGTCGGTAGCTTCAGATTTGGTAGAAGTATAATGGGTGAACCGAGTCTTCGACTAACTCTTGTCGTGTGCGGTTGTCTTTAAAAAACGAACCCTGTGATCGTTTACTCATTTTCGTACGAAGAGAATTACCACAGCAAAATTCTTATCAGTTCTTTTGTTTTCGTTTTTTTTTCTCAACTATCTCATTCGTTCACTCAACATTAAGCGACGTAAACTTTAAACCGGCGATGCCATGGCATTTGCCGTTATAAAAACGAATACTTCGAGAAAGAAAAGTGATAAAAAGAAAAATTCTGACTCTTCCCCATACTCAAACTATTATCGCCCTCTACAAACAATTGAAAATGAGAACATTGATGCTATTGAAATAGAAACTCATGTTGAATTAAAAACCAAACCACCTCCTATCACTTTGCTCAAACAAAATACGAAACTAGTTCATGAGATCATGACTTTACTGAAAATTGAAAAATACTATATCAAAACTATCTTCATTGGTATTAAAATATTTTTAGAAGACATGGAATGTGCTAAGCAGTTATTAATAAAACTTGAGGAATTAGATTACGAGTTCTATACTTACGATAACAAAACCACTAAACCATATAAAGCAGTACTGTCTGGAATGGATAAACTTCCCACAAGTAGTATTAAGTCCATGCTAGTTGACATGGGCTTACAATGCACAGATGTTAAAATAGTTGAGAAGAGAACCAAATCAGGTTACGATCTTGTACTTTACATTGTTTATTTTGTAAACAAAAGTGTAACAGTACAACACTTGCGCGAAAATTTCATGTACATCAACCACATGAAGGTACGATGGGATCACAAAGTGAAATCACCAAATAAAATAACACAATGTTACAACTGCCAATTGTTTGGACACGGGTCAAATAACTGCTCAGTTAATACTTCTTGTGCTCACTGTGCCAGATCTCACCCAACGGCTTCATGTGCGAACTTAAACAACAAAAAATGTGCCAATTGTAAAGGCAATCATTCATCCACTGATATGACTTGTCCGTGCCGGCTGTCTTTCCTCAACTTAATCTCGAAACGTTCAGCAATGCGAACGAAAAGAAACAACATAGAAAATAATTATACAGTACAGAGAAATGACAATACTCTCTTGAACACACAGACTAAAAGCTTGCTATCCTCCTCTACCCAAATTAAGAGAATCTTTCCATCGATGCCCGGCAACTATAGAGACGCACTTACCAATACCTGCACACCACCCAACTCTTCAACAAATAACTCTGAGCTTTTTTCAGCAGATGATATGAATTCGTTATTAATAGAATTAATAAGTAAATTAGGCACTTGCTCCAGTAAAGGAGAACAATTCCAGGTTATCTCAAACTTAGCTATTAAGTATGTATATGCTAACAAATAACTCCCTGGATATTTTAAATGTTATGGCATGGAATGCCCGCGCTGTTAAACACAAACGCGTAGAGCTTGTTAAGTTCTAAGATGACAATGGCTCACTCAAGACGATCGGTTTAACATACCAAACTATAATATTTATAGATGTGATAGAACAGAAGGTAAAGGAGGCGGTGTCGCCATTGTTGTTAGCATCAAAATTGAACATGAACAAATTACTAACCTAAAAACCCATCTCATTGAAAATGATGGAATTCAAATTAAAACAAACCACAATAATAACAGCTTAAAAATATACTCTGCTTACTTCCCTGGCTACACAGCAAAATGTCTGTTAAACTCGTGCAATGAATCTGGAGACCGCAATCATTTAAAAAATCAGTACAGATCCGACTTATTGAAAATATCTAGAACGCAGGGACATTTTATAGCCTGCGGTGACCTAAACTCTCTTCATAGATCATGGATCTGCATACGAGCCAACTGTTGGGGTAACATTCTCTACGAAATTTCAGACATAGGGAAACTAAACATATTGTACACAAGCCACCCCACTTACATTCCAGCGTGTCATAACGCTACGGCCTTTACTATAGATCTCTGCCTTACAAACTCTCCCAATCAGACTGCCAACCCAATAGTTTCAAATGAACTATCCTCCGACCATTTACCAATATTAACAAAATATTCTATCAATCTCACACTAGTTGAAAGACCCCATCCAATCATCAGTAAAGCAAATTGGAATAAATTTAAAGAAACTGTCAATGACAAATTATTAGACATGCAATCTAGCCATAATTCCTCGATTTCGTCCTCCGATGTCGACCTCCTTGTTGACTCATTTACAAAAGTAATCAATAATGCCTTTTTAGAATTAGTTCCACATAAGAATATAACATCTAAGCATTACAAGATTCCCCGGCATATATCTAAATTTTTTAAAATAAGAAATATAATTCAGAGGCAATAGATTAGGTCAAGACTGCCCCTGCTTAAAGCTAGATGTAACCACTTAAATTATATTATCAGAACGAAGTTATCCATTTATAATAACGAACAATGGAATAAAAAGCTTCAAAATCTAGATCAATGTAGCAAACCCTTCTGGAATACTACAAAAGCGTTAAAAAAGAGGAAACAATTTATACCCTGTCTTCACCTAGGAGACTCAATTTACGCTTCTGGTAATGAAAAAGTAAATATACTTGCAGACTCCTTTGAGCAAAAGCATAAGCTAACAACTTCTTACTCAAACTCAGAAACAGTCAACCTAGTTAGTTCATCTCTACAGTCCTTAGCAAATAACCATATCGCTCACTCTCAAATCACTAAAGTCACAAATTCAGAAATTTGTAATATTATTAAAGCTCTTGTGACAAAAAAATCTCCAGGAGATGATGGAATACGCAATGTCTGTCTGAAAAACCTTTCCCCACTCGCTATTAGTTTCCTATCTCAACTTTTAAACCATTGTTTTCTCGTTGGCTATTTTCCTAAAGTATGGAAAACAGCCAAAGTAGTACCAATTGCCAAACCAGGAAAACCTGCTAGCAGACCCGATAGTTATAGACCAATTAGTCTGCTATGTGGATTATCCAAAATATTAGAAAAACTAATTAAAGCTCGTTTGGTTGACTATTTGGACACACATAGAATATTACCCCCCATACAACATGGGCTTAGATCTGGGTCCAATTGCACAACTCCCTGCCTAAAACTTAAGAACTTCATAACAGACAATATGGCAAATAAAAAATCAGTTGGATTAGTTACGCTAGATATTGAAGCTGCCTTTGATACGGTCTGGCATGAAGGATTAGTGCACAAATTATTAAATATAGAAGCACCCTCATATCTCATTAAAATAATTCAAAACTTTTTAACAGAGCGCATGTTTTACATTGATTTATATGGTGACAAATCCACTCAAAGACACATTTTGGCTGGAGTCCCACAGGGTTCAGTCCTTGGGCCAGTTCTATTAAACATATACACTTATGATATACCACTCTCTGTAAACTGTAAGCTTTCTCTTTTTGCTGACGACGCAGCCATCTACACCGCCGATATATTATACGTAGAAATTAAAAGTAAAATACAAAACTATCTTAATGAACTACAACAATACTACCACACGTGGGAAATTAAAATAAATCCCTGCAAAACAAATGCCATATTTTTTACAAAAAGAAGAAAATGCTGTTACGTTCCGAATAGCTGCCTCCAAGTATGCAATACACCCATCCAATGGATGGAAAACATTAGGTATTTAGGAATTCATTTTGATAAAAGACTTACCTTTAAATATCATATAGGATTTACGATAGATAAAATAAATAAAATCATTTGCATCATGTATCCTTTCATAAACCGAAAATCAAAACTATCAACACAAAAAAAACTTATAATCTTTAGAACCATATTTACACCAGTCCTTATGTATGGATGTCCCATCTGGGGAAAATGTGCTCCGACACATATTAAAAAAACTCAAGTTGCCCAAAACAAACTTTTAAAACTAATCTTGAATTAACCATATTACGCAAGAACCGAATATGTACATAAAATAGCCGGAATTCGAACTGTTCAGCAATACATAGACTGTAAAAAGGTTTAAAATTTAGTTTTAAGTTAAATCAAGGTTTTTCATCCCATTTTTCCTTGGCAACCAAAATTAAAAAAAAAAAATATAAAAAAATAAATAAACTCATTGTAATAATAACAAAATTAGGGTATTCACTTGCTATGCTATGTGCTTAAGTGTTATTTATAATACAGTGTAGCTAGTGAGTGCACTTTTTACGTTTCTATTGTCGTATTTGTGCTAAGTCAGCTGTTTGCCAGTTCGATGACAACATAATCGATAGTTAAATCGAATTGATAATAAAATAAAAGACAAAAGTTTATTAAAATCAATATGCCAAGAGAAGGATTTAAAAATCAATTAATTAAGCGGAAGGTCGACTTAGCCCTACTGGAGTTGGAGTTAATCGAAGGTACGGCTGAAGCTATGCCAAAAACATTAAAAAACAACTAAAGCATTTGCAAAATTTCAGATGATGACCATGTTGCGCACGATGAAGTGATGGACGAGCTCATTGAGGAGCTGTCAATTATATCATCGTCTCGTCGGGGAACAAATTATCATGTTCCCAAATCTTTTATTTGGCGAACAAAATTTTTGCCGCATTTTAATGAGGAGCAATTTCTCCAGATGCTGCGGGTAACAAAAATGGAGTTTAAGGCTATTGTTGAGCTTGTGCGCCATGATGATTGTTTCAAACCATCAATATTCCGGTCCCAAATGACGGTTGAGCATCAGGTTGCAATTGTGTTGTTCCGCTTGGGGTCATCAGGGGAAGCAGCGTCAATCAAGAAAACTGCAAATTTATTTGGAATAGGAGATGTTGGAACAATAGGCAAGATAACAGACCGAGTTTTCGGTGCAATCATCAGAAAGTTGCCGCAACTTATCTGTTGGCCAAGTGCAGCAGAACGAAGAAAACTTGCACTGGAAACTATGGACGAGTTGCCATATTGCATAGGGTACATCGATGGTACAGAGATTAAACTTGCGAGGACACCACGAGTGGACCACGAAGTTGATTTTTCCAGAAAAAGGATTTACGCGATCAAGATGCAAGTTGTGTGTGATCACCATTTGCGGATAAGAAATGCTGTTGTTGGTAGTCCGGGCAGCTATCATGACGCAAAAATATTGCGGAAGAGCGCTCTTTTTAAGGAGCATGACAAATACTTGTCCGGGGAGGAGTGGATTGCCGGAGACTCTGCGTATCCGTTAACAAAATTCGTTCTTACACCCTATCGGTGCAACGCAACATCTGCTGATCCCACAACCCAAAAAATGTTCAATGCGCTGCATAGCCAGTATCGCGTAAGAGTTGAAAATTGTTTTGGGTTGCTTAAGGGAAAGTTTGCGAGCTTGAAGGAATTGCGAATAAACATGCGCAACAAAAAAAGCCATTCCTTACTGTGCAAATGGGTGCTTGTGTGCTGCGCACTGCATAATTTTTTGCTGAATCAAAAAATGGAAAATGATTCTGATGAAGATTTTGATGATGACGAATACGCCTCCAATGCGTTCAATTTAAATTCTAGATCTACACCGGAGGAAAAACGACAAGCAATTGCCAATTTTATAATTAATAATTAAAAAAACCTTATTATTCAGAAAATAAATTTTTTTTATTTATTTCAACACTTAAGCATTCTTAAATTTGAGTTCTAGTTCTAATTTTTGCATCCTCTCCTCCTTTTCCAGCTGCAACTTTTTGAATTGAAAATCATTTCGTAGTTTTTCTTCCTCTATACTTATTCTTTTTTGTTCCAGCTTCAGTTTTTCATGCTCCAAATGTAATAACTGTTCGTTTTTTTCCTTCTCCATACCGATTTTTGTTTCTTCCAAATGTAATAACTGTTCGTTTTTTACCTTCTCCATACCGATTTTTGTTCCTTCCAAATGTAATAACTGTTCGTTTTTTTCCTTCTCCATACCGATCTTTGTTTCTTCCAAATGTAATAACTGTTCGTTTTTTTCCATCTCCATACTGAATTTTTTTTCTTCCAATACCAAATGCTCGCGGCGCAAAGTCAAAATCTTATTTTCTTCTTTTTACAGCTTCTCAATTGAAGTGTGTACCCGCCGTTTTTTAAACTGCGGTTGCTCGCATTCATCCACCACTGTCACATCCTGATCTGATGATATTTGGCCGGAGTTATCCACATCCAAATCGAACAAATCAGTACCAGCCATTGTGTCATATTCCATGACGGCAACTTCTCTTGTTTTTTATACCCTTAACCCATAAAATGGGTAAATAAGGGTATAATGGTTTTGTGCAAAAGTATGTAACAGGCAAAAGGAAGCATCTCCGACCCTATAAAGTGTATATATTCTTGATCAGCATCAACAGCCGAGACGATATAGCCATGTCCGTCTGTCCGTCTGTCTGTCCGTCTGTCCGTCTGTCTGTCTGTCTGTCTGTATGAACGCGTGGATCTCAGAGACTACAAGAGCTAGAGACTTCTCCTATACCATGAGCAGAACAAGTTTGCTTCAAATTATCGATAACTATTCTGGTTTCCGATATACACATAATATCGATAACAATAAAATATCGAATTTGGAAAATCGTAAAATGAGGGTTGAAGTAATGGATAATGATAGAAATTTTCTGAAAATTTCGTTCAAATCGGTTGAGAAACACCGGAGATATTGAACTTAATCGATGGAAGCTAAGCCGGTATACCAAAGTCTTATATAAATTAAATATATTTATTGCAACTGGGTTCAGGGTATCTTCTAGTCGGGCTCTCCCGACTTGAGCCTTCTTACTTGTTTAAATATGTCCGTCAGCATTTCGTCTTGTTTACTTTTTCTGAAATAAATCATTTGTATGCATTGCAAATATGGAAAATATTTATGTATGTTTGTAAAATTTACCCTGTACTGTGCTAACGCCATCGTCATCTTCAACTCCAGCGCCGGTTGACGCAAGAAATGCATTTGCCTTAACATGCAGTGTCTTAAGGTGTCGCATTTTGCTTCTAGCCAAATTCCACTTGGTATCAATCTTTAATTCATCTAGCATTTTGCTATAATACGCTCTTGCCGATGGTTTCTATGATAAAAAAACATATTTATATATGTACTATGTACAATGCATTTTTACGTGCAGCCTTACCTCAAAATTTGTATGCGATTGAACATACACAATCATTTTAAGCACATCATCTTCGCTCCAGCGTTTTACTTCATTTTCCCGCACTCTTTTTGCTTTTGTCGCTTCTGCCACTATCAAAAACATCGGTTTAGTCTTTAAAATTAATAAATAATAAAAATTTACTTACTTTTACAATCAAAACTCGCCTAGTGTGACCTAATTTCACTAATTCAATAATCTCGAAATCAGCTGTTTTCATAAATAGTCTGGCAACCACAATATAGCACATATAGTACAATAGTAGCAAACATACCCAGGGGCATGTTTTCTGTGTTAAAAATTATTCTGTGTGTTTGTTGTACAGATTTCATATAACACTTTAGTACTTTAGCACATAGCATAGCAAGTGAATACCCCAAATATTTCAGTTGAAAAGCAATAAGCAAACCTCTGTATATAATCATTACATATCATAAGCTATAAATGGATGTACAAAATTAAGGTTAATAAAGCACAACAATAAATAAATAAATAAATAATGGGTGAACCGACTTTCAGGACTAAACGATGCGGTGGCAGACCGGGGGGATCCAAAGAATTCATAAATTCAGTTAGATAATTGACTACTTTATCTTGATTCAAAACGCAGTCAATCGATGTATATGCTGTAGCTTCTCCTTGCAGTTTTTCTTGAATGGCAACATTGATTTCGTTGACGTGTAGATTTTTCGGTGCCAATATTGCGCGTTCACTTAAGTAATCTTGGCGTGATAGTGTTGAACAATATTCGGAAATACACTGTCAATCAATTCTTCTTTCGATTGTAAAATTGTACAAAAGTTGTTGGGCAATGTGATATAACCGGTATCATCGATTGGTATTTTGCGTTCGCATATGTACAACAACTGCTTGGAAAACGCCGCTGCGGATCGATCCTTTTGCAATTGAACTCGCATGTTGATGGTAAGAGTCATGTCTCCAAAAAACTGACTATCTTAAACATGCGTTTATTTCTTCGGCAGGAGTTGATCGAGGAATGACTGGCAAAGTTTGCCGAAAATCGCCAGATAATAATAATAATGCTCCGCCAAAAAGTTGTTGGTTTTGGCGTAAATCTTGCATTGTTCTATTGAATACTTCTAATGACTTTTTGTTAGCCATTGGGCACTCATCCCATAGTACTATTCCAGCTCCTCGCAAAACTTTTGCCATTGCTGAATTCCTTGATATGTTGCACGGAACTCGGCCTTGACGATAATTTGGCCGTTGATTGTCTGCGGATTCAGCTATTAACTGTGCACGCCGCCCTCTGTACACCGCTCTACCTCGGGCATTCATTTGAGCGCGTTGCTCTTCGCTTTGACTTCTTCTCGATATTGAAATTCTACGTGAATCATGCGTATGCCTGCCAACCCTATTAATTTTGCGTTGTCGAGGAATTTTTTTTTTTTTAATGAAATAGTTTAATGGCGATTCAAAAAATGTATTATTGAATTTTAAAACTTAACAGAAAACATATTAAGACTTTTTAAAAATATTTATGTATATTTCTGCATGTGTTGTTAGCTCCACAGAAAAAACGAATGACGGGCAAAACCTATCAACATGCGATGTCAATGTTTTTTAAAAACATCCGCCTGCTGTTTCTGTTTATTAGTAAAAGGCAATCTTGCGGCAAAACAATGATAAAAAAAAGCAATGATACACACATTAGATTACAGATGTGCACCCTCCACAAAGACCCCAATCACCCCTGAAAAATTCATTGCAATCGGGCAAGCCGTCTAGGAGGAGTAAGCGAACAGGAAGTTTTGTCTATTAATTTTATATATATAGACTAATAAGTGGCTCACTTACTTCGCTGCGCGGATAGTTTATATAAATTTTAGCAACAGAAGATAGATACAAAATAAATAAATTAGAAAATATTTCACAAAATATTAAAGCAAAGTATTTAATATTCTCTTTTCCACGCCACCATTAAGGTAGAGCATCAGGCGCGTCATTTTTTTATTGTGGTTTACCCAGTAGGCCTTATCCACTTGTTGAATTTAATTTGCAATTATTAACAACTTCTAAGAGCTTCATTATAAACGACATTGGTTGTTTTTCCGTCAGGTGCTAATACAAATAAACTTTTTGGTAATAAAATTGGCCATGAGAAAAACAATCGTGTCTTAAGTCTTGTCCGGCTAATTTAAGAGTTTGTCCCTGTGATTTATTAATTGTTAAGGCAAAGCAAACTTTTAAAGGAAATTGCAATTTTTGAATTGGCGATTCAGAATCAGAAGGTATTAATGGACTGAGATCTGTACCTCGGCTAATAAAACTACCTTACAAGTGGCGCCCGAGCAGGGACCCATTGGCTAAAAAGAGGGTAATATAATTCGGGAATAAAGCCCCGAAAATATTACCAAAAGTTCAAAGTTTTGCGAAAAAGTATATCCCCAGCCATACCCTGTTGTGACCGCGGGCATATAAAACTACGAGAAGGTAACGGTGTCGGTGAAAAAAAAAAGTACGCAGATGGTCATTTGTCGCTGCCGAAAATAAGCAAGTGTCACGACGCTTTGGTTTTTGTAACGGAATCGAGCTAAGCTGAGTGCACAATTCGAGCTGTCGCGGCGCAATGAAAGTGACGGTGGAAGCAAATACTCCGATTAAGAAAATGGGATCTAACCAGGCGAGCGCGCAATTCGAGTTGTCGCAGCGCAACGAAAGTGTCGGTAGAAACGGACGAGCTGATAAAAGGAACGGGAATTGCGCACGTGCAAGGCGGGTCGTTTGTATATGCGCCAAAGCGAAATTTGTTGCGGGCGTGGTGATCCACAGCGCACAGTCGGACGAGTACAAATGAAAAGTGGTAAGTGGACAGTGGACAGTGGGACAAGTATGAATGAAAAGTGGAGAATGAACAGTGGGACGAGCACGATTAAGAAACAATAATTAAATATAGTGACGAAACTTAATAATTATTTAATAAAAGTCTAACAAAATTTAATGGGAAAATTTTTAAAATAATATTTCAGGTCGAAGAAAAGTAGAATTGAATTTAATAATAACACAAAAATTGTTTCTAATTAAAAAAATAAATAATTAAATAAATAAAAGAGATAATCTATATATATAAAAGAGTTTGTCCTGATGAGAATGGAAGAGCCACAGCCTAAACGAAAAGAGATAGAAGGCTGAAATTTTCACACAATTTTCCATGCAGGTAGTAAGTGAGCACTTAGAAGGAAATTTTTATTTGGACAACTCCTTCAAGTACCTCCCATACGATTTGGAGCACTTTTTACCCATTTACAATTACAACAAGTACCCATTCCACTACTGTCGCCTGATTGTCGCACAAGCTGAGGGTTTGATCGCGAGCGAGAATACAAAAACAAAACCAATGCGCAGTGACGCCTTCGCGTCGCACAAGCAAAGTCATAAGAAAAGGTTCGACACTTGCAAAAAAGAAACGGACACAATTAAGTGAACAATGCGCTTGAAAATTATTTTCATAATTTTATGTACATGTATCACTTCGCACAGTGCACATTTTTTTTTCAAAATTTTGCGTGTTGACAATTGATTTACGACCCAAGTAGCGTTTGTTGTTGTTGTAAGTGTTGTTGTTGGGCCCGCACTGCTACTTTTTGTTGGTGTCATTGATTTCAAAAAAACAACAACAACATAACAAAACTTGGTGCGTCTAGAAAAATTTCCCACACCAGAATATTTTATGGGATGGATTCGCCTACTTGCTGCCTATATAACTAAGACAAAACGTAACACACTACGTTATTAATATATTATTGATATACAATTTCGAATAAGCAAAAGGCGTTCACATAAGCGCGTGTGTTGCTCTTATGATAATCAAATAATTTGAAATCTCGCTCCGATCATGCTCCTTTGTTGTTGCTTATTTACGTTCACTCTCTATCTTATGTGCGCGCTCTGCATGTCAATCATAAAGTTTAATAACCCTAGCTCCTCCGCACACACTAAATTAAAGCTAAAGGCAATATACAATTCACTTAACTGCAGCCCCTTAGATATGTTTTGCATTGATTCAGTGCGTGTGAAGAAGGTAGCGACACTACGCTCTTTGTTTGAGTTGCAGAGCGCGCGCATACATAAGAGAGTTAGCCGAAATAGCTATAATTGGTGATGGAGCCTGCCTTTTTATAACTCTACTAAACAATATGAGTTCGCTATTTCATACCTATGGTACTGCATGTGAGCTTCAAGAAGCAGTAGCAATTTTTGCTGTAAATGACACGATATTATAGCTCGAGATTTTCATTTAAAAGTTATCGCTTTAATGTCACTATTGACAAAAGGTTCTTTGTTTGCAAGAGTGCAATGTTTCATGTACTCTGTGGAATGGCAAAAGCGGGGCTTACCACATATACATATTCTACTTTGGTTAGACAATAAAATAAGACCAGATAAAATCGATAAAACTATCTGTTCCGAAATACCAAACGCAGATGAGGATCCTTTGTTATTTAACATTGTTAACTCAATTATGATTCATGGTCCTTGCGGTGCATTTAATAACAAATCGCCATGCATGAAAAATGGAAAATGAACCAAAAGGTTTCCTCGTAAATTACTTAAAGAATTTGTGACTGGAAAAGATAGTTAGCCTCTATATCGTAGAAGAGCGATAGAAGATGGTGGTAATGCAATTAATATAAATGGTAATTGCATAGATAATCGTTGGGTTGTGCCTTATAACTGTGTACTATTGAGAACATTTGAAGCTCACATAAATGATGAGTATTGTAGTTCTGTAAAGTCTATTAAATACATTTGTAAATATGTTAACACGGGCAGCGACCAAGCATCATTTACTCTTGAAGACCTACGTTATGAAATTAATATGTACGAAAGTGGCCGTTATATAAGTAGTTCAGAAGCGGTATGGAGAATCCTTGCATTTCCCATACATGAACGTTTTCCGGCTATTAAACACTTAGCTGCTCATTTAGAAAATGGTCATGTTAACCCCAGTAATCCGCAACAATTACTTGACAGATTAAGCACTACACCCAAAACCACTTTGCTAGCCTTCTTTGAGCTATGCACACGTGATGAGTTTGCAAGAACGCTTCTATATTGTGAAGTTCCATCGTATTTTACATGGAAAAATAAAGAATTTCAAAGAAGAAAACGAGGGCATGATGTGCCAAATTTTCCTGGAGTTAAAAGAGATTCAGCTTTGGGAAGAGTTTACACTATTCATCCCAATAATACAGAATATTTTTATACCCTTAACCCATAAAATGGGTAAATAAGGGTATAATGGTTTTGTGCAAAAGTATGTAACAGGCAGAAGGAAGCATCTCCGACCCTATAAAGTATATATATTCTTGATCAGCATCAACAGCCGAGACGATATAGCCATGTCCGTCTGTCTGTCCGCCTGTCCGTCTGTATGAACGCGTGGATCTCAGAGACTACAAGAGCTAGAGACGTCTGATTTTGTATTTAAGTTCTCCTATACCATGAGCAGAACAAGTTTGCTTCAAATTATCGATAACTATTCTGGTTTCCGATATACACATAATATCGATAACAATAAAATATCGAATTTGGAAAATCTAAAAATGAGGGTTGAAGTAATGGATAATGATAGAACTTTTCTGAAAATTTCGTCCAAATCGGTTGAGAAACACCGGAGATATTGAACTTAATCGATGGAAGCTAAGCCAGTATACCAAAGTCTTATATAAATTAAATATATTTATTGCAACTGGGTTCAGGGTATCTTCTAGTCGGGCTCTCCCGACTAGAGCCTTCTTACTTGTTATTTAAGACTTTTAAATTTTGTAAGGGCCCAACTTCATTTTTTAATTTAAAAACCGTTAATGTTATAGCATACGCATCACTTCAATTGGGGTGTAAAGCTCTAGGATTACTAGAAGATAATAAGCACTGGGATTCAACTATAGCCGAAGCTGTCATATGTCAAAATCCTAAAAAACTGAGAGAACTTTTTGCAATAATGTTAGTATTTTGTCAAATTTCAGATGCTCTTAAACTTTGGAATACTTTAAAAGAGAGTTTCTTAGAAGATATTTTAAGAGCCTTTCATATTTCACAAGACAGAAATATTTGGGGTGCTCAACAGCTCGTTTCATCGTTTCACGTTTCAAAGTTAAAACGTCCCGCAACAACAACATACATAGAAAATTTCTTGAAACGTTGAAACACCCCAGCCTATGTATACAAAAAGTGTTTCAAGTTTCAACAAAGTAAAGATGAGAAGAGCATGATATTTATTCGATATTTGCTATCAATGTTCAGTACTTTTTAGTATATTTGGTGTATTTTTGTGCAAAAAAGTATAAACACATATGATTAATGGCCGCCAAAATTTAAAAGCATGTAATTGAGCAACTAATTCAAATAACGAGCTCTTCTCACCTTCAATATCCTCTATTTCTCTAATAACTTGCTTTGCTAAAGCATCGCATAGCATATCTTTAGCACTTTTAAATGGCACTTTTACAATTAAAGTATAACCGCAGTAAACAGCAATAGTGACAAAAATTGAAGAATAAGAAATGTCAACAAACAACAGCTGACTGGGTTGGCCCTGTGGTTTGTGCTGTTTATTGAAATGCGGATTTTTTGCGCTGCTTGGTGGTGGAGCCTTCTCTAGCTGTTGGCCTTGCACCTTCGCATTTGGCCTACGCTCTCTTTCTTCCTGGCTTCGTGCAAAATTTGTAGCAAAAGCATATCTTTCATGGTTCGACTCGACCTCTTGGGCGAGAGCCAGACCAGAAGGCAAGTCTCTAGGTCTTGCCGAAAAAAGAACATCTGTCAGATTGCGCTTAAGCCCTGATATGAATACGCGCAACGCATCCTCGCAGAATTTTTCACGCAGGCCTTTTGCCATACTGGTTTCATATGAAATATTGACCTTATTGGTTAATAATGTCAGTTTTTTTCGACCTCGTCATAGTATTGAAGCAAAGAGAGGCCACCCTGCCTTAAAGTGCCTAACTCCTGTTCAATTACGTGTATTGGCCGCTTGTCATTATACGTTAAGTCGAGCCGACTTATTATCGCATCGAAATTTAATACTGTGCCGAACGAAGCCAACACAGAATCAGCAGAACCCCTGACTTATTATCGCATCGAAATTTAATACTGTGCCGAACGAAGCCAACACAGAACCAGCAGAACCCCTGATCTTGCTTCTTATTATGATTACCGCCTGATAATGGCGAGAACTGCCATTATAAGGCCTACATAATTTATACGCTGCCACTGCAGCCTCTCGCCAAGAAACATATGCTTCTTGTGCCCCTATAAATTCGGGCATGCATTTGACCGCATCCAGCGGTTCATCGCAAAGAACAGTGTCATTTATCTCTTCCTCCTCGAAAACGTCTATACAAGGGGCAGCAACTGCCGTATCTGTGACCTTCTTGGTCAACTCAGCTATCTGAAACTCTAAACTTTGTTTTAAAGCCGCGTCCCTTTCATTGAATGCTGCCGCCTGCGCTTGCAGCGCAGATGTGACCGCCGACTCAACTGAAGCTTTAATTTGTTGGGGGTCCATGTTTGATCTGTCCATCGGAGATGGTCTGCTCTGGAAGAGTTGTGGGATTCTACTAAGGTCGTTATCTGAACCCTCTGAGTCTGATTTTTTTGACTTGGAGTCCCTATATTGGTAGAATGCGCTATTCATGGATCACTTTGTAACAAAATCAAAACACCAATCAAATCAACCAAAAGAATCAACAAAACTGTAAAAGTACTAGCCAAAGAAAATAGTAAACAGAACACAACACTTCTTAGTGAAATTTATTGTTATTACGCTACAAGCTCACGCAAACGTTATATACGGCTGTTGCTGAGCAACCCACTCACATGGTTAGGGACGTTTCTAATCGTTTTACGATCTATCCGCCGGCACTGATACTCAATCGCTGCAGTTAAGATCGAATTTCAAATCGCTGCCCAATCTAGCTAGCGCTATGCTGGTGACACACCGCTGCCCGAGGAGCTCCTGCGGCCTCGGCAAACAAATAATTAATTATTGTGTTTTTAGTACACATGCACACTGACCAATTTGACGTAGGTTGCGAGAGGAAGACACACAAGTAGTTTTGTTTCTGGTAATGAACACTTTGACAGGCGCAAATAGTGCTAACTGTTTTGTGTTTTTTTGTAAAGTTCACTTTTCACAACGGTGGCTTGTTGTGAATTTTCAGAATCAAGCTCACTTTATTTTGTATTTTTTAAACGACTTTTATTTAGGATTCTTCACTTAGTTAGGCGCCAATTACTGAAAATTAGTACAACATACTAGCTAGTTGATATGCTTATTATTTATGTATCAATTCCGTGACAAGGAGTATGTTATTTTAAAACAGTACGCAGATATGCTGTAGCGAGTGAGTTGGATTTAATTAACGCGCTGGGCAGACGTGCCTCAGTGGTGTTGAATTATGAACTAAATTGAACTTACAAAAATGCCTTTAGCTAAGCAAAACTGGCGACTTGACTGCATAACAGCATGCCGTCAAGTCGTGGCCGGCAAGCCGACCAAGCATGCGCGCGCTAACGGATACTGCATAACACAGGCATCCGATTACCGCCGTTGCCGTCTGCAGCGGCAGAGCTGACATGACATTTTCCAGCATTGCGCGTGCAAGGGTCAGTTAACTTATATATAGAACAAAATAAAATAAAGCCAAACACCAGAGGAACTACAAGCAGCAACAATGGATGACATTAACGATACTGGAACACAGGAAAGCGGCAACCCAGGGGTGGTTGGGTGTACTATTGCAGAAAAGAGTAATTGGAAGACATCGCACAAGAGCTCGGCCTAGACAGATTCGGAAAGGTAGAAGAGTTTAGGAAGCGGGTATGTACGTCGATTAAGGAGGGGCATCATAGTCCGTTAATATGGAACTTGCTGAGGGATTGGGAGCGTAAATCTGCCAGAAGGCCGGAATCGCCCACCCCGCCCAGCGTTCATCCTGAAGGGGCGCAGTCACCGCAGAAATTTGAATCCGATTGTTTGGCTTTATCGGGGCAATCCAGAGAATTTCTCCCGCCACCCAGCCTCAGGGAATATAGGCCGGCCGGCGACGAGAAGTTCAGTACAGAACCACCCCCTGGCATACGAATAGTGCCGCCTGTCGACTCACCTGTGAATGGTACCCAGGCGGAGCAAGTGAGCCGTAGACCCGGGATCGGCACCGATGACGCGTTCGTTAACCAAACTAGACATTACATGTTAGTTCCTGAGCAGGTCAGGAAATGGGGAATAAAATTCGATGGGTACGCTGATCCGCTCGTGTTTATAGAATCATTGGAGGAGCGTGCGAGGACGTTCGAGGTAGAGTTAGATCGTATCCCCAGAGCCATGAGTGAAGCATTCACCGGCATGGCGGCGTACTGGTTTTCGACGAGCGACCTGAGGGACGCGACCTGAAAAGATTAATGCTGCATGCCGGTTAAAGTCCCGAACAAGAGCTGAATAGGGTGTACGAGAACCTCACAAGGGAGTACCGCTTGTATATTCGGAGGAGAGATTTTACGAGTCTAGCCCAATTGACACAGATAGCCGCGGAGTTTGAGAATATACCGGGTCAAGGTCACGGGGAAGCGACACGTAGCCAGCCCATGAGTTTTAGACAACTGGGCGGACTAGGAAGCGTAAATTATCCTGCAAGGCAAGCGAATCCTTTTCGGACCCCTCCAGCTCATATACCGCTGGGGAGGAGCGAGCCGGGTAGCTGTCCAGTCGCTCAGCGTGAAGAAATGTCAAACAACATGGTGGGGCATGAACAAATGAGGTCGGCAGAAGTGAGTCGTTTGTGTTATAACTGCGCACAAGGGGAACATTTCGCTAGGGAACGTGCGAGCCCGAAAGTGTTGTTCTGCAGGAGATGTGGCACGCGAGGCGTGAGAAGTGAGGCGTGTTGTGGAAGTAGGACGGGAAATGGACAGCCGCGTCATCCGGAACGGGATCGGATGGGCGCCGGCGCGAGTCAGTCCCGGAATATACCCACTCAGCGTCGAAAACAATGGCATAGTTGCCGCAGAGAGGAAAGGCGACCGGATGGCTAGGGCGACGGTCATACCAGAGCCACGAGAAGTTTCATGAGTGAGAAGTTTTTCAGAGAAATTGAAACGAAGGGGGAAGTGTTGGCAATAACCGCGAACACACACTTAGCGGACGGTTCAAAGGTAGTCGTACAAAAGTTATTGCGGACAAAGGTGGGCCTAGTTAAAAAAGAAGTGCTGATGAACGTAATGCCATCCATGGTAGACGATCTAATTCTGGTAATGGACTTTCTATGCAAGATGGGTACGACCATAAGGTGCGGTGAGGCTAAATTAGTCCTACAAAGCGCTGATGCGCCGGCCGAGGTGAGTGACAGAGCAGAAGTGTGACCCGAGGGGGAAAAGGAGCAAAAGACACGTGGTACAAGGGGCGGTAAGCGAGGGCAAGTCCTAGGGACACGTCGCGACGAAGACGCCATGACAGACAAGCCAGGAGCCAACTGAGACGCTTGAACGGTCGTCAAGTAGCCATCGCTGGGGCAACTGGGAAGTACAGGAGCCGAGGCACCTTAGGATGGAGACCCCAAATCCAAGGCAAGATCAAGGTCGGAAGGCACCACCGTGGAAGAAGCGGAGTGGCCAGCGGATTTGGAGCCAGACACGCAGGAGTTTTCGAAAGCGGAGTGACAGCTTTTCGAAGGGCTAAAAGGAGTGTCCCACTTGACTGAGCATCGGATTATCTGGAAGGATAATAAACCTATCAAGCAGAAGTATTATCCCAAGAATCCCGCAATGCAGCGTGTGATCGACCAGCAAGTGGATGAATTGATAGAGGCAGGAGCCATAGAGCCGTCAAGGAGCCCGCACTGTGCCCCGATCGTACTCGTCCGGAATAAGACGAACGACTGGGGGATACGCGTGGATTATAGGCAGCTCAACGCACAGTCAATACCAGGTGCGTACCCTGTGCCAAGAATAAATCACATCTTGGAAAAGTTGAGACACGCCCGTTACATTTCAACATTGGATTTGAAACACGGTTATTAGCAAATCCCGATGGCGGCGGACAGTCGGAAGTATTCGGCATTCAAGGTGCCCGGCCGAGGGCTATTCCAGTGGCGAAACATGCCATTCGGCCTGCATTCAGCCGGTGCGATTTTTCAGAGAGCATTGGCACCGACCAACAAGAACGGGTCATGGCCTTCGCAAGTCGGAAGCTATCCAAGGCGGAGGAAAACTTTTCAGCAACCGAGAAGGAAAAGGAGAAGGAGGAGTGCTTGGCGGTAGTTTGGTCAATCCGAAAGCTGAAGTGCTATCTGAAAGGATACCGTTTTGATGTGGTTACGGATCATAAGGCGTTAAAGTGGTTAGATTACACACAGAGCTCATCAGGAAGAATCGCAAGCTGGGCTTTGGAGCACCAGCAATACCAGTTTGACGTACGGTACATGTAGGGAAAGCTAAACGTGGTGGCAGATGCATTGTCGCGAGACCCGCTGGAGGAACTCCAGCAAGTCACGTTCCAGCAATCCCAAGGGAGGTGGATTCGATGGATGAAGGATAAGATCGCCAAGGAACCAAGCAAGTGTACAGATTACGTCGAGGAAAACGGACAGTTGTACCGGCATTTAGGCCACCGCGATGACACCAAAAAAGTAGCAGTGCGGGCCCAACAACAACACTTACAACAACAACAAACGCTACTTGGGTCGTAAATCAATTGTCAAAGGCACAAAAATTTGAAAAAAAAAATAAATGTGCACTGTGCGAAGTGATACATGTACAAGTTAACACGCGCAAGCTTGAGTTAGCTGACAACGCTCTTGCGCCGGATGCCGTCGCGACAAAGTTGCAGCCGAAATATGATCACCCGTTGAAGACGCCGACTCAGCATTCAACCGGCATTCCAGCCAAATAAAAACATAATTATAAAGATATTTTCTTTTAAATAAATAAAACATACTTATAAAAAGGTATACTTTTTAATTGGCGCCCAAATGGCAAAAAAACCGACTACTAGTTAATAACCTTCGTATCGTTTAAACGGGAAAATCCTTTCAAAAAACAGGAGTCCCAATATTAACAAAACAGTGAAGTGAATGTTATAACAACAACACAAAAAAAAAAGAAACACACGCAAAAACAATAAAAGTGAGTGTTACAAAAAAAATAAAAAAACACAAAGAACCAACGAAAACACACAAAATAAGTGTTACAACAATAACATAAACACAAAAAAAAAACCAACAAACACAAAGAGAACAAGTGGAAACGTTGCAGTCGGACGCAACTGAATGCGGCATACTCGATACCAGTATTAAAACAGGTAATAAGAGGCCTGATTGCAGAGGGGTACGGATGGGGCAGGGGTGTACGCTGCCTTAAAGATTCTCCGATGCAGATAGGGATGCAACCAACTATCTTCCTTCCAAATTTGGTGACTCTAGCTGAAAGTTTGTAAGAGCTGTTGAAAGGGGGGCTGGGGGCGGTATGGGTGGGTGTGGCATCCAAATTTGTACTGCAGATCTTTGTGAAATGTCAATTGCTATCTTCATACCAAATTTGGTGACTCTAGCTCGAAGTTTGTAAAAGTGGGGAAAGGGGGGCTGGGGGCAGTATGGCTGGGCGTGGCATCCAAATTTTTGATGCAGATCTTTGTGGAATGTCAATTGCTATCTTCATACCAAATTTGGTGACTCTAGCTCGAAAATTGTTAAATGTGGGGAAAGGGGGGCTGGGAGCGGTATGGGTGGGCGTGGCATCCAAAGTTTTGATGCAGATCTGTGTGGAATGTCAATTGCTATCTTCATACAAAATTTGGCAACTCTAGCTCGAAGTTTGTAAAAAGTGGGGAGAGGGGGGCTGGGGGCGGTATGGGTGGGCGTGGCATCCAAAGTTTTGCTGCAGATCTATGTGGAATGTCAATTGCTACCTTCCTTCCAAATTTGGTGACTCTAGCTCAAAGTTTGTAAAAAGTGGGGAAAGGGGGGCTGGGGGTGGTATGGGTGGGCGTGGCATCCAAATTTTTGCTGCAGATCTATGTGGAATGTCAATTGCTACCTTCATACAAAATTTGGTGACTCTAGCCCAAAGACTGTAAATGGTGGGGAAAGGGGGTGGAAGGGTTGCGCGTGGCTCCAAAACTTTGATGCTGATTTTTGGGGGTCGTTACCAGCCATCTTCCTACTACATTTGGAGGCTGTAGCTCCAAAACTCAGGAAGATACACTCATTCCCGTTTTTGACGAAGCGTTTGGGTGGATGGGGGCGGCTAGGGCAGTATTGGTTGGCGTGGCATCCGAACTTTTGATGCAGTTTTTGGGGGGGTCATCATCACCTATCTTGGCACCAAATTTGGTGGCTCTAGCTCAAAAACTGTGGTAGATATAGGCTTTTTTGACTTTAAAATGCGGGGGGGCTGGGTGCGGAATGGGTGGGCGTGACTCCAAAACTTTGATGCAGTTTTTTGGGGTTCGTTACCAGCTATTTTTCTACCAAATTTGGTGGCTCTAGCTCTACAAATCTGGAAGATACACGCATTCTCGTTTTTGACGAAGCGTTGGGGCAGCTGGAGGCGGCTAGGGCGGTATTGGTGGGCGTGGCATCAAAACTTTTGATGCAGTTTTTGGGGGGTCATCATCGCCTATCTTGGCACCAAATGTGGTGGCTCTAGCTCAAAAACTGTGGGAGAAATAGGCTTTTTAGGCTTTAAAATGCGTTGGGGCTGGAGGCGGAATGGGGGCGTGGCTCCAAAATTTTTGATGCAATTTTTTGGGGATTGCTAGTAGCTATCTTCTTACCAAATTTGGTAGTTCTAGCTGTAAGGGTGTGTGATATATGCGGATTTATCGTTTTTGAGTTATCGAATTTATCGATTTGCCAGCCCCCTAGTTATCGTAGAACCCCAATCTTGACACTTTAATTTACTATCCCATAGATAAAGAGAATTGGAAAGTTTCAAGTCTCTAGCTTGAAGGGTGTGGAAAAAAGTTCATACAGACGGACAGACGGACAGACACCATGACGGGCATTGCACAAACCCAATATACTCTTTACCTTCGGTATCGAGTATAAAAACAATAAAGTGAGTGTTACAACAATAAGAGAAACACACAAGAACAAACACTGAACAAGAAAGTGATCAACATAACAACAAATTAACATTGTCATAGCAACAAAAAACACAAGAACTAACACTGAACAATAAAGTGATCAACAAATTATTATTGTCATAACAACAAAACGCAAAAAAAAAAAACAAACTGAGCGTTCTAAACATCAAAAACAAACAAGTAAGAAGGCTCTAGTCGGGAGAGCCCGACTAGAAGATACCCTGAACCCAGTTGCAATAAATATATTTAATTTATATAAAGCTAGGTACACACGATGCAAACAATTTGCAACAAGTTGAAAATAATTTGCAGCAAAAGTTTGCACAACTGTTCACACCAACGCAAATATTGCATGAAAATTTCTTGCTTCAATCATTTTTTGTTTTGCACGCAAACTTTTGCATGGCTATTTCGTGCAATATATTGCGTTTATGTCTACACGTGTTTTCATTTTTTGTTTGCAGTGCTTGCAAGTGCAACTCATTAGCAAGTTCTGTTCTTTTGTGAAAGTCAAGGAATAACGATGTGTTTATATTATGTCGGAACAAAAATCGAGAGTTGCTGCTATTGCTATATTAGCAACTTTAATTAAACGTAAAAAAGTGAGAAGATTAGAGTCTGCAAAAAAAAGAAAGTGTTGGGTGAAAGAGTGGATTTCCAAAAGAGATGAAAAAGGAGTGCATCAGAATCTTTTAAAAGAGCTGCAAAATGGCGATGAAACAAACTATTACAATTTTTTTCGCATGTCAGTCAGTGATTTAAATTTTTTATTAGAAAAAATAAAAAACTACATAACTAAACAAGACACTGTAATGCGTCCTGCGATTCCACCAAGTGAGCGATTAGCCCTGACATTGCGGTTTTTAGCCACGGGTATGTATTAAATATAATTAACATTTTTATGAACTTTTAATTAATTTGTTTATTGATGTAATTTAATTTTTTACAGGTGATTCATATCATTCTCTGATGTTTCTTTTTCGCATTCCTGTGAGTACAGTTGCAAGCATTGTGCCGGAGTCTTGTCGAGCTCTATATGAATGCCTGAAAAGATATATCTTAAAGTAAGTATGTAAATTATTTATGCATTTACTTTTTTACCATCTGAAAAGCCAAAAACTGGAGAATTGGTAGACGAGTACCCGATATTAGGTGTGGAACAAGTAACAGTGCCCTCGCTATCAATTTCCGATACTTCCAAAATAGCTTTTTGAATTTTTCTGCGAAGCAGAAGTATATTTCGGTGTGATTTCAACAATCTGAGCTCAGATGCAACGAAATCACCGAACACCTGATGGTCATCCGCTGGTTTATCGAGTAAAGCGCTTGCCTTTTTAATAAGCAGATCTTCGTCATCAAATTGTATCTCGTCGCGTTTTCTTTTTTTTGCTTTGAATGTACTTGGTACGTCATCTGTTGGTATTGACGAATTAGTTGAACATGGTGCCTCTCCTAAGAATGGTCTTTTAACAGCGCTTTCACTTAGATCCTAAACATATGTAAAAAAGTATGAAATGAAAATGTAAACAAAATATTAATAATTTATTTGAATTATTTTAGGTTCCCAACTCAACTAAAGAGTGGCTTAAAATTTCATCCGATTTTGAAAGTATTTGGAACTTTCCTCATTGTATCGGTGCATTAGACGGAAAACACGTAGTTATGAAAGCTCCGTCTAACAGTGGTAGTACCTACTTCAACTATAAGGGCACGCATAGCGTTGTGCTAATGGTGTTAGCAGATGCAAACTATAAAATAATTTACTTCGATGTAGGAGGCAAAGGAAGAATTTCTGATGGAGGAATTTTTAACGCATGTAGTCTATCATATGCGTTAAAAGATGAACAACTTAATGTTCCTGATGAGCAGGTCGAGATCTAAAGTTGCCCTATGTACTTGTAGCGGATGATGCATTCGCATTGAAAAGATACATAATGAAACCATATCCATTCAGAAATCAACCAGCTCCAAATCGTGTTTTTAACTACCGTCTTTCCAGAGCAAGAAGAGTGGTAGAAAATGTTTTTGGCATAATGGCAAATAGATTTCGGGTTTTAAGAAAGCCATTGGAACTTGGGCCAGAAAAGACAATAGATGTTGTCTCTGCAGTTTGCGCATTACATAACTGGTTGATGGCCAAGAAAGAGTCAAAACAAAACTTTTCCAAGTTCTTTGTTTGCAGCAAAATTATTGCACTCGTGTGTATACGTGCAAATTTGATTGCAGCAATCGACTTGCTGCAAATTGTTTGCATCGTGTGTACCTAGCTTAAGACTTTGGTATACTGGCTTAGCTTCCATCGATTAAGTTCAATATCTCCGGTGTTTCTTAACTGATTTGGACGAAATTTTCAGAAAAGTTCTATCGTTATCCATTACTTCAACCCTCATTTTTAGATTTTCCAAATTCGATATTTTATTGTTATCGATATTATGTGTATATCGGAAACCAGAATAGTTATCGATAATTTGAAGCAAACTTGTTCTGCTCATGGTATAGGAGAACTTAAATACAAAATTTGAAGTCTCTAGCTCTTGTAGTCTCTGAGATCCACGCGTTCATACAGACGGACAGACGGACAGACAGACGGACAGACGGACATGGCCATATCGTCTCGGCTGTTGATGCTGATCAAGAATATATATACTTTATAGGGTCGGAGATGCTTCCTTCTGCCTGTTACATACTTTTGCACAAAACCATTATACCCTTATTTACCCATTTTATGGGTTAAGGGTATAAAAACAGGGAGCGGCCGGCGAATATCAACAAACAACGAAAACGTCACAGCGCAGCGGCCACCACATCGTGCGATAAGAGGCATATTATATTTCAAAAATGTGAGTGAGATGTTCATTTTTCTTTTTGCAATCCAAATAAACGAATAATAATAATACAAAGCTGTCTCATATGAGTTTTCATTTCGTTTCCAAAGTAATAAGCTTTAATAAAAACTGCCTGTTGCAATAAATATTGCGAGACCCTTACAACTGACACTAGAATAAATTCCGGAGTGGTCTGAAACTTTTTATGCTGCGCCCAAGTCAAACAAAAACGGACGACAGTAGTGAATACGAACTTATATCTTCGTACTTAGAACAGCAGTCCTTACAAAAAAAACAAAAAAAAAAAAATGAATTCGGAACAAATTGCACAGATGGAGGCAAAGGTTCAGGCAGCCCTTGACCAACAAGCGCGCTTATTCGAAGATTAGATAGCCTCTCTTACAGATCACTTTAAGCAGTTAAATAATTCTGCCCCACAAATAGAAGTTTTTCAAGAAATAGAACTCAAGCCAAACATTATCAGGCAGTAGCCATAATTCGAAACAAAGTAAGGGGACCAGCAGCTACCGTGCTGGCTTCATTCAACACAGTGTTGAACTTCAGGGCCATTATTGCTAGATTAGATTTCACGTACGCGGATAAAACACCGATGTATGTAATTCAACAACAGTTAAGCACGCTTTGGCAGGTTGACTTGCCATTGCTAACGTATTTCGATGAGGTAGAGAAAAAGCTCACCTTGTTACAAAATAAAACGCTTATGATACACGAACCAGCTGCAGCAGCCGTATTAAACGAAAAATTTAGAAACGATGCACTTCACACTTTCGTGTCAGGGTTGAAAAAATCTCTGTGACGGGCCGTTTTTCCGGCGCAACCCAGGGACCTCCCATCAGCTTTGGCTCTAGCTCAGGAAGCTGAGTCAAGCAATGAGAGAGGCATTTTTGCAGCAAATTATGCAAAACACCTCGAGGAAAAACCCCAAAAGCCAAATTATCAAAAGTCCCAGAACTGGGGTCAGAACGCCCAACAAGAGAAGTAAAGCAATTCCCAAAACAAGAACCCGTACTTCCAGAAAAACCAGAAAGATCAAAACCAGGTAAAATCAAGTAGCTCGAAAAACCGCTACAACAATCAAAAGTCCCAAAGGCGGGCGCCTGAGCCAATGGACGTGGATCCATCTTCGCGCTCTAGGCAACCCGCACAGGGCTACAGAAACAACCAAGGGTATGGTGACCAGTCCATGAGGACTCAGCAAAACGTAAATCACTTACCACAGGAAGAAGGTACCGGTGACTACGAGTCACTGTCAAAGCATGAGGCAGCTAAAATTGAAGAAGATTTGTCCGGGGCCGAAAGCTGCAATTTTTTAGCGGAAACTCCCTGCTTCCGTTCGTAAGGCGAATGGTCGCAGGGCAAACTATCAAACTTTTGATAGACACAGGGGCCTCAAAGAATTATATAAAACCTCTTCCCGGACTGGCACATTGGATGCCAGTTGACAGCCCTTTTCAAGTAAAATCAATCCACGGGCACACCAAGATTGAGCAGAAATGTCTCATCCATCTTTTCGACGCTAAGTCGTACCTTTTCATGCTGGAGTCACTTAATGACTTCGACGGCATAATCGGCCTTGATCTGTTAAAACAGGTCAACGCTCGGATAGATTTAACTAACAATGTCATAAAACATGACAATGGAAGAGAAAAAATCGAGTTCACTAAGTGCCAACAAGTGAACCACATTCGGATTAATGACACGGATGTCCCTCCCGCTGTCAGATCCACCTTCGATCGTATGATCAATAAAATGGTAAAGGCCTTCGCGGACGTTAACGAGTCCCTTCCGTACAACATAAATACGGTTGCCACAATACCAACGGATGACGAACCAGTTTACTCTAAACTGTATCCGTATCCAAAAGGTGTGTCAGACTTTGTCAATGCAGAAGTTAAACAACTTCTAGCGAACGGCATAATACGACCATCAAAGTCTCCATATAATAACCCAATATGGGTTGTCGACAAAAAAAGTATCGATGAAGCGGGACACAAGCACAAGCGTCTAATTATTGACTTTAGGAAACTAAATCAAAAAACAACAGATGACAAATACCCTATACCATCAATCTCGACTAAATTGTCGAACTTGGGTGGGGCTCAGTATTTTACTACGCTAGACCTCAAATCAGGGTTTCACCAAATCGAATTAGCTGAAAGAGACAGAAGAAAGACAGCGTTCTCTGTCAACAACGGAAAGTATGAGTTTTGCAGACTTCCCTTCGGGCTAAAAAATGCCCCAAGCATTTTTCAACGAGCCATCGATGATGTGCTCCGTGAACTAATCGGAAAGATATGTTATGTCTACGTTGATGACGTAATAATCTTTTCCAAGTCCAAGGAAGACCACATCAGAGATATTGAATGGGTCTTGAAAAACCTTACAGATGCAGGCATGCGAGTATCCCAAGAAAAATCAAAGTTTTTCAAAAAAAGCGTTGAATATTTGGGATTCACAGTATGCAGAGGCGGAATTCAGTCCTCGCCCGATAAAGTGAAAGCGATTAAAGACTTTCCACAACCAAAAACTCTATTTGCTCTTAGGTCATTTTTGGGTCTAGCACGCTACTATAGCTGCTTTATAACAGGCTTTGCCAGCATCGCAAGGCCTTTAACATATATTCTCAAGGGCGACAATGGCAAAGTAAGTGCCAATTATTCAAAAAAAGTAATAATTGAATTGTCACCAGAGCAAAGCGAGGCCTTTGATAGGCTTAAGAACATACTAGACTCAGAAGACGTAATGTTGTCCTATCCGAATTACAAAAAGCCTTTCGACCTCACAACTGATGCGTCTGGCCACGGACTGGGTGCGGTACTGTCTCAAGACGGTCGACCCCTAACAATGATCTTGCGAACTCTGCGGGGTAACGAGGTTAATTTCGCCACAAATGAGCGTGAGCTTCTCGCCATTGTATAGGCACTCAAAAACCTCAGGAATTATTTATATGGCGTTAGAAATTTTAACATCCATACAGACCATCAGCCATTAACCTTTTCGGTATCGGACAAGAATCCGAATGCCAAAATAAAGCGTTGGAAAGCTTTTATTGATGAGCACAACGCAAATATAATTTATAAACCCGGAAAAGAGAATTTAGTGGCGGACGCGCTGTCTCGCCAAAATGTCAATGCGTTAGAGGATTCAGCAGATTCTGATGCTGCTACCATTCATAGTGAAGAATCCCTCACATACACCATCGAATCCACAGAAAAACCGGTGAATTGTTTTGAGAACCAGATTATTCCGGAAGAGGGAACTATTCCCCAACAAAAGACGTTTATTTTGTTTAAAACAAAAACTCGTCATATTATCAATTTTTCCGATCGCAACACATTACTGCAGACCATTAAAGAAACAGTAAACGCTGCCGTAGCCAACGCAATCCACTGTGAGCTACCCATACTGGCCTTGATCCAGCACGGATTGGTCGAAGCATTCCCTTCTACCACTTTTAGATATTCCTAGAATTATGTTACGGACATTACAAACCCAACCGAACAAAGGGAAATTGCTACAGTTGAGCATAACCGCGCCCACAGAGCGGCGCAGGAAAATGCAAAGCAAATACTTAGGGACTAATTTTTTCCGAAAATTGGTCGCCTAACGTCAGAAATAGCGGCGAATTGCAGAGTTTGTACCATGAGTAAACATGATCGGCACCCAAAAAAAACAAGAGATAGGGAAAACCCCCATACCAACATATGCCGAAGAAATGTTGCATATAGATGTTTACTCCACCGATGGTAAATACTTTTTAACTTGCATTGACAAGTTTTCCAAATTCGCAGTAGTACAGCCCATACGGTCCCGCGCAATTGTAGATATAAAAGCCCCACTTCTACAACTTTTCAATTTATTTCTAAAAACAGAAACCATCTACTGCGACAATGAAAAATCCCTGAACTCAGAAACCATTAAATCAATGCTTAGCAACAGCTTTGGCGTTGAGATTTCTAACGCCCCACCCTTGCATAGCTCCTCTAATGGGCAGGTTGAGTGGTATCACGGTACCCTCGGAGACATAGCACGTTCTTATAAGTTGGAAACGCAGGTGGAGGACACTGTTGAGAATATTCTCCTTGCAACCGTCAAGTACAACAGTTCAATTCACTCAGTAACAAATGAGAGGCCCATAGACGTAATTCACGCAACTTCCAAAAACAACACAGCGCAGATTAGGGAAAAGATTGCAAATTCTCAAAGAAAGACACTTGATCTTATGAATAAAAATAGGGTCTACAAGTCGTATAAAGCAGGAGAAAAGGTCTGAATAAAAAATAATAGGAGGTTAGGAAACAAGCTATCTCCCTTATTTACAGAAGCAACAGTAGAGGCAGACCTAGGTACGACGGTTCTCATTAAAGGGAAGGTGGTCCATAAGGACAACCTCAAATAAGCATTCTGCTCTAAAAAAGAAAAAAAAAATTTTAGATAAAAAATTTAAACATGTTTAAGTAATTTTATTGCACAAATTTTTATATTCATTTTAGGTTAGGATACTTTTTCAGTTTAACAATGGCAGCCATGACTCTGACTGAAGCGACACTGAGACTTAACGACTATTCACACGCGGACTACATACCTATAGTTGACGGAGACGTGACGATTTGCGACGAGTACAGCTACATGGGACATACAACGAACTTGACATCATTCGAAACTTACATCGACGAGACACAAAAATTAATAGACAAGTTACCCAAGGACCACATGAGACAGGTACTGAGAACTGACATACAACACATAGCCACCCTTATAGCCTCCCTGACAGTTCACCACCGACAAGCACGCAGTATCAACATTATAGGTAGTGCCCTTAAGGCAATTGCAGGAACCCCAGATTTTGACGACTGGGAACAAATAAAATTTAAACAAGGTCAACTAGTAGAATCCGAAAATAGACAGATAGAGATCAATAACAAATTCCAGGCGAGACTTAATGACGTTTCAAGAACACTCAATGAAATTTTAAAACCAGATGCAGAGGTCGAACATTTTTACGCAACAATTTTGGCAAAAAATATAATGATTATCACCAACCTGGAGGACTTAATCCTCACGGTTACACTCGCAAAAATAAATCTAATCAGCCCTTTCATATTAGACAGCATTGATATAAAAGAATTGGTAAATGAACATTTCACGAATACTAGCATAACTGACCTTTTAGAGGTTTCACATATTAAAGCTTTCCAAAACTCTGAAATAATGTATTTTCTAATAAAATATCCTAAACCATTGTTAAATTGTAAGAAAATAGACATTTTCCCTGTTCAACATAATAATATAATATTAGATTTAGAAGAAGGAAATACGGTGGCCGGAACAAAAACCTTCGCTGTGCGTGACTGCGCTGCCACTGTGAGCACTACTTTCTGTAGAAGACTACAGAACACCTCGTGTGCCCAATAACTGGTGTCTGGAACCGTCGCACAATGTGCCACACGCCCCGGGCACCTGGAAGCTGTAACAATAATCGGCGAGGGCATCGTGGTAATAAACAACGCAACCATGAATGTAGTGGACAGCAATGGAAACAGCCAGATAGTAGCGGGAACTTTCCTCGCCACTTACGACGAACACGTCTTCTTGAATGGTACCCGTTACGTGAACCATCGAGGCATCCTGAAGAAGAAGCCTGCCGTATCTACGTTAGCCGTGGTCAACGTCACTCTCTTCAGAGAACATCTGAGCCTCCCATTCCTGCACGACCTGAGCCTAAAGAATCTCCAGCACATCTCGGATCTTAGATCAAAGTTATCATCTAGGTCATTTTGCTGCTTGGCACTCATCGCCCTATTCCTACTCCTCGTGGGCGCCTGGAGATTATACCAGCGCAGAGCAAACAAGAAGAAACCCGAGGACGTGTTTCCATCTAGTAGGGGAGGAATTAACACGCGCAAGCTTGAGTTAGCTGACAACGCTGTTGCGCCGGATGCCGTCGCGACAAAGTTGCAGCCGAAATATGAAACTCGCACGCGCAAGCAGCCTGATCACCCGTTGAAGACGCCGACTCAGCATTCAGCCGGCATTCCAGCCAGCAGCGGCGGCTTCATGGTTCGATGCAGTTTGCCTTAGAGTTTAGTTTAAGAATTGTTCTCCAACAGCTCAAACGAGCCAGTAAATAAAAACATAATTATAAAGATATTCCCTTTTAAATAAATAAAACAAACTTATAAAAAGGTATTCTTTTTAATTAACATAAAATTATGAAAATTATTTTCAAGCGCATTGTTCACTTAATTGTGTATGCGCTTATTCATTAGCGGAAATCCGTTTCTTTTTTGCAAGTGTCGAACCTTTTCTTATGACTTTGCTTGTGCGAGGCGAAGGCGTCACTGCGCATTTGTTTTGTTTTTGTATTCTCGCTCGCGATCAAACCCTCAGCTTGTGCGACAATCAGGCAACAGAGTGGAATGGGTACTTGATGTAATTGTAATTTGTTTTTTAAAATGGGTAAAAAGTGCTCCAAATCGTATGGGAGGTACTTGAAGGAGTTGTCCAAATAAAAATTTCTTTCTAAGTGCTCACTTACTACCTGCATGGAAAATTGTGTGAAAATTTCAGCCTTCTATCTCTTTTCGTTTAGGCTGTGGCTCTTCCATTCTCATCAGGACAAACTCTTTTATATATATAGATTATCTCTTTTATTTATTTAATTATTTATTTTTTTAATTAGAAACAATTTTTGTTTTATTATTAAATTCAATTCTACTTTTCTTCGACCTGAAATATTATTTTAAAAATTTTCCCATTAAATTTTGTTAGACTTTTATTAAATAATTATTAAGTTTCGTCACTATATTTAATTATTGTTTCTTAATCGTGCTCGTCCCACTGTTCATTCTCCACTTTTCATTCATACTTGTCCCACTGTCCACTGTCCACTTACCACTTTTCATTTGTACTCGTCCGACTGTGCGCTGTGGATCACCACGCCCGCAACAAATTTCGCTTTGGCGCATATACAGACGACCCGCCTTGCACGTACGCAATTCCCGTTCCTTTTATCAGCTCGTCCGTTTCTACCGACACTTTCGTTGCGCTGCGACAACTCGAATTGCGCGCTCGCCTGGTTAGATCCCGTTTTCTTAATCGGAGTATTTGCTTCCACCGTCACTTTCATTGCGCCGCGACAGCTCGAATTGTGCTCTCAGCTTAGCTCGATTCCGTTACAAAAACCAAAGCGTCGTGACACTTGCTTATTTTCGGCAGCGACAAATGACCATCTGCGTACTTTTTTTTTTTCACCGACACCGTTACCTTCTCGTAGTTTTATATGCCCGCGGTCACAACAGGGTATGGCTGGGGATATACTTTTTCGCAAAACTTTGAACTTTTGGTAATATTTTCGGGGCTTTATTCCCGAATTATATTACCCTCTTTTTAGCCAATGGGTCCCTGCTCGGGCGCCACTTGTAAGGTAGTTTTATTAGCCGAGGTACAGATCTCAGTCCATTAATACCTTCTGATTCTGAATCGCCAATTCAAAAATTGCAATTTCCTTTAAAAGTTTGCTTTGCCTTAACAATTAATAAATCACAGGGACAAACTCTTAAATTAGCCGGACAAGACTTAAGACACGATTGTTTTTCTCATGGCCAATTTTATTACCAAAAAGTTTATTTGTATTAGCACCTGACGGAAAAACAACCAATGTCGTTTATAATGAAGCTCTTAGAAGTTGTTAATAATTGCAAATTAAATTCAACAAGTGGATAAGGCCTACTGGGTAAACCACAATAAAAAAATGACGCGCCTGATGCTCTACCTTAATGGTGGCGTGGAAAAGAGAATATTAAATACTTTGCTTTAATATTTTGTGAAATATTTTCTAATTTATTTATTTTGTATCTATCTTCTGTTGCTAAAATTTATATAAACTATCCGCGCAGCGAAGTAAGTGAGCCACTTATTAGTCTATATATATAAAATTAATAGACAAAACTTCCTGTTCGCTTACTCCTCCTAGACGGCTTGCCCGATTGCAATGAATTTTTCAGGGGTGATTGGGGTCTTTGTGGAGGGTGCACATCTGTAATCTAATGTGTGTATCATTGCTTTTTTTTATCATTGTTTTGCCGCAAGATTGCCTTTTACTAATAAACAGAAACAGCAGGCGGATGTTTTTAAAAAACATTGACATCGCATGTTGATAGGTTTTGCCCGTCATTCGTTTTTTCTGTGGAGCTAACAACACATACAGAAATATACATAAATATGTTTAAAAAGTCTTAATATGTTTTCTGTTAAGTTTTAAAATTCAATAATACATTTTTTGAATCGCCATTAAACTATTTCATTAAAAAAAAAAAATTCCTCGACAACGCAAAATTAATAGGGTTGGCAGGCATACGCATGATTCACGTAGAATTTCAATATCGAGAAGAAGTCAAAGCGAAGAGCAACGCGCTCAAATGAATGCCCGAGGTAGAGCGGTGTACAGAGGGCGGCGTGCACAGTTAATAGCTGAATCCGCAGACAATCAACGGCCAAATTATCGTCAAGGCCGAGTTCCGTGCAACATATCGAGGAATTCAGCAATGGCAAAATTTTTGCGAGGAGCTGGAATAGTGGAATAATGGGATGAGTGCCCAATGGCTAACAAAAAGTCATTAGAAGCATTCAATAGAACAATGCAAGATTTACGCCAAAACCAACAACTTTTTGGCGGAGCATTATTATTATTATCTGGCGATTTTCGGCAAACTTTGCCAGTCATTCCTCGATCAACTCCTGCCGAAGAAATAAACGCATGTTTAAGATAGTCAGTTTTTTGGAGACATGACTCTTACCATCAACATGCGAGTTCAATTGCAAAAGGATCGATCCGCAGCGGCGTTTTCCAAGCAGTTGTTGTACATATGCGAACGCAAAATACCAATCGATGATACCGGTTTGATCACATTGCCCAACAACTTTTGTACAATTTTACAATCGAACGAAGAATTGATTGACAGTGTATTTCCGAATATTGTTCAACACTATCACGCCAAGATTACTTAAGTGAACGCGCAATATTGGCACCGAAAAATCTACACGTCAACGAAATCAATGTTGCCATTCAAGAAAAACTGCAAGGAGAAGCTACAACATATACATCGATTGACTGCGTTTTGAATCAAGATAAAGTAGTCAATTATTCAACTGAATTCATGAATTCTTTGGATCCCCCCGGTCTGCCACCGCATCGTTTAGTCCTGAAAGTCGGTTCACCCATTATACTTCTACCAAATCTGAAGCTACCGACTTTGTGTAATGGCACAAGACTTTCAGTCAAAAAATTGTGGCCAAATTTAATTGAAGCAACCATACTAAATGGCAAGGCAGCAGCTGAAGTTGTACTCTTACCACGCATTCCAATGATTCCAACGGACATGCCGTTTGAATTTAAGAGCTTGCAGTTCCCAGTACGTCTTACATTTGCGATGACCATCAACAAATCGCAAGAGCAAACGTTTTGAGTGTGTGGCATCAATTTGGAAGCACCGTGCCTCTCCAACGGCCAATTGTACGTCGCATACTCGAGAGTGGAAACTAGAGGTGGGCACGGACCGGGCTTTTATCGGGTACCCAAGGGCACCCGCGGGTGAATGGCATGCAAGACGGTTCTGATGAGTGGTTTACTCTTGACTTTTCTTAAGCCGTCCAAAATAATGACAACAAAGAGAACGAGCATGAAGATTGCAACCTCCAATTTGATTTTGATGACAGCATAGCAGCAGGCATAGACGAGTTGACGGAGGATGCGCTCGAATACCTGGCTGGTTACGTCATAAAAAAATTTAATTTGACTAATGAGTTTGCCAAAGAGTCGACATTCACATACGTAGATGAGGTGTCGCATGGAGGAATAATGAAACCTTCATCGATATATAAAAACAAAATAAAACAATTAGAATTAATATTTTTACATATTGTAAAAGATACATTCAAAATAACAGAAAATGTATAACAGACATTGTTAAACGCCGCTGAGCAGGTCGATATCAATGTAAATATGAAATAAATAAAAAATTTTAAGATACGTATATTCTTCAGAATTGAGAGCTTTAACAAAAGAATTTCTGTTAAACAACGAAAACAAAAAATAATGTCAAACTCAAAACTAATAAAAATAAAATTATAAGCACTACAACTCTTCTCATAACTAAGGAAACTTTTAGCCCCGTGCGTGGGTTAAGCGACGCACTGTGTAGCCGTTTCACTCACACTCACTATTCAATGCTCTTTCAGTCGCACTGTAAGGTAGTTTTATTAGCCGAGGTACAGGTCTCAGTCTGGCCAAGGCTCGCGTACAAGAAATAATTTTATATAATTTAGAGGAAAGTTTGCGTTACCGATATACCCCGGAATTTCGCAGCTGAAATTAAAGGATATCAGGGATGATGTACATTCGTACGATTTCCGCTGATTCCACTGATGTTGCTCCGTACGAATCGGAGATTAGCTCGCCGATAAGTAGGATTGCGGGAAGGGGCTAACACCGCTGTTAGCACGATATTGTACCAATTGAGTAATTGGGGAATAGCGAGAGGAGACTCCGTCTTATGCCCTCCGCCGATTTCTTAAATATCTAATCCCTGTGGAATCGAATCGTAGCGTGTCTAACACCACGCACGCGTGTATATATATTCATATATATATATATATATATATATATATATATGTAACGCGGCTCTCGTTTTGTCTTGCGTGGCAATGCATAACACGTGAGGAGGGTTTAGGTTATTTGAATTCACTTTATTCGACTCCGCTCGTACTTACTTATTCTATGTTCTACGCCTTACAAATTCTTGTCTATATCTTGTGCACTTTCCTTCGCAGTGTCTGTTTAAATGTCTATTTCCTCGTGTACTATCTTTACTCTAAAGCCATCACTTAGATCTCACGTCCGCACTCTTGTTGCTCTACTAGGCAATTGATCCGCCGGTCTTGTGCTCGGCCTGAGCTTGCCTTCGTCGCTGCCTTCGTCGCTTGTGGATCGTGACTTTTGAGACTGTGGGTCGTGGGAATGCTGCTGTTCGGCCCTTCTGCTCTTTTATGCTAGCTTGCCCTGTTCTCTTATGCTAGCTTACCCTTTCTCTTTTGCTTATCTTCTTATCGTTGATTATGTTTCATACAAGTGTTATAATTGTAGCTTATGTTTATATGTAAGTAATAAAGTCTCCTAGACTATGATTTATTATGAAGTAAATGTGTTCTTAGTCTAAGAATCTAAGTGTATTAATAATTATAATAATATAAATGTGGGGGATGCCTGTGGACAGTCAACCTCACCCCCCCCCCCCCCATTTCTTCGAGACTGTGACCTTCCCTTCGGGGTGTTTGGTCACGTTGTAGACGGTTGCCCCCGCTACCACCGTTGCCCTCTCGCGTCTTCATGTCTTTGGTTTCCTTTCCAGCCATTTTTCTATTTTCCGTTTCGCGACCGGTGACAGCACTTCGCCTATGGGTAGCACGTCCCACGAGTTTGGGGTTTGCGCCTGGGTTCGTTGGGTGGTTCCCTTTGCCCGTTCTTCCCTAACTGACTGGACATTGTTTTCGTCAAACTGTGGTATTTCGCGTTTTGTGATCGTTACCTCGCCTGATTGGTGTTGGGTAACTTCGAAGCAGTCGTCTTGCGTTGTCACCTGGAACCATCTGCGTTGGTTGTTCCTCTTTTTTCTTTCTAGTGCGCGCTTGATAGCTGGAATGGCGGTTGCTGTTAATATATTTTCATTTGGCAGCAGCACCACCCACGAATCTGGGATGTCCCAGTGGATGACGGGGCACATCCCTTGGGGGTTCGGTTTCCGGCTGCAGGACGGTATGTTGTCTGTTTCCAGTTGGGTTTCCAGTCCTTCCTTCCATTCGTATACTCCTTCGAACTCATCTTCCCTCGCGTTTCGGGCTTCGATCCTGTTCTAATCTCTGTTACTCGTATCCGGGGTTGGTGCTCTCTGATGTGCCACTTAATCGTCTTGTAAGCTTCCTTCTTCGATAGCCTGTAGTTTGACTGGTGAGGGTGGCTCTTCCACATACGGTGATAATTATTGTTGTGGTCTTCGTCATCTTGAGGACGACTGCGCCTTCCAGCCTGTATTTTTGAAAGTGGGAAAAAAATTTACGATAAAAAAAACCCGTTTCGGCGATTTTAGATGCGTTTACGTTGACGTGTGGCTTTCGTCTGGTTCGTCCTCATGTTGTTGGCTTGCTTCATGATCGTCGTTTTCTTGGTGAAAAAGCATTAGTTGTGAAATGCTGGCAGTCCGTCTCTTGCGTTCTCCAAGTTTTACCAGGCGTACTACGGTTGGCGACACGAACTTTTCCACGCGAAAGAGCCCGTCGTACTTCGCAGCTAACTTCGCAGCAAACCCATCACTAGCTTTCGATAACTGGTGTGTTCTCAGCAGTACCAGTTCGTTGAGACTGGGGCGCCATTCTCTCCTTCTCAGGTTTTAATTCCTGCCCTGGTCTTTCGAAGCTCTTTGCTGGTTACTTCGCGCTTTGTCGAACACCTCTTTCAACCTGTTTGCCATTTCCCCTGGCGTTTGCGGTGTGCTTCCCGTGCTTCGTGTCTTCTCCTCATACAATGTGGCTGGCAGAAGAGGTTCTCTTCCTTGCATCAAAAATGCTGGGGAGAATCCTGTCGAATCCGCGATGCTCGATTTGACAGCCAGCGAGATTTCCGGAATCAACTGGTCCCATGAACTTTGATTTCCATGGATATATTGGGCAATCATCGTCTTCACTGTCCTGTTGGTCCTCTCAGTTTGGTTTTCCTGCGGGCAGTATGGGGCGGTGTATTCAATCTCCACGACCAGCGAATTCAAACACTCTTTGAAGCTCCGATTGTGAACTGCACTCCGTTGTCGCATACGAACCTCTTGGGTACTCCGAACCGGCATAAGATGCGCTCGCGAAAGGCCTTTTGTAACGTGGTCGCTGTCACTCGCTTCATGGGAACCAAATTCACGCACTTCGTAAACGCGTCGTGGAACACCAGCAACATCGTATTACCTTGCTTTGATCGCGGCAGGGGGCCTACAAGGTCTGCACACGGAATGGCCATTGGTTCTGCCGCCTGGCGGGCTAGCATGTATCCGGCTGGTTTCCTTTGCTCCGTCTTAAATTTCTGACATGTTTCACAACATTTGACGTACCTGGCTGCACCCCGAAACATACCTGGCCAGTAGTAACGCTGCGATATCCTCATGATCGTCTTGCGAATCCCTTGGTGCCCTGCCGTCGGTGCATCGTGGCATTCCTGTAGCACTCGTTTCTTGTGTTCGTCGTCGACGCACATCTTCCATGGAATGTTATCTTTGTCGGCTGCGCGGTGGCCTAAATGCCGGTACAACTGTCCGTTTTCCTCGACGTAATCTGTATGCTTGGTTCCTTGGCGATCTTATCCTTCATCCATCGAATCTACCTTCCCACTTTCCCTTCCTGTACCGTACGTCAATTTGGTATTGCTGGAGCTCCAAAGCCCAGCGTGCGATTCTTCCTGATGGGCTCTCTATGGAATCTAACCACTTTAACGCCTTATGATCCGTAACCACATCAAAACGGTATCCATCCAGATAGCACTTCAGCTTTCGGATTGACCAAACTATCGCCAAGCACTCCTTCTCGGTTGCTGAATAGTTTTCCTCCGCCTTGGATAGCTTCCGACTTGCGTAGGCCATGACCCGTTCTTGTTGTTCGATGGTCTGCGTCAGCACTGCTCCTAGGCCGTGATTCGGCGGAATCGGGACAAGCTAGAACAGGAGCGGTCGTCAGACAGTGTTTTAGGCTTTCAAACGCCGATTGCTGTTCTGCATTCCACGATAATTTCCTGGCTTTCTTCAGTAAGACTGTCATCGGCTGTGCTACCGTTGTAAAGTTGGGAACGAAGCGCCTGTAACACGATGCCATCGCTGGGAGACGTCTGAGCTCCTTCAAATTCGTAGGAGCCTTCAGATTGTTTATGGCCTCCACCTTTGACTGGTACGTCTGAAACCCCTCGTCGCTCACCAGATGTCCCAGGTATATTAACTTCCTGGGGGAGAACGAGCACTTATTTCTGTTTAGCTTCAGATTGTGTTGTTAAGTGTTGTTCTTTCTTCGTGCTGATCACGATGATATCGTCTAGGTAAGCGAACGCGTGTGGCTCCATTTCCGTCCCGATTACCGTATCCAATGCTCTCTGAAAAGTCGCACCGGCTGAATGCAGTCCGAATGGCATGACTCGCCACTGAAATACCTCTCGGCCGGGCACCTTGAATGCCGTGCACTCCCGACTGTCCACCGCCATCGGGATTTTTCAATAGCCGTGTTTCAAATCCAATGTTGAAATGTAACGGGCGTGTCTCAACTTTTCCAAGATGTGATTTATTCTTGGCACAGGGTACGCGTCTGGTATTGACTGTGCGTTGAGCTGCCTATAATCCACGCGTATCCCCCAGTCGTTCGTCTTATTCCGGACGAGTACGATCGGGGCACAGTGCGGGCTCCTTGACGGCTCTATGGCTCCTGCCTCTATCAATTCATCCACTTGCTGGTCGATCACACGCTGCATTGCGGGATTCTTGGGATATTACTTCTGCTTGATAGGTTTATTTATCCTTCCAGATAATCCGATGCTCAGTCAAGTGGGACACTCCTTCTAGCCCTTCGAAGAGCTGTCACTCCGCTTTCAAAAACTCCTGCGTGGCTGGCTCCAAATCCGCTGGCCACTCCGCTTCTTCCACGGTGGTGCCTTCCGACCTTGATCTTGCCTTACATTTGGAGTCTCCATCCTGAGGTGCCTCGACTACTGTACTTCCCAGTTGGCACAGCGATGGCTCCTTGACGACCGTTCTTGCGTCTCGGTCGGCTCCTGTCTTGTCTGGCATGGCGTCTTCGTCGCGACGTGCCCCTTGGACTTTCCCTCGCTTACCGCCCCTTGTACCACGTGTCTTTTGCTCCTTTTCCCCCTCGGGTCAGACTTCTGCTATGTCACTCACCTCGGCCGGCGCATCAGCGCTTTTCAGGACTAATTTCGCTTCACCGCACTTTATAGTAGTACCCATCTTGCATAGAAAGTCCATTCCCAGAATTAGATCGTCTAACATGGATGGCATTACGTCCATCGGCACTTCTCTTTTAACTAGCCCCACCTTTGTCCGCAATAACTTTTGTATGACTATTTTTGAACCGTCCGTTAAGTGTGTGTTCGCGGTTATTGCCAACACTTCCCCCATCGTCTCAATTTCTCTGAAAAACTTCTCACTCATGAAACTTCTCGTGGCTCCGGTATGACCGTCGCCCTCACCATCCGGTCGCCTATCCTCACCGCGGCGACTATGCGATTTTTTTCGACGCTGAGAGGATATATCAATTCCGGGACTGACTCGCGCCAGCGCCCATCCGATCCCTTTCCGAATGACGCGGCTGTCCGTTTCCCGTCCTTCTTCAACAACACGCCTCACTACTCACGCCTCGCGTGCCACATCTCCTGCAGAACAACACATTCGGGCTCGCACGTTCCCTAGCGAAATGTTCCCCTTGTGCACAGTTATAACACAAACGACTCACTTCTGCCGACCTCATTTGTTCATGCCCCACCATGTTGTTTGAGATTTCTTCACGCTGAGCGACTGGACAGCTACCCGGCTCGCTCCTCCCCAGCGGTATATGAGCTGGAGGGGTCCGAAAAGGATTCGCTTGCCTTGCGGGATCATTTACCCTTCCTAGTCCGCCCAGTTGTCTAAAACTCATGGGCTGGCTACGTGTCGCTTCCCCGTGACCTTGACCCGGTATATTCTCACACTCCGCGGCTATCTGTGTCAATTGAGCTAGATTCGTTAAATCTCTCCTCCGAATATACAAGCGGTACTCCCTTGTGAGGTTCTCGTACACCCTATTCAGCTCTTGTTCGGGACTATAACCGGCATGCCGCATTAATCTTTTCAGGCTAACCAGGTACTCTTTACACCCTTCCCCTACCCGTTGCTGACGGGCCCTTATCTCGTCTTCCAGTTTGTCAAAATACTGGGGAGGCAGGAAGAAATCCAAAAAGTTTATCCTGAACACTCCCCACGTCGCGTCCCTCAGCTCGAACGACGAAAACCAGTCCACCGCCATGCCGGTGAATGCTTCACTCATGGCTCTGGCGATACGATCTAATTCTATATCGAACGTCTTCGCACACTCCTTCAATGATTCTATAAACACGAGCGGATCGAATTTTATTCTCCATTTCCTGACCTACTCAGGAACTAACATGTAATGTCTAGTTTGGTTAACGAACGCGTCATCGGTGCCGATCCCGGGTCCATGGCTCACTTGCTCCGCCTGGGTAACATTCACAGATGAGTCGACAGGCGGCACTATTCGTATGCCAGGGGGTGGTTCTGTACTGAACTTCTCGTCGCCGGCCGGCCTATATTCCCTGAGGCTGGGTGGCGGGAGAAATTCTCTGGATTGCCCCGATAAAGCCAAACAATCGGATTCAAATTTCTGCGGTGACTGCGCCCCTTCAGGATGAACGCTGGGCGGGGTGGGCGATTCCGGCCTTCTGGCAGATTTACGCTCCCAATCCCTCAGCAAGTTCCATATTAACGGACTATGATGCCCCTCCTTAATCGACGTACATACCCGCTTCCTTAACTCTTCCACCTTTCCGAATCTTGGTTGCCGTTCTCCTGTGTTCCAGTATCGTTAATGTCATCCATTGTTGCTGCTTGTAGCTCCTCTGGTGTTTGGCTTTATTTTATTTTATTCCATATATAAGTTAACTGACCCTTGCACGCGCAATGCTGGAAAATTTCATTTCAGCATTGCCGCTGCAGACGGCAATGGCGGTAATCGGATGCCTGTGTTATGCAGTATACGTTAGCGAGCTCATGCTTGGTCGGCTTGCCGGCCACGACTTGACGGCATGTTGTTATGCAGTCAAGTCGCCAGTTTTGCTTAGCTATAAGGAATTTTTGTAACTTCAATTAAGTTCATAATTCAACATCGGTGAGGCAGGTCTGCCCAGCGCGTTAATTAAATCCAACTTACTCGCTACAGCATATCTGCGTAGTGTTTTAATGTAACATACTCCTTGTCACGGAATTGATACATAATAAATAATCATATTAACTAACAACTTAGTGAAGAATCCTAAATAAAAGTCGTTTAAAAAATACAAAATAAAGTGAGCTTGATTCTGAAAGTTCACAACAAGCCACAGTTGTGAAAAGTGAACTTTACAAAAAAACACAAAACAGTTAGCACCATTTGCGCCTGTCAAAGTGCTCATTACCAGAAACAAAACTACTTGTGTGTTTTCCTCTCGCAACCTACGTCAAATTGGTCAGTGTGCGTGTGTACTAAAAACACAATAATTAATTATTTGTTTGCCGAGGCCACAGGAGCTCCTCGGGCAGCGGTGTGTCACCAGTATAGCGCGCTAGCTAGACTGGGCAGCGATTTGAAATTCGATCTTGACTGCAGCGAGGGAGTATCAGTGCCAGCGGATAGATCGTTAATTGATTAGAAACGTCCCTAACCATGTGAGTGGGTTGCTCAGCAACAGCCGTATTTAACGTTTGCGTGAGCTTGTAGCGTAATAACAATAAATTTCACTAAGAAGTGTTGTGTTCTGTGTACCATTTTCTTTGGCTAGTACTTTTACAGTTTTGTTGATTCTTTTGGTTGATTTGATTGGTGATTTGATTTTGTTACAAAGTGATCCATGAATAGCGCATTCTACCAATATAGGGACACCAAGTCAAAAAAATCAAACTCAGAGGGTTCAGATAACGACCTTAGTAGAATCCCACAACTCTTCCAGATCAGACCATCTCCGATAGACAGATCAAACATGGACCCCCAACAAATTAAAGCTTTAGTTGAGTCGGCGGTCACATCTGCGCTGCAAGCGCAGGCGGCAGCATTCAATGAAAGGGACGCGGCTTTAAAACAAAGTTTAGAGTTTCAGATAGCTGAGTTGACCAAGAAGGTCACAGATACGGCAGTTGCTGCCCCTTGTTTAGACGTTTTCGAGGAGGTAGAGATAAATGACACTGTTCGTTGCGATGAACCGCTGGATGCGGTCAAATGCATGCCCAAATTTACAGGGTCACAAGAAGCATATGTTTCTTGGCGACAGGCTGCAGTGGCAGCGTATAAATTATTTAGGCCTTATAATGGCAGTTCTCGCCATTATCAGGCGGTAATCTTAAAAAGACGCAAGATCAGGGGTTCTGCTGATTCTGTGTTGGCTTCGTTCGGCACAGTATTAAATTTCGATGCGATAATAAGTCGGCTCGACTTAACGTATAATGACAAGCGGCCAATACACGTAATTGAACAGGAGTTAGGCACTTTAAGGTAGGTTGGCCTCTCTTTGCTTCAATACTATGACGTGGTCGAAAAAAAGCTGACATTATTAGCCAATAAGGTCAATATTTCATACGAAACCAGTATGGCAAAAGGCCTGCGTAAAAAATTCCGCGAGGATGCGTTGCGCGTATTCATATCAGGGTTTAAGCGCAATCTGACAGATGTTCTTTTTACGGCAAGACCTAGAGACTTGCCTTCTGGTCTGGCTCTCGCCCAAGAGGTCGAGTCGAACCATGAAAGATATGCTTCTGCTGCAAATTTTGCACGAAGCCAGGAAGAAAGAGAGCGTAGGCCAAATGCGAAGGTGCAAGGCCAACAGCTAGAGAAGGCTCCACCACCAAGCAGCGCAAAAAATCCGCATTTCAATAAACAGCACAAGCCACAGGGCCAACCCAGTCAGCGAAGTAGTAGGGTCCAAAGCAACAACAGCACACCCGAACCAATGGCAGTCGACTCTTCGGTGTCAAGGTGTTTTATGCCATCACAAGCTCCTCAGTCTTATAAGCGAACGAACAATTCTGACCTATCAACTGGTCAGAGGCGCCAGAGAGTGAACCATAATACTCAGCGTCAAGAAGCTGATCCTAGGGAGTATGAATCTGCAGCCACAGCTGCCGAAGAAGAGATAACTGATGAGTTAGCTGAAGACTCAGATGCTATAAATTTTTTAGGGGTTAGTCCCTGCTGCTTTTCATCAGGCGGAAAGTAGCGGGGGCACAGATGAAAATTCTCATCGGCACGGGCGCGGAGAAGAACTATATTCACCCACACCCTGGGCTAAAAGGAGTCCGCTCGGTCGACACGCCATTTCCGGTCCAATCGATTCATGGCACCACAAATATATCTCAGAAATGTTATATATCAATGTTTGGGCAGAAAGCAACGTTCTTCCTTCTCTCGGAACTGTCAGCTTTTGACGCAATCATAGGCCTCGACCTGTTAACACAGGTTGGAGCGCAGGTTTGTCTGAACACTAGCCATCTTAAGTTTAGTGATCAATCGGAACCAATATACCATAAGTGCGTGAACGTCAACTTCACTAACATAGATTGCGCTGACGCACCCCCTTCAGTAAGAGACACGTTCCTAAAAATGCTAGAGGGTAGGAAAAGGGCATTTGCAGACGCTAATGAAGCTCTGCCTTACAACACTTCTGTAGTAGCCACCATAAGGACTACGACTAAGGAACCTATATATGCCAAGTTGTATCCATATCCCATGGGTGCCGCTGAATTTGTGAACAAAGAGATTCATAGTCTTTTGAAGAATGGCATAATTCAGAAGTCCGTTTCTCCACTAACAACCCCATTTGGGTGGTTGATAAAAAGGGCACGGATGAAATGGGTAACCGAAACATGCGCCTTGCAATGGACTTTCGAAAACTTAACGAAAGAACCATTCCAGATAGGTATCCCATGCCCAGCGTTTCCATGATTTTGGGGAATCTAGGTAGAGCCAAGTACTTTTCGACCTTAGATTTGAAATCCGGTTACCATCAGATCATGCTTGCGGAACGTGACAGAGAAAAAACTTCATTCTCAGTAAATGGGGGGAAGTACGAATTTCGTCGACTTCCATTTGGCCTGAAGAATGCGGCCAGCATTTTTCAAAGAGCGATTGACGATACACTGCGGAGCAAATCGGCAAATCGTGCTATGTCTATGTGGATGATGTCATTATTTTTTCAGAAGATGAGGTATCTCACGTTAGACATGTTGATTGCGGCAATAGCAAACCCCTTTTCAGACATTCTAAAGGGTGAAAACGGGTCAGTAAGCAGGCACAAATCAAGGAAAATTCCGGTCGAATTCTCTGATTTCCAACGCAGCACATTTAAAAAACTGCGAAACATACTGGCCTCTGAGGACGTCATGTCTGATATCCGGACTGCAAGAAGCCGTTTGATCTAACGACAGACGCTTCGGGATTTGGTATAGGAGCAGTTCTCTCCCAAGATAGGCGTCCCATAACAATGATATCTAGAGCACTGAAGAGTCCAGAGATTAATTATGCCACCAACGAAAGAGAACTACAAGCTACCGTGTGGGCCCTTGGCAAATTGCGCCACAACTTATACGGGGTTAAAAACCTTAACATTTACACAGACCATCAGCCTCTGGCTTTCGTCAACGCCAAAATCAAGCGGTGGAAAGCTCGCATTGACGAATCTAACGCACGCATATTTTATAAGCCAGGCAAGGAAAACCTGGTCGCCGATGCTTTATCCAGGCAGCAGCTTAATGCTTTGAGCCACCAAGATAATGAATCATGTATTGCAACGGTTCACAGTGAGCTTTCCCTGACTTACACAATTGAATCTACGGATAGACCATTGAACTGTTTCCAAAACCAAATAGTTCTCGAGGAGGCGGAGTTTCCGTTTAAACGTAGCTTCATTCTGTTTGGAAACAAAAGGCGACACTCCATAAATTACTCCTGCAAGAAATCACTGCTTGAGGAGTTATGGGAAGTAGTCAAGCCTGGTGCGGTAAATGCACTACTGTGTGATTTGCACACTTAAGCGCTGGTGCAAGACGAGCTGGTTCGTAAATTCCCGGCGACCAAATTCTTGCATTGCAAAAACCGGGTTACGGATATTTTCATTGTTAGCGAGCGAAGAGAGATCCTAATTGCAGAGCACAACAAGGCTCACAGAGCAGCCCAAGAAAACGTCAAGCAGGTCCTCGAGGAATATTATTTCCCAAAAATGACTAGGATGGCAAACGAAATCGTGTTGAACTGCAAGATTTGCGCGAGGGCGAAATATGATAGACATCCCATAAAACAGGAACTCGGTGAGACCCCGATTCCTTCACAAGTAGGGGAAATGAAACATGTGGACATTTTCTCAACAGACAAAACATTTTTTTAACATGCATGACAAATTTTCCAAATTTGCCATAGTCCAGCCAATTCAATCACGAACCATAGAAGATATAAAAGTACCCATTTTAAATCTCATGAATTTCTGTCCGGCAGTCAATGCAAACTCGTTTAGGTTAACGGGATTTGTAACATTTTCAGTTATACATTCACTTGACGTATCAGAATCTTGAGTTAATACTTCCTCTAAAGGAATATAAACATCAAAATGTCCATTCATGAATGGACCGGTATAACGCAACAGGATGCATATTATTTCCAAATGCTTGTAATAAATTTCCATTTTGAAAAACTTGGAAATTTACATCAAAAAATCTGCTGCTGCTTGAAGCTCACACGCAGTACCATAGGTATGAAATAGCGCACTCAAATTGGTTAGAAGAGCTATAAAAAGGCAGGCTCCATCACCAATTATAGCTATTTCGGCTAACTCTTTTATGTATGCGTGCGCACTGCAACTCAAACAAAGTGCGTAGTATCGCTGCCTTCTTCGCACGCACTGAATCAACGCAAAACATATCTAAGAGGCTGCAGCTGAGTGAATTCCATATTTCCTTTAGCTTTAATTAAGTGTGTGTGCGGAGGAGCTAGGGCAATTAAACTTTATGATTGACATGCAAAGCGCGCACATAAAATAGAGAGTGAACGTAAATGAGCAACAACAAAGGAGCATGATCGGAGCGAGATTTCAAATTATCTGATTATCATAAGAGCAACACACGCGCTTATGTGAACGCCCTTTGCTTATTCGAAATTGTATATCAATAATATATCAATAATGTTAGTGTGTTACGTTTTGTCTAAGTTATATAAGCAGCAATTGGGCGAATCCACCCCCATAACATATTCTGGTGTAAGAAATTTTTCTAGGCGCACCAAGTTTTGTTATGTTGTTGTTGTTTTTATGCCCTTAACCCATAAAATGGGTAAATAAGGGTATAATGGTTTTGTGCAAACGTATGTTACAGGCAGAAGGAAGCATCTCCGACCCCATAAAGTATATATATTCTTGATAAGCATCAACAGCCGAGACGATATAGCCATGTCCGTCTGTCCGTCTGTCTGTCCGTCTGTTCGTCTGTCTGTCTGTATGAACGCGTGGTTCTCAGAGACTACAAGAGCTAAGGACTTCTGATTTTGTATTTAAGTTCTCCTATACCATGAGCAGAAGAAGTTTGCTTCAAATTATCGATAACTATTCTGGTTTCCGATATACACAAAATATCGATAACAATAAAATATCGAATTTGGAAAATGTAAAAATGACGGTTGAAAAAATGGGTAACGATAGAACTTTTCTGAAAAATTCGTCCAAATCGGTTGAGAAACACAGAAGATATTGAACTCAATCGATTGAAGTTAAGTCAGTATACCAAAGTCAATTATAAATTTAATTTACATATTTATTGCAACTGGGTTCAGGGTATCTTTTAGTCGGGCTCTCCCGACGAGAGCCTTCTTACTTGTTTTTTTTTTAAATCAATGAGCCCAACAAAAAGTAGCAGTGCGGGCCCAACAACAACACTACTTGGGTCGTAAATCAATTGTCAAAGGCACACAAATTTGAAAAAAAAAAAAAATCATAGTGGCGCATAGTTATTTTTGGCTAGGCCAAGACTATGATACCCTTCACACAGCCAAATCAATGCTCCCCCATCTTATTAATGTTTCTGTGCAGTTGTTGGTAATTTTTCGCTAATATTTTTACTCTTGAGCGGCATTTACTTGTTCGTGAGCGACAACAACAACAATTTGAAATGTAGGTACTTGAAAGTGCACGACAGAGACAACAATTGATAGCACGATATGGCTATGCTATGGCTATGCCCTGGTCTAAAGAACTTGTGGGATAGTTCAGAGGGGGCTAAGCTGAGGCCACCAGGCGGGTCGCGGGTTGCGGATAGCGAACGGCCTCTTTATGAGGTTAGCTGCGAATAAGCGAGAATCCTTGCAAATAAGCAGTCCCGGACAAACAGCGGGTACGGTACCGTTCACCGTATCGACAAGACGCTTGTGTCGCCGTCTTCAAAGCATAGCCTCAAACACTCCCAACTCCCTCACACGTACCCTTCTCCATCCCTTTCCCAATATCTCACTCCGGGCTGGACTAAGGTGTCATTCAAACCGTGCCGAAAGTCAACCTGGCCGGGGGCCCGGATTAAAAACTAGCCCAGTCGCTAACGGTAAGCTCAGGCAGATGGCGACCGCCTGTTCTAATTAGCCTTACCCGGGTACTGCGGATCTCTGCCCGGGTGGACCCCATATTTCTCCGCAACTCGTGGGAACATGTCAGGAAACAATAAAAATAAAAAGTACTTAGGTGTGCAGCAGGATACCCCTGCTGCCAGTGTCGCGAGACACTTCGAGGACCGCCTCCTTGACGGGGAGTGGCCCTCCAATGTGGGACCAGCCCCTCTTTCTAGCTCACTCCTGCATCTGGGTATTCCAGAGTTTTCAGTGGCTAGGTTAAGTTCTAGGGTAGACCTAAATTTTTCCCAGTTCGTTTTCCTGGGGTTACGAGTTGGTATACTACTATCCGTATTAACCTTAAGTTTGAATAGGATAATCCTGTGATCGGACATGGATTCTTCTGAAGAGACATGCCATTCTCTGAAATGTGGCCTAAGAGACCGACTAATCAGAGTAATGTCTAATACCTCTTCTCTAACTCTAGTTTCAAATGTCGGTGTCGATCCGACATTACCAATTTCTAAGTTATACTTGAATATAAAGTTGGTAAGACACTCACCCCTTTTGTTGATGTCCGTGCTGCCCCATATGGAGTGGTGCGCATTGGCATCGCAGACGGTTATAACCGGCAGCTTCTCTCTCCTGCAGTGGTCCATCAGCTTTTCTATTTCCGGTGGCGGGCAGTCCACATCACCAGCAAAATAGGCAGATGCCACCACAATAGGGGGGGCGTTTCCAATTGCCCTTACGGCAATAGGTACGCAGTCCCTAGTGAGGAATTCTGAAAGAATAGTAAAATTAATACATTTCCTTACCATAATGCATGCTCTAGGTGTAGGATCTCTTTGATCCCAGACTACCTTTGAGTCAGCGGTGTACAGGCCTTTAATGCCATTGTTTACCCATGGCTCCTGTACCAGGGCTAGCCCAAGATGTTGGGTGATAAACATCCTGGCCAAGACAGCAGAGGCTGCCTTAGCCCGATGGAGGTTTATCTGGGCTAGCCCAGTGACGGTGACGTTTGATGTCACCATCACTCATCCGCCGCTCCAGCTCCTGCTGATGTAGGTTGGGAGCTGCCCACATCACCACTGCCCGTCATGGTGACGTCAGCCTCTGCCGTTTCAAGCTCCTCAGCGAGCTCTTGCGAGGAAATCGGCACCTCATCATCCATCCCTTCCAGCTCTGCTGGACCGAGCGTCATCTCCGCCAGGCCCTCATCCTCGGCCAGATCCTCTGATAAATCAGAGACACCTGCCAGATGAGCACTCGGAACAGTGGCGTCGGGAGGTGTGGGGGCTGAGCCTGCAGCTCCCGGGACTGTCGTCTGGGCTGGGGAAGTCCTTGCGCCAACAGTCTTCTTCTTCAGACCGCTAACGGGGATGGTCCCGTAGCGGAATGAAATTTGGTGGCCTCTCGCCACTATCGCGTCCTTGGATGCCTCATCGATGCCTATCACCAATAGCGCACCTCCGCTTTCCGTCCTCCTAGACAACACCTTCCACGAGTCGGTCTCGATCTTGTTCTGGTTCTTCAGCAGAACCAACAAGGATTCGGTTGACCGATCCGTGCTTCTTGGGCAGAAGATGGTGATGTTGTGGGGTGATGGAATATCATCACCCACCTTGCAGTGCAGTGGAGCCCCTCTCCACGACTGCAGTCTTGACGCCACGGTCCTTAGCCACTCCGCTGAGTGATCGTCGGAACATTCAATGACCAGGTAGCCAACCCGGAAATGAATGCCCGCGAACGCGACCGCGGTGTCCCATCCTGTGAGGATAACCTTATCCAGGATGGCCTCCTCCAATGCGGACAAGTACCCATGGCTGAGCATTACCTGCGGGTATTCCACAGGTAACACGGCCACCTTGACTTTTTTTGCAATCGCTGCATACGATATGCGAGTCTCAGTGGACAATGGAGAGGAAGACCTCACTGCTGTTGCTACGGCGGATGCCGACGTGCTGGGACGCTCTTCTGGGCACGCCCTCTTGGGGGTGGCAGTGGGTGGCGTGAAATTACTGCTCAGGCGTTTGGGGGCTGGTCACCGTACCTGGCTCGCCGAGTTTCTTCCAGACGTTGCCATGCGCAGCGCCTCAGAAGAGGGTAGTCCCTGCTGAAGGTACCTGAGGTACCATTTGGTTTTTGAGCCGTTCAGCGTTTTTCGGTTTGGGTCATCCAAACCGCCCGGCTCTCCCAATTTTGGCAGCTGCGCCTTTGGCTGCTGGTGCTGCACGCCATGTCGCCTAACAGCGCTAAGCCTCGGTCGCATCGGCTGGGATGGTCCAGCCTTGCATCCTCCTCCTGCAGCTGGGGCGACACGGTGACGTGGGGCTTCCCTCGTCGTAGGTGCGCGCGCTGTTTCTATTGCCGCATGCGGTCTTCTTGTCTGCTGCGCCTGGTTAGAGCGCCGAGGGGCTGGTCCCACATTGGAGGGCCACTCCCCGTCAAGGAGGCGGTGCTCGAAGTGTCTCGCGACACTGGCAGCAGGGGTATCCTGCTGCACACCTAAGTACTTTTTATTTTTATTGTTTCCTGACATGTTCCCACGAGTTGCGGAGAAATATGGGGTCCACCCGGGCAGAGATCCGCAGTACCCGGGTAAGGCTAATTAGAACAGGCGGTCGCCATCTGCCTGAGCTCACCGTTAGCGACTGGGCTAGTTTTTAATCCGGGCCCCCGGCCAGGTTGACTTTCGGCACGGTTTGAATGACACCTTAGTCCAGCCCGGAGTGAGATATTGGGGAAGGGATGAAGAAGGGTACGTGTGAGGGAGTCGGGAGTGTGTGAGGCTATGCTTTGAAGACGGCGACACAAGCGTCTTGTCGATACGGTGAACGGTACCGTACCCGCTGTTTGTCCGGGACTGCTTATTTGCAAGGATTCTCGCTTATTCGCAGCTAACCTCATAAAGAGGCCGTTCGCTATCCGCAACCCGCGACCCGCCTGGTGGCCTCAGCTTAGCCCCCTCTGAACTATCCCACAAGTTCTTTAGACCAGGGCATAGCCATAGCATAGCCATATCGTGCTATCAATTGTTGTCTCTGTCGTGCACTTTCAAGTACCTACATTTCAAATTGTTGTTGTTGTCGCACACGAACAAGTAAATGCCGCTCAAGAGTAATAAGAGTAATAAGATGGGGGAGCATTGATTTGGCTGTGTGAAGGGTATCATAGTCTTGGCATAGCCAAAAATAACTATGCGCCACTATGTTTTTTTTTTTTTTTCAAATTTGTGTGCCTTTGACAATTGATTTACGACCCAAGTAGCGTTTGTTGTTGTTGTCAGTGTTGTTGTTGGGCCCGCACTGCTACTTTTTGTTGGTGTCATTGATTTAAAAAAAAAAAACAAGTAAGAAAGCTCTCGTCGGGAGAGCCCGACTAAAAGATACCCTGAACCCAGTTGCAATAAATATGTAAATTAAATTTATAATTGACTTTGGTATACTGACTTAACTTCAATCGATTGAGTTCAATATCTTCTGTGTTTCTCAACCGATTTGGACGAATTTTTCAGAAAAGTTCTATCGTTACCCATTATTTCAACCCTCATGTTACATTTTCCATATTCGGTATTTTATTGTTATCGATATTTTGTGTATATCGGAAACCAGAATAGTTATCGATAATTTGAAGCAAACTTGTTCTGCTCATGGTATAAGAGAACTTATATCCAAAATCTGAAGTCTCTAGCTCTTGTAGTCTCTGAGATCCACGCATTCATACAGACGGACAGACGGACAGACAGACGGACATGGCTATATCGTCTCGGCTGTTGATGCTTATCAAGAATATATATACTTTATGGGGTCGGAGATGCTTCGTTCTGCCTGTTACATACTTTTGCACAAAACCATTATACCCTTATTTACCCATTTTATGGGTTAAGGGTATAAAAAATGTGCACTGTGCGAAGTGATAAATGTACATAAAATTATGAAAATTATTTTCAAGCGCATTGTTCACTTAATTGTGTATGCACTTATTCGTTAAGAAGCGGAAACCCGTTTCTTTTTTGCAAGTGTCGAACCTTTTCTTATGACTTTTCTTGTGCGAGGCGAAGGCGTCACTGCGCATTGGTTTTGATTTTGTATTCTCGCTCGCGATAAAACACTCAGCTTGTGCGACAATCAGGCGACAGAGTGGAATGCGTACTTGTTGTAATTGTAATTTGTTTTTTTAAATGGGTAAAAAGTGCTCTAAATCGTATGGGAGGTACTTGAAGGAGTTGTCCAAATGAAAATTTCAGCCTTCTAGCGCTTTTCGTTTAGGCTGTGGCTCTTCCATTCTCATGAGGACAAACTCTTTTATATTTATAGATATTTGCAATAATTGCATATTTTGATTAGCAAAGGTTGGCGTTAACACATCATCTTTCAAAATTATAAGAGTATCCAACATTTATCATTCGTCTAGTGCAATTCTGTATTGCTTCTTTTGTGAATACATACACACACACACACACTTACAGACTAACATAGTGGACTTCTTTAATAAGAGAATGAACTGACGAATGATGAACCCAAATTCAAAAAGTAAACTCAAATTCAATAAAATATTATTTGTGTTCAAGAAAACGTGCTCAAAGCAATAATACAGTTACTAACACACCAACATCATCACACAACACATCGCACGTGAGTTCTAGCACGCATTGATTTTTATACCCTTAACCCATAAAATGGGTAAATAAGGGTACAATGAATTTTTGCAAAAGTATGCAACAGGCAGAAGGAAGCATCAACAGCCGAGACGATATAGCCATTTCCTTCTGTCCGTCTGTCTATCCTTCTATCCGTCTGTCCGTCTGTCTGTCTGCCTGTCTGTCCGTCCGTCTGTATGAACGCGTCGATCTCAGAGACTACAAGAGCTAGAGACTTCAGATTTTGTGTTTAAGTTTTCCCATACCATGAGCAGAACAAATTTGCTTCAAATTATCGATAAATATTCTGGTTTCCGATACACACATAATATCGATAACAAAAAAATATCGAATTTGGTAAATCTAAAAATGAGGGTTGAAGTAATGGATAACGATAGAACTTTTTTGAAAATTTCGTCCAAATCGGTTAAGAAACACCGGAGATATCGAATTTAATCGATTGAAGCTAAGTCAGTAAACTTAAGTCAATTATAAATTTAATTTATTTATTGCAACTGGGTTCAGGGTATCTTCTAGTCGGGCTCTCCCGACTAGAGCCTTCTTACTTGTTTTAATGTCATTTTTAAAGTCTATTGCCTTTTTATCATAAATTAAACTATGATTTTCAATTAAATTTATAAAATTATGGTCATCCATTTCAATATTTGAATTTGTAAACAGCGCTTAACATTTTGCAACACAGTTTTTGATCAGCTGTTTGGTTTACACATTACTCAACACTGTTCAACTTAAGAACTTAATGTAAGAATCTGCAAACTGCAGGTTCAGAATTAAGTTAAGTTACGTTAAGTTGAGAGTAAACGCTAACATTGACAGCCATAAGGCGGATTGAGTCAGCTGACTCTTACGTTAAGTTTAGTTAAGTTAAGTCAAGAGTAAATAGGCGTTTAATTCTGAACCTGCAGGTTGCAGATTCTTACGTAAAGTTCTAAAGTTGAACAGTGTTGATTAATGTGAAAATCAAACAGCTGATCAAAAACTGTGCTGCAAAACGTTAAGCGCTGTTTAAGAATTCATGTATTGAAATGGATAAACATAATAATATAAATTTTGTTGAAAATCAGAGTTTAATTTATGATAAAAAGCCAAAAGACTTAATGTATGGTATACATACGTTCAAAAGTCTTTGAAAAAATTATATGTTCTCAACTGCAACACGGATGTAGTTCAATAATATAGCCTTATCAACACGGTTTTGTTAGGCGTAGATCAACTACCACTAACCTTCTTGAATTTACTTCGCTTGTTATCAAAGGGTTTTTAGGAAAAAATGCCAACTGATGTTGTTTAAACCGATTTAAGTAAGGCGTTTGATTCTGTTAGTCATTCTCTGCTGCTTCAAAAACTAAATATTAATATTAAATATTAAAGTCTGACTCTCATATTTCGTCCCATCCTGGAGTATGGACCTTGTGTGTGGTCCCCACAATACTCGATTCACCAAGATAGAATTGAATCTGTGCAGAAGACATTTCTTCTATTTGCCCTTAGAAGTTTTAACTGGGTTCCTGGAGTAGACTCCTTTTGATTAATCTTCCCTCCCTGTTGCATGGAGTATTATTTATTGCTAGCCTACTTAATGTTGAAATCGACTCATCAGTTCTTTTGAGTCGAATTAAATTTAATGTCCCAATTAGATCTTCACGTAACTTTTTACCCCTTAGCCTTGATCGTTGCTTGATCAACTATTTAATTCATGAACCATTTCGTGTAATATGTTCTGACTATAACAAACTTTATTCTCTTGTCTCCTTAGAGGCCTCAATTCCAGTACTTAAAAGATCGATCCTTTTTGCTTTATCTTATCGTAATCATTAATTACTAATCTAACGCTGGTCTGATTGGGGTTTTCCCAATCCACGCAACAAATGTTGGACTACTCAATTTTTTTATTGAATTTCCCAGAGCTTAAACGTTAACTCTTAAGTTTCTTAACTTAATTCTATTTTCAGATATATATATATTTTACTTAATTTTTATTTTAACTATTTTTTAATTTAAATTAATTTTAATGGCAGCTGCTCTTAGCTGACAATAAATAAATAAAATAAATAAATAAATAAAGATTATGTTTTTTCTGGATAGTCTATTCATACACCGTGACGTTTTAGCAAAATTTGGGATGAATCTACGGTAATGGGTTCAAAACGCTATAAACCTTTTAGCTTCATCCCCGTTTTTGGGTGTGGGGTAATCTTTAATTACTTTGAAATTGTTTTCGTCTTGTAGTATCCCTTTGTTTGTACACTTGTGGCCTAGAAACGTTTATTTTTAAATAATACTTTTTGCATGTGGTAAACACGTCTCTTAGATTATGCAACATGTGTTTTTGGAACATCCTAAAATTATCAGGTAGTCCATATAAAGGAATGCTTGGGAGGGTGTTAAGCCTGCGAAGGTTAGGGACTTCATTCGTCGGAACGAGTTTGGCGCTACTTTCAGGTCATATGGTAATCTTTTGAATCTAAATGAGCCTTTGTCTGTAGAAAATAACGTTACATCGCGTGAACTTTCTTCTTACTCTACTTGGTGAAATCCGGACATTAAATTTATACAGGAGAAGAACTTTGCCCGTCCTAATTGGTCTAGTATGTCATCTATTCTGGGTAGAGGAAATTTATCTGCTATTAACTGCTTGTTAATTTTTTTGTGATCTACCACCAATCGCCATCTATTTTCGGTGCTACCCAGTAAATAATTTTTTGAAACTAATAAAATTGGACTATTGTACTCAGATATAGATGGTTAAATAATACCATCATCGATCAACTTGTCCACATGTTCATTAATTGCTTCCTTTTGATTGTGTGGGATGCTATAGTTTTTAATTTATACCGGGTTTGAATTGTTTAGTCTTAGGCTTTGTTTGTAAAAGTTGTTTGATGATATTTGGTCTGTTTCCATTGCGAATATTTCGTGAAATTCTTCACATACTTGAGAAAGTTCGTGTTCTATATACTTTGAAAAATTTTTCTACGCCCACCCATACCGCCACCAGCTCCCATTCCCCACCATTTACAAACTTTGAGCTAGAGTCACCAAATTTGGAACGGGTACAGCTGGTGGCATTCCCTTCCACTTCGGAGAATCTTTAAGGCAGCGCACATCCCTGCCGCATCCGCACCCCTTCGCAATCAGGCCTGTTTTTACTGGTTTTAATACTGGTAACGAGTATACCGTAGTCGGTTGCGTCCGACTGCAACGTACCACTTGTTTATTTTGGCAAAAGCTGGCAGGATCGCCATATAATGGAAGGCGAAGAGCTAGAATTTGAGTGATTTATTCTGGACTCAGCGTCCGTATTTAAAGCTAATTATTGCATGTGTTCTTATGGCTAGGTACGGTTAACATAAGTGTGAAGAGCTACTTATCTAGTTCAAATACTTAACTTATCTAACGGGGAATAGGATTGGTCATTGTTACTCTTACGCATTAGTTTGGTTGTGCGTGCAAGCTTAGCTAAGCTTGATCTTAAAATCTTACAGCTTAACTGTATTTAACACGTGTGGATGCTAAAGCTTGAAAGCTTAGAGCTTTGGCACACGCTTACAAACATTTGCCTAAGGCCAATTATGTTATTGTATGTTTATACTACAGTTGAAATAAATAAAAAAAACATTTATTTTCTGAATGACAAAGAAAGTTTTTCAATTATTAATTATGATAACAGCAACTTGTTTCTATAATTTTATTGCCTTCAGCTAAACAATTGGTCAATTCATTGTGACTATCGATTATTTTGTCATCGAACTGGCAAGAGCTGACTTTGCACAAATACGATAAAAGAATCGTAAAAAGTGCACTAAAATTAACATTAACACTTTACGCACATAGCATAGCTACTGAATACCCTAAATATTTTTCGATAGCTAAAGCTTTGTTTGATAATTTTTTCAAAGATTTTCAACATAATGTAAGTAATTAACTTAAAACTATTATAATTTTTATACCCTGAACCTATAAAATGGATAATAAGGGTATTATAGTTTTGTGCAAAAGTATGTAACAGGCAGAAGGAAGCATCTCCGACCCCATAAAGTATATATATTCTTGATCAGCATCAACAGCCGAGACGATATATCCATGTCCGTCTGTCCGTCGGTCTGTCCGTCTGTATGAACGCGTCGATCTCAGAGACCACAAGAGCTAGAGACTTCAGATTTTGTATTTAAGTTTTCCTATACCATGAGCAGAACAAGTTTGTTTCAAATTATCGATAGCTTTTCTGGTTTCCGATATGCACATGGAATCGATTACAAAAAAGATCGAATTTGGGATATGTAAAAATGGAGGTTGAAATAATGGGTAACAATAGAACTTTTCAAAAACGTTGCCTAAATCGGTAAAGAAACACCGGAAATATCGAATTGGATCGATCGCCGGATGGCTAAACCATGTCTTTGCTAAAAATGAAAATAAATTTAAATTTCTGTTATGTACTCATTCATATAAAAGATTTACTCTCCGATATACCAAGCTGTCTCCATAGGCTCTGATTTCCAGGGCCCAAATCTGACACAATAGCTACTACTGGAAAACATTTCTTGTGCAGCTTTATCAAAATGGAGTGCAGAGTAACTAAGTCCATTGCAGCGTTGAAATCGAATAATACTGGTTGCTTCCACGATTTCTTCAAGCCACGTACTATAGCCACTTGGACATAGTTGCTTGGCTCAAAGATAACGTCCGATGAGCTGTCATATTCGAAGGCAGCAGCAACCTTCATCTTATCGAAGCACAAAACGCAGAGCTTATCTATTTCAGGCATATCTTCATTTTCCATAAGGTAACGATATCAAGGGTTCCTGGTGTAATTTTTACTTCTGCCAACCAATTATACAACGTTGAACGACACGGAAAAGGAAAGCCTTTCCTGTATAAATGACGGTTGGCACGAGGTCCCGCGGAATGAAGGCAAATTGCTGCAGACATGTCGGCTGCATTAAAAACTGATCTTTCTTCTCCAGTTTACATAATATTTATTTGATTCCGGGTTAATATTTTGCCTAGAGACCTTTCAATATCTTGATAATCATCAAGTTGCTGGCGTAAGGACTGCATTTCCAAAAGACTAATTATTTCTTTCAGGCTCTTGTTTTCCATGTGCTTTGTCCGATCTATCGCTTTGTCCCTAAATCACAAATAAATTTTTTTTTGTATATACATAATATTTTGAACACAGTTAACTTACTCTGTTTGCGCGCTCGAATTAGCGCTGCCTAATTTAACAAAGTTTTGTTAAGGCTCTGCCTCTCTTCGCGGAACAGCAGTCGAATTCAGTCATCTTCTTTTCAGTGGCTGCCCTGCACCTGATAACGACTGCCACTGTGAAGCACTGATATGAGTATCGCAAATTTTGGAGCTCTCAATAAGGCTACAGCCCAGAGACTGCTCCCACAAAGTTCTCTTCACAATACATTTTGTTACAAGCACAAACTTAACGCCTAGCACGTGCCTGCGACAACAGCTGCAAAATGACATTTTTCTGCTTGCCACTTTCAGTTCGACAAGCAGGCACGCACTGAAACTAGGGGACCAAAAACCGAACGACTTCGGCAACCGAGTGGACTACCTTGTATAATTGTACATATCATGATCATGACTAAACAATTTTATACTCGATACCGAATGTAAAGAGTATATTGAGTTTGTGCAATGTCCGTCATGGTGTCTGTCCGTCTGTCTGTCTGTCCGTCTGTCCGTCTTAATGAACGCAACTTTTTTCCACACCCTTTAAGCTAGAGACTTGAAACTTTCCAATTCTCTTTATCTATGGGATAGTGAATTAAAGTGTCAAGATTGGGGTTCTACGATAACTGGGGGGCTGGCAAATCGATTAAGTCGATATCTCAAAACCGATAAATCCACATATTTCGCACATCCTTACAGCTAGAACTACCAAATTTGGTGAGCAGATAGCTACTAGCAACCCCTAAAAAACTGAATTTTGGAGCCGTGCCCACCCATTCCAACCCAACCCCCTGCATTTTAAAGTCAAAAAAGCCTATATCTCCCACAGTATTTTTTAGCTATAGCCACCAAATTTGGTGCCAAGATAGGTGACGATGACCCCCCAAAAACTGCATCAAAAATTTGGAAGCCACGCCCACCGATACAGCCCTAGCCGCCCCCATCCACCCCAAAGCATCGCCAAAAACGGGGATGCGTGTATCTTCCAGAGTTGTGAAGCCAGAGCCACCAAATTTGTTAGGAAGATAAATGGCAACGACCCCCAAAAATCTACACCAAAGTTTTAGAGCCACTCCCCTTTTCACAACTTTTACAAACTTTGAGCTAGAGTCACCAACTTGTGTATGTAGGTAGCAATTGACATTCCACATGGATCTGCATCAAAAATTTTGATGCAATTCCACCCTTACCGCCCCCAGCCCACCTTTCCACACTTTATACAAACTTCGAGCTAGAGTCGCCAAATTTGGTATGAAGATAGCAATTGACATCCCACATGGATCTGCATCAAAAATTTGAATGCCACGCTCACCCATACTGCCCTCAGCCCCCCTTTCCCAACTTTTATAAACTTTGAGCTAGAGTCACCAAATTTGGTATGAAGATAGCAATTGACATTCCACAAAGAGCTGTATCAAATATTTGGATGCAATTCCACCCATACCGCCCCCAGACCCCCTTTCCCTTCTTTTTACAAACTTCGAGCTAGAGTCACCAAATTTGGTATGAAGATAGCAATTGACATTCCACAGAGATCTGCATCAAAAATTTGGATGCCAAACCCACCCATACGGCCCCCAGCCCTCCTCTCCACACATTTTACAAACTTTGAGCTATATTCACAAAATTTGGTATGAAGATAGCAATTGACATTCCACATAGATCTGCTGCAAAAATTTGGATGCCACGCCAGCCCATACCGCCCCCAAGCCCCCCTTTCCTGCCCTTTTACAAACTTTGACCTAGAGCCAACAAATTTGGTATGAAGATAGCAATTGATATTCCACATAGATCTGCATCAGCCCCCCTTTCCCCACCCTTCACAAACTTTGAGCTAGAGTCACCAAATTTGCAACGAAGACAGCTGGTGGTATCCCCATCTGCATCGGAGAATCTTTAAGGCAGCGTACACTCCTGCCGCATCCGTTACCCTTTGCAATCAGCCCTGTTCTTACCGGTTTTAATACTGGTTTCAAGTATACCGCAGTTGGTTGCGTCCGACTGCAACGTTTCCACTTGTTATACTCGATACCGAAGGTAAAGAGTATATTGGTTTTGTGCAATGTCCGTCATGGTGTCTGTCCGTCTGTCCGTCTGTCCGTCCGTCCGTCTGTCCGTCTGTCCGTCCGTATGTGTGCAAGTTTTTTCCACACCCTTCAAGCTAGGGACTTGAAACTTTTCAATTCTCTTTTTCTATGGGATAGTAAATTAAAGTGTCAAGATTGGGGTTCTACGATAACTGGGGGGCTGGCAAATCGATAAATTCGATAACTCAAAAACGATAAATCCGCATATTTCACACACCCTTACAGCTAGAACTACCAAATTTGGTAAGAAGATAGCTACTAGCAACCCCCAAAAAACTGCATCAAAAATTTTGGAGCCACGACCCCCATTCCACCCCCAGACCCCCCGCATTTTAAAGTCAAAAAAGCCTATATCTCCCACAGTTTTTGAGCTAGAGCCACCAAATTTGGTGCCAATTTAGCTGATGATGACCCCCCCAAAAACTGCACCAAAAGTTTGGATGCCACGCCCACCAATACCGCCCTAGCCGCCCCCAGATGCCCCAACGCTTCGTAAAAAACGGGAATGCGTGTATCTTCCAGAGTAGTGGAGCTAGAGCCACCAAATTTGGTAGGAAGATAGCTGGTAACGACCCCAAAAGAACTGCATCAAAGTTTTGGAGCCACGCCCACCCATCCCGGAAATCAGAAAAGCCTATATCTCCCACAGTTTTTTAGCTAGAGTCACCAAATTTGGTGCCAAGATAGATGATGATGACCCCCCAAAAACTGCATCAAAAGTTTGGATGCCACGCCCACCTATAACGCCCTAGCCACCCCCATCTGCCCCAACGCTTCGTCAGAAACGGGAATGCGTGCATATTCCAGAGTAGTGGAGCTAGAGCCACCAAATTTGGTAGGAAGATAGCTGGCAACGACCCCCAACAATCTGCATCAAAGTTTTGGAGCCTAGCCCATCCATTCCGCCCCCCTTTCCCCACCTTATACAAACTTTGAGCTAGAGTCACCAATTTATTCTAAGGTCTTTCATTATAAGGGAACCTAGCGAATAAAGCTATGTCTGTAACAAATTCCTATACTAACCGGCCCTAGGTTGCAGCAACCATCAAAAATTGGCACGACCGTCTTGGACTGCCACCGTCCATAGCATACCGCCCTACGGTATGCGTCGGCGTTACTTGCCCTGTCCACACATCCTCTCACCCCAATCCCCCCCCATTGGTTCGGTACACACCCTTCGTCAGCGCTCGTTGAAATTATCGTCTTACCCGCAGAAACTTTATGAATAGCGCCCGTGATGTGCCGCATTTATATTTTGCCCACTACTCTTACCCCATTAATAAG
>JARNME010000504.1:0-92543 GCA_030179655.1 Scaptomyza flava | reverse complement strand
GGTGAGGATTGGAGCATTAGAAATCATTCTTAGTGTGTTGTTTTGAAAAGTGGTGATTTTATTAAATTGGGTGTCGCTGGTTAAGGCTCCCCAGACAGGTAGAGCATATTGCCAGATAGGGGCAACTAGTTGTTTGTATAGAAGGGTTTTAGTGACTGTTGGGAGTTTACTTTTTTCATCCAAAAGCCAGTGTATTTGTGTTCTGCGTGATTTGAGTTTTGTGACAATGGATGCAGAGTGTTTGCAGAACGAGAGTTTTTTGTCTAATGTTACTCCTAAGTATGTGTGGGCTTCTTTATTTGTAATTTTTTCATTTCGTATTAGAGGTGTAGGATTATAGAGTAGTGAACCATATTGTTCTCTGAGTGTAAAGAGTACATGTGCTGTTTTGTTGGCATTGATTTTGATACACCATTTATCAGTCCAGTCTGTAAGTGTTTTAAGTAATGTGTTAACTTGGCCTATTGCCCCTTCTTCGGAATTTGATGCTGACATTATAACAGTGTCATCTGCATAGGTTGCTAAAAGAGAAGGCGAGTTAAAGGTAGAGTAGGCCCTTATATTATCAGGGGCTGGTAAGTCAGAGGTAAAAATTGTATATAGGACTGGTCCTAGAACGCTGCCTTGGGGGACTCCGGCCAGAATTTTTTTTGGTGTTGATTGGGTTCCTTGTTGACCTTTTACTATGAAGGTTCGATTTGATAGATAGTTTTTAATGATGTTGTAGAGAGAAGAAGGGAGTATTGACTTTAGTTTATAGAAAAGTCCTTGGTGCCATACCCTATCAAATGCTTCTTGTATATCTATGAAAACAGCTGAGCAGTTAATGTTTTTATACTCGATACCGAAGGTAACTAGTATATTGGTTTTGTGCAATGTCCGTCATGGTGTCTGTCCGTCTGTCCGTCCGTATGTATGCAAGTTTTTTCCACACCCTTCAAGCTAGAGACTTGAAACTTTCCAATTCTCTTTATCTATAGGATAGTAAATTAAAGTGTCAAGATGGGGGTTCTACGATAACTGGGGGGCTGGCAAATCGATAAATTCGATAACTCAAAACCGATAAATCCACATATTTCGCACATCCTTACAGCTAGAACTACCAAATTTGGTAAGAAGATAGCTACAGCAACCCCCAAAAAACTGCATCAATAATTTTGGAGCCACGCCCCCCATTCCGCCCCCAGCCCCCCCCGAATTTTAAAGTCAAAAAAGCATATATCTCCCTCAGTTTTTGAGCTTTAGCCACCAAATTTGGTGCCAAGATAGGTGATGATGACCCCCTAAAAACTGCATCAAAAGTTTGGATGCCACGCCCACCGACACTGCCCTAGCTACCCCCATCCACCCCAACGCTTCGTCAAAAACGGGAATGCGTGTATCTTCCAGAGTTGTGGAGCTAGAGCTTCCAAATTTGGTGGGAAGATAGCTAGTAGCGATCCCCAAAAACTGCATCAAAGTTTTGGAGCCGCGCCCACCCATTCCGCCCCCAGTCCCCCCGCATTTTGAAATCAGAAATGGCTATATCTCCCAAAGTTTTTGAGCTAGAGCCACCAAATTTGGTGCCAAGATAGGTGATGATGACCCCCTAAAAACTGCATCAAAAGTTTGGATGCCACGCCCACCGATCCTACCCTAGCCGCCCCCATCCACCCCAACGCTTCGTCAAAGACGGGAATGCGTGTATCTTCCAGAGTTGTGGAGCTAGAGCCACCAAATTTGGTAGGAAGATAGCTGGCAGTGACCCTCAAAAATCTGCATCAAAGTTTTGGAGCCAAGCCCACCCATTCCGCCCCCCTTTCCCCACTATTTACAAACTTTCAGCTAGAGTCACCAAATTTGGTATGAAGGTAGCATTTGACATTCCACAAGGATCTGCACCAAAAATTTGGATGCCACGCCCAAACATACCGCCCCCAGCCCCCATTTCCCCACTTTATACAAACTTTGAGCTAGAGTCACCAAATTTGGTATGAAGGTAGCATTTGACATTCCACAAGGATCTGCAGCAAAAATTTGGATGCCACGCCCAACCATACCGCCCCCAGCCCCCCTTTCCCCACTTTATACAAACTTTGAGCTAGAGTCACCAAATTTGGTATGAAGGTAGCATTTGACCTTCCACAAGGATCTGCAGCAAAAATTTGGATGCCACGCCCAACCATACCGCCCCCAGCCCCCCTTTCCCCACTTTATACAAACTTTGAGCTAGAGTCACCAAATTTGGTATGAAGGTAGCATTTGACATTCCACAAGGATCTGCAGCAATAATTTGGATGCCACGCCCAACCATACCGCCCCCAGCCCCCCTTTCCCCACTTTATACAAACTTTGAGCTAGAGTCACCAAATTTGGTATGAAGGTAGCATTTGACATTCCACAAGGATCTGCAGCAAAATTTGGATGCCACGCCCAACCATACCGCCCCCAGCCCCCCTTCCCCACTTTATACAAACTTTGAGCTAGAGTCACCAAATTTGGTATGAAGGTAGCATTTGACATTCCACAAGGATCTGCAGCAAAAATTTGGATGCCACGCCCAACCATACCGCCCCCAGCCCCCTTTCCCCACTTTATACAAACTTCGAGCTAGAGTTAACAAATTCGGTATGAAGATAGCAATTGACATCCCACATAGATCTGCGCAAAAATTTGAATGCCACGCCCAACCATACCGCCCCCAGCCCCCCTTTCCCCACTTTATACAAACTTCGAGCTAGAGTCACCAAATTTGGTATGAAGATAGCAATTGACATCCCACATGGATGGGCATCAAAATTTTTAATACTGGTATCGAGTATACCGCAGTCGGTTGCATCCGACTGCAACGTTTCCACTTGTTTTCATAGGATTTGAGAATAAACTGGGTAACTCTAGCTAGTTGTTGTTCTGTGCTATGTTCATAGCGAAATCCGAACTGATGATTAGGTATTGAATTTTTAAAAAGGGGGCAGTCTAGCATCCTTTTAAGGATTAGTTTTTCTAGTATTTTCGAGAGTCCAGAGAGAAGGCTGATTGGACGGTATGAGTTGAGTTGGTCTGCTGGTTTTCCTGGTTTTGGTATCATTGTTACTACAGCCGTTTTCCACTGTTGTGGGAAATGACCGTACTGTAAAATCTATTATATATTAGGATTAGATAGAGTAGGGCTGAGTCTGGTAGGTTTTTTATAATTTTGTTATCAATGTTGTCTTGTCCAGGTGATTTGTTATTTTCAAGATTCTTTATTTGTGTTTTTAGTTCACTTAGTGTTATAGGCTTGAATTGAGGAGTGGAATTATGCGGTTGTTGTGAGATTTGTTCAATTGTGTATTGACGTTCTGCATATGTATTGAGAAGGTTGGGTCTAAATCTTGTTTCTAGATGTTGGGCAAAGGCTTCTGCTTTTTCTTGAATAGACTTAGACCATTGGTTATTTGGGTTATTAGGTTCAGAATGTGTGTCCGAGTCAGAGTCCGAGCTAGAGATGGATGTTGTTGGTTGAGTTTGGTTAACAAATTTTCTAACCGGAAGGTTGGGGATCGAAATTCTTTTGATTTGTTATGTAAATTTCCATAGTTTTTGCATGCTATATCTATCTTTTTGATTGATAGATTCAAGTGTCCTGTTAAGTTTATTTGCTTTGCTTGTTTTGAGGGCCCTACGGAGTCTGTTGGAAATTATTTTATACTGCCTCTTGGCTTCACGAGATTCTAGCGAGGGGTGATTGAATTTAAGTTGTCTTTTTTGTGCAATTAGATTCCTTATTCTTTGATAAGGGGTTTTGTACTTACGAAAGCGACTATTAGAGTGAAGGAGTTCAATATTATTTGTGGAAAAGGCTGCAGCTTGGTGAATATTTCTGGTTAGGAAGTCTACTGCATCCTCAATGTCTTTACACGAGGAAATTTCTGTGTTAAGGTGAGTGTTTTGGTTAAGCCAGGTTTGGAATTTTTAATGTTAGCTTTTACAGGTAGAATAGGGATTTTGGGCATAATGCTTACAGGTATTTTTAGCAGATTAATTTGAATAGGAATATGGTCAGATCCAAGATCTGGTATAGAAGTTATATTTAGTAGATTGTGTTGAATTCCTTGGTATAGTGCAAGATCTATGGTTGATGGCCTTTTACGCTGATCATATGGGTAGTGCGTTGCTGATCCAGTGGCTAGTATATTGTAGTTGTTGTTTCTGACACATGTTATGAGTTCAGTGCCCCGATTGCAGGCTCTGATGTTTCCCCACCAGCTATGTTTGGCATTCCAGTCTCCTGCAATAAGGAAGCGAGGACGGTATTGTTGTAGGATACACTGAAAGGCTTCGTTTGTGAGTCCTCTTCCAGGCGAGCAGTATATAGCAATTATATTGATTTTGAGGTGGTCTCTGATAGTTACGTAGATTGGGGTGCATTGTATTATGTTGGTGCTGATTGTAGGCAAGGCAATGTGGTTAATTCGTTTGTTGATAATGACTGCTGATCCTCCTCTTCTGTGAGAAGTTGGGTGGTTTGTAGTGTAGACATAGTAGCCTTCTATATTTATGGATTCTTGATCTGAGTCTGTAAAATGAGTTTCTGAAAGAAGAATTATGTCTGCTTTATTTTGATAGATGTGGTTTTCCAGTTCCTCAATTTTATTGAGTAGGCCAGCAGCATTCCAGAAGATTATTTTTAGATAGTCATCCTGATTGTTCCTTATGGTCCGTAGGTCGTTGTTTCCATAGTATAGGGTGATTTGTGGCTGGTTCCGTAGGTTACGAGGCTAGGAGTATTGTAGAGTATTGCGTAGAATTAGTTTAGGGTTTTGTTGAATCTAGATAAAGGTTATGTGGATTCTTATGATTATAGGTTGTGCCAGGTTCGTGAGTTTTTTTTTTTTTTTTTTTTTTTGTATCTAATTTTGGCAATGCTGCAGTTAACTTGTTTGATTAGTCGTTACCTAGTGGGTCTGGGATGTGTATTTTTGGGTGTTTTGAGAGTTTGAGTTAGTTTAACTATTTTACCCTTGTATTGAAAAGGAGAGTGAATTAAGAGATAGTTTTTGTTTTGTTTTTTAGTTTTGATTTTTTAATTTTTTAATGTTTTAATTTTATTTATTCTTATTCTTATATGTAGTATTTTAATTAATTTATTAAGTAATTTTTTTTTTTTTCTTTTTTTAAAGAGATTATTTTAGTTGGATCTTATTGTTTTTGTGTTTTAATTTTAGTTTTATTTTATTTATTTATTTATTTTATTTTATTTTATTTTTTTTTGAGAGGTTTTGATCAATGATTTGAAGGAGGATCTTTGTAGTGTGATTAATATAGGATTATAGAAACTATTTGTTCTGCTTATATTTTTATTTTTATTTGTTGTTACAGGAAAAAGTTCTTCAGGTCTTCTGAGTCATTGGTATTGTTTATATAATCAGGTTTGTTTTGCATAAGATTTGAGTTGAGTTTAAGATTGTTTTTGTTAGGTAGGATAATGTTAAGGTTAGTTTTGTTTAATGAGAGGCTAGATAATAGGTTATGCTTAGTATATACTGCTTGTTTATAAATTGGGCAGCCTTTATATGTTGCTACATGATTACCTTTACAGTTAACACATTTGCCATCGACATTTCTTGGTTTTAGGCATGATTTAGAATTATGTGCGCCAGCGCATTTAAAACAGGTGTGAGATTTATTAGGACAGTTTTGTTGAGTGTGGTCAAACTTTTGACATTTATGGCATTGGATAATATGTGTTACATAGGTACTGGGACTTGGTTTGTTTATATTTACTTTATAAGTGCCTATTTTTTTGATATTGAGGATTTCTTTGTTATTTGGTTGTGGGATTAGATCTACTTTGAAAGCATTAGTTGGTTGTTTAGAGTAGGTTCCTATGATGTTGTTAATGTTGTAAGTGTTATGTCCTAGCAATTTGAGTTGAGTAGATATCCAAGTTGTTGGAACTGAGAAGTGTAATCCTTTTATAATAACTCTAAATTTTGGTCCATTTTTGAATTGAGTGTGGAAGTTGATCTTTAGTTTATTTAGTATGTTTGTAAGAGGGACTTGATCTTTTGGATTAATGCATTGCATTAGGATTCCATTTATTGAGGTAGTAGTAGTTTCAATTGTATTAGGGCCTAGTTGTTTCTCAATTTCATCTATAATTGCATTGGTGTTATTTGTGCTGTTAATTATATTGATTATTGTTTTTGTTTTAGTTGGGATGCTATTTTCAGGAGAGTAAGAATGTGAGTGAGAGGAGTGTCTGTGGTAAGTTGAAGAGTCGGAATCAGTGTTGGAGTCTGAGTACATTTGTTAAGTAGGTGAAGGTTCATTTGGTATAGATGTTTTGTTTAGTCCTAGATTAGCTTTTTGTCTGGATATTAAAGTATAGTTATTGTTGTTGGTTTCTGGATCTTCCATTATTTGGTTCTTTGCTTTGTTGACTTGTTGTTGGATGTCGTGTAGGATTTTTTCTTGCATTTCAGTTAGCTCCCTTTGTTTTCTCATGGGTTTTTCAGTCAGGAGAGGATTGTTGTCTTGTCTGATGAGTTTATTAAGGTTGGCCTGAGTTATTGGTGTACTCTTTCGTTTATTTGACATTTTAATATTTCCCAGGAGCATAGAGTTCCGTTCTGAAGAGAGAAGATTTTTTTGTTTGTTTTTATAAGTAAGGAGGGTTTTTTTTTTTTTTAATTTTAGTTCCTATGTTGTGATATTTATGAAGAGAGAGAGTTCTGTCAGAGGTTTTATGCTCCTAGGGATATATTATTGTCTACTAGTTATTCAGGAGTGATTTGTATTCTTTGTTGTATTTATTTTTTATTTTAATTTGCATTCTTATTTTGTCTGGTTTGGTTGTGCGTAGAGTATTTTGAGTTTCTAGGTCTAAAGAAGATTTTATTTAGCGTTTTTTTTTTTTTTTTTTTTTTTTTTTTTTGTGTAGTTCATCTAATAGTACCATCCTTTTACTATTTATCTAAGGCTGAAAGGGAATTCTTGTTTTGCTTTAGATGAGAAAATTTATCATTTTGGGTTTCAGTTCAGTTTTATTTTTGTTTTTATTTTTGGATTTGTTTTCTTAGTGTAGTAACATATTGTAGTAAAGTATAGTGTTAAGATAGTGTAGTAAGTAATATAATAGGTATTTATTTTTTTATTTTTTTTATTTTATTTTTTTTTTTTTTTTTTTTTTTTTTAAGTATTCATTTGTTTCTTTTTCTTTTCTTCTCTTCTTAGAAGTTAGTTAAGTGTTAGTAATTTATAGATAACAATGGTGATTTCGATTTTTAAGTTAATTATGTTTTTAGGTTTAATTATGTTTAATTATGATTTCCGTTTTCTTCCCTTTTTGTTTCATGATTTTGATTAAAGCATCGGCGAGTTCTTCTACGGTGGGGTGATAGTTATTAAGGAACTGAGTGTGAGTTGTTGGTTCAATAGGAGAAAGTCTTTCAATCATGGGTGGGGGGAATCGAGGCCTAGAGCCTGGGTTTGAACGTGTCATAGGAGGTATCATAGGAGGTGTGTATTTTGTATTCATGGGTTGATTTGTTGTTTGTAAGTTTTTGTTTAAAGATGTAGCCTGGGTTTTTTTGTTTTCTTCAATGTTTGTAAATTTATTGTAGTTGTCATTATTTTTTGTTTTTTCCTTAGGGTCTTCTTCTAAGGGTGAGTAGTTGTTAGGCATAATAGTAGGGTATCTAATAGGCTTTGTATTAGATTTAGAGGCTATAAGTAGGGCTTCTTGGTATTTAGGACACCCTTTATATGTAGCAACATGGTTTCCACCACAGTTGGCACAGTAGCCATTGACTTTATTTGATTTGGTGCATGAGGTAGCAAAGTGAGGGAGTCCACATTTGAAACAGATTGACGTTTTACTTGTACAATTAATGAAGTGGTGATCAAATTTTTGACATTTTCTGCATTGATATAAGGTTGGTGATGGATCAAGAGGTGAAATTTTACTTTGTAAGAGCCCAGTGTGGTAATGTTGAAGACTTGTTCATTGTTGGGGCTATGTTTGAGGTCTACTTTAAATGAGGTGGTTGGTGTTTGTGATACCTTTCCAATTATATTGTTAATGTTTAAAGTAGTATGACCATGGGATTTTAGTTGAGCTGAAATCCAGTCTTTGGGCATAGTGTAGTGTAGTCCTTTGATAATTATCTTAAATTTATGTTCTGTGTTGTATTGAGTTATAAATGTGATGCGTGAATCATCTAGTAGTTGAATAAATAAGTGTTGGGTAAGGTTATTTTTGCATTGGATGATAAGACTATTGTCAGGAGCAATAGTTGAGGTAAAAGAGTTAGGTCCTAGACGTTTAGTGGCTTCAACTATAATGTTGTTAAGATCATTAGAGCCGGAGATAACAATTTTATATGTGCTAAGTTGTGCTTTATTGTCAGTATCGGCAGTTGTACTAATAGGTCTATGAGTAGGTTTGGTTTTGGGTATAGCTCCCAGGGATTTGGTATTCTCTGGTTTAGGATCTAAGTTATTATTAGGCTTAAGAGTAGATTTTGACTTGGGGGGAGACGCGTTGGGTATGTTATTCTTATTTTTGTCAGCATCAGTAGTTGTGTTTGTGGGTTTATGAGTTGGTTGATTCTTGGATGTAGTTTCCAAGGGTTGAATCGTTGTAGATTTTATGTCCAGGTTTTTATTTGGTGGAGATTTGGGCAGCAATTGTGGGGTAGGTATGTTCGTTTTTTCCTTTATCCTTTCTTCCTTGTTAAGTTTATTCCTTTTATTGTTTGTTTTTTGTTTATTTCTAGCGTTCCGGATGTAAGAGGAGATGGCCCATGACAGCCGATGCGTTTTGTGGTTGCATTTCATGTTAAGTGTCAAAGAAAGCTGCAAGTTGAATTGTATGGAAACTGGTAAGTTATTGGTGTAACAGGTAAGTTATTCAATTTGCAGTGAACTTAGACTTTGTTCTGATGGTCTTCAATTATTTATTTTATTTTTATTTTTTTTTTCCTTTCCCTTTTTTTTTTTTTTTTTGTGATTTCTTAGCCTTTGTTTCTTATACTTAGTTTTTATGTGTTGTTTATTTTTATTTTGTTTAGTTGTTTGGGTGTTATTTTGAGGTAAAGAGGTTTTGGGCAGAGACATGAGAACTTTAGGACATTAAGGCTTAGGGACCTGTGATGGTAAGTCCTGAGTACTAGGAGACTTGAGACTTAAGATTTTGGAAAATGGAGTAGTCTTTATTGATTGTAAGAAGAATGTATATATGTGTTGGTAGTAATTTAGTAAAAGTATTAGAGAGACTAGCTGGCAGGTGTATCTTTTATTCTTTCTACACTGTGTGTGTATGTGGGGAATAATCTAGCAAGAGTGTGAGAGAGGCTATACGGCTGGCGTGCCGTTTCATTTTTCATATTCCGTTTTACATGTATGAGGCTGGACAGTGGGACGAGTTTGAATATATTTTAAGTGAAAATATAATTTAGTGCTGGCTTGTATTTTATAAGCAGATTAATTATTTAAAAGGCACCTGAATTGAATTAGATGAGGATTTTGTCTAATAGGCTATATATAAATTAGATAATTATCGCCATTATAGTAGTGAATTAATTATATTTGTTGCAAATATACATACAAGTGTATGTAGTAGCAGTAGCAAGGTGGTGTGTTTGCAGCAGCAAAAGCGGACGAACCAATGAGTATAAGCGAATTGATATAATAGAGCGGCCATTTTTTGTTCTCTTATATGTATGAAAAGTAGAATCGAGATTTTGATCTTTTGTACAGTTTTTATGCAAAAATAACTACGCGCTTAAATAATTTATTTTGGCATATTGCCAACTCACCCCCGATAATATATATAATAAAAATGTAGAGATGATTAAAGATGAGCCAAGCAATGTGTAGCAGTAGTAGGTTTGTATAAAGTCTATGTTTTTGCACTAAGAGTCAGTAATTTTTTTGAGCACACACGGCAGCAGCAATAATTAATTAATTTTAAGTTTTTGGTTTTTGATTTGTACACACTAATTGTCAAAAACTATAGGCATACGTGTATATAATTATTTTTATTTTTATATATTTTTTTAACTATTTTTTCCGTTTTATATGTTGCTGCGATCGCAAGTTTTTTCCGCTATTACAAAAGTACGTTTTTTTTTTTTTTTTTTTTTCGATCTCCACAAGGTAGCCTGTTGCATAGACCTTGAGTACACGGTTACTCCTATACCCTTATATTGTAACATATTAGGGTGATAGGAGCAGTGCCTACTGTTGCCACTGGGTAGTAGTCCACGTAGGAGTTGGTTCGGCCTTTCATCGTTCTAACACTGGTTGATATGCCAGTATGTAAGTCCGAGGAGGTACATGTTAGAAAGCGCATTGAGAGGGAATTTTTGTTGGTTAGGCATATTTCACCTGGCGGGTTAATAATCTGGTTGTCCCAAGTATGGAACAGTTAGTTAATCAAATTCAAAATCAAAGTGTATGCAGGTGTTGTCCATTTGCCAAGTCTCTTGTGAGAGGCGGGCACGTACATATATATTGATAAGGAGAGATTAGGCGGTGTAATTGCTGAGATGCAATTTGGCAGTGGAATCAAAGTGTATGCAGGTGTTGTCCATTTGCCAAGTCTCTTATGAGAGGCGGACACGTACATATATATTGATTTTGGTAGTTTGTAATATCAATCTCGAGAGAAAGATAATGGCTGTGTATCAGATTAGCTGTGCCTGACAGCTCTGTTTCACTTGGTTATGGATAGTTTGTTTGGTTTTAATTTTTTTTTTGGAAGAAGAGGTATCATGATTATTTTAACTTATAATCTGATAAGACAGTTGGAAAGTTAGTTGTTACTTTTTATTAAGGAGGGGTTAACACCCTTGAGGGATTTGGTATTACATTCGTAGGGCACCAAGACATTTGTATTTTGGCGACTTCAGAATGCAGCAGTTCGGTGAACCCTATAAAGTAGCCCATTTCTGACTGGACATGTTAGCTCTCCTGATAGTATTGTTTACTTTATCTAGATTATTTAACTTATAATCTGATAATATAACTGGAAAAGTAATTGTTAGGTTATTTAGAAGGGGTTTACACCCCTGAGAGATTTGGTCATACATTCATAGGGCACCAAGACATTTGTATTTTGGCGACTTCAGAATGCAGCAGTTCGGTGAACCCTATAAAGAAGCCCATTTCTGACTGGACATGTTAGCTCTCCTGATAGTATTGTTTAGTTTATCTAGATTATTTAACTCTTAATCTGATAATATAACTGGAAAATTAATTATTAGGTTATTAAGGAGGGGTTTATTTTTGAGAGGGGATTGTGTGTGTTAGGCATATTTCACCTGGCGGGATAATCATCTGGTTGCCCCAAGTAGGCGGGGACCTACATATATATTGATAAGGAGAGATTAGGCGTTGTAATTGCTGAGATGCAATTTGGCAGTGGAATCAAAGTGTATGCAGGTGTTGTCTATTTGCCAAGTCTCTTATGAGAGGCGGGCACGTACATATATATAATGATTTTGGTAGTTTGTAATATCAATCTCGAGAGAAAGATAATGGCTGTGTATCAGATTAGCTGTGCCTGACAGCTCTGTTTCACTTGGTTATGGATAGTTTGTTTGGTTTTAATTTTTTTGGAAGAAGAGGTATCATGATTATTTTAACTTATAATCTGATAAGGTTAGGAAGTTAGTTGTACATTTTTGTTAAGGAGGGGTTAACACCCTTGAGGGATTTGGTCATACATTCGTAGGGCACCAAGACATTTGCATTCTGGCGACTTCAGAATGCAGCAGTTCGGTGAACCCTAAAAAGAAGCCCATTTCCGACCGGACATGTTAACTTCTCCTGATAGAATTGTTTAGTTTATCTAGATTATTTAACTTATAATCTGATAATATAACTGGAAAAGTAATTGTTAGGTTATTTAGGAGGGGTTTACACCCCTGAGAGATTTGGTCGTACATTCATAGGGCACCAAGACATTTGCATTTTGGCTACTTCAGAATGCAGCAGTTCGGTGAACCCTATAAAGAAGCCCATTTCTGACTGGAAATGTTAGCTCTCCTGATAGTATTGTTTAGTTTATCTAGATTATTTAACTCTTAATCTGATAATATAACTGGAAAATTAATTGTTAGGTTATTTTGGAGGGGTTTATTTTTGAGAGGGGATTGTGTGTGTTAGGCTTATTTCACCTGGCGGGTTAATAATGTGGTTGCCCCAAGTAGGGAGCAGTTAGGTATTCAAACTCGATGGCATTCAAAGATGTTTTTTATATCTTCCAATCCTAGTCTAGAATTTTATAGGCTTTAAGAGTACCCTTATTGATAGCTACAGGGCAATTTTAGAATTCTATCAAGATCATAACGTTTCTGTTCATCATAAGATTTGGGAGATTATGGGCTTCACTATTAGGTCCCACTGAGCTCCATAAGTCGCCCATATATATCAAAGCTGCAAAGTCAACAATTCAGTCCTTCACCAAATTGCTCGTGATTGTGATTTTATGCTCAGTTGTAGTTTGGTTATTTATTGTCCTATTCTGGAGATCTTGCGCTTTTTATGTGGGTTCAGTTGAGTACCATAATCGCTTTTTGAGTGGTGCATATGCATTTTTTGGTTCACAGACAGGTTGAAAGTCCATAATAATTGTCCAATCTGGACGTTATTGAGCTTAATCAATTTGTTTTGATGAGCTGAAGCAAACTCAAGAGAATACTTAAGCCGAAAAGTTGATGTTTCAGAATTTGGTTATATGAAAGCTATATTCGAGGGTGATTTGGTTTGAGTATGAAAATTTCATCAAAACTGAACATGTGATTACTTAAACAGTTTTTGTCCGATTTAGATAAGTTTGGTCTCATTTGGCCAGGTTTTCCGTTGGTAAGAAGATGGCATTCAAAGATGTTTTAGATATTTTAATCTTAGTCTAGAATTTTATAGGTTTAAGGAGCACACTTATTGATAGCTGCAAGGCAATTTAGAGTTCTTTCAAGATCATAGCCTTTCTATTCATTATTCGATTTGGATGGTTTTGAGCTTTACTATTAGGTTTTACCGAGCTCTTAAAGTCGCTCATATTTATCAAAGCTGTAAAGTTAATAATTCAGTTTTTCACCAAATTGCTCGTGTGTTTGTTTGTTATTGAATTTAGGCTAAGTTGTAAGTTGGTCATTTCTTGTCTTATTCTGGAGATCTTGGGCTTTTTATGTAGGCATAGTTGAGTACTATAATAGCTTCATACATGTTAACAGTGAGAGGAATATATTTAGAATCTGACAGTATAGAGTCGCTTCATACATGTTAACGGTGAGAAGAATATTTTTTAGAATCTGACAGTATAGAGTCTGTTTGTACCGTTTTGAGTGGTGCATATGTATTTTTTGGTTGAAGATCCGTAATAATTGTCCAATCTGGACGTTATTGGGCTTATTTATTTGTTTTGATGAGCTTAAGTAAACTCAAGATGATGCTTAAGCCGAAAAGTTGATATTTCAGAATTTGGTTATATTTTTTTTTTTTTCATTAGTATGTGTGTGAGTGTCTTGGTGTTCCGTTTTGCTTCGCTTCGCTTCGATTTGCTTGGCTCTGCGCAACGACGCGTGCTCACACATTGGCGACCGAACAGCAACTGTGCCGGCCTATTTTATTAATATAAATTCATTTTCTTACTCTAAGGTGAGCAAATTACATGAATTGTAGGGGACCTCGACTTAAAAGTTTAACAGTCAACATTAAACAAATAATTAATTACTACGCAGGAGCTACTCTCCGCGTTATTCGCTTTTAAAATAATTTTTTAACAATAGTTATGTTAATTAATTTTAAAAAGGTCAGTCTCTTTTGCAGTCATTAAATTTAAATTTAAATTTAACAGAGTAATTCTAGTCAAGTGCGCTATTGTGACCGCTGCCAGTTAACAGTCTGGCAGCGCTACGTGAAATGATCTGCATAGTGTTGCAAAATGCAACCTATCAGCTGTATTGGCGTTTTTTAACATTGAAGACAAAATGTAAACAAGACGTAGTGACCAAGAATTTTAACAATTATACATATTAAAATATAAAAACTAATTAAAATCTTATTTCTTCTTTCTTTACAGATGATGATGGCACTGGGACTGATGTTGAGATGGTGTGTACTTTTTCGCCGTCAGGTAAGTGTATTTCCTTTTGCAGGTTAGGTGGTGTTGATGCGATTTTTGCCAAAATCACATGGAATGGCAGGTTATGTTCAGGCCCAAAATGCTATGCCGCCGCCCGACCGGACATAATATTCTGGCGCAGGGAGCGACTAGTGGACCACGTTGTATTGCTGGTGATTTGCTCCGGCAAGCAATGAAAAAATTTGCAAAATAATTGCAATTTTGCGAAATACTGCCAGGCGTTTGTTGGTGGGCTGCAGGTGTTGTTGTAGCTCCGGATGTGATTTAGAACCAATATTAATTAGTTCTTCTTTTTCTTTGCAGGTGATTTCTGGACTGGACGCGCGGATACACGGATGCCACAGGATTCCAGGTAAGTATTATTCCAATTTTTGGTGAATTGACGGTGCGCTACGGCAAGCATATGCATATTGTAAATTAGCAATTATACATATTTTGCCAGGCACCATTGACGGGCTGCGGGTGTTGTTGCATCTCCAAATAATTTTTTGAAATCAATATGCATTTAATTTCTTTTGTTTTTCTTTGCAGGTGGTGACTTTTTCTGGACTGGACGCGCAGGATGCTCGGATGAACGGGTGCCACAGGATGCCAGGTAAGTATTCTTCCAATTGTAGGTGAATTGCCGGATGTTTGAGCAAGCATGTGCATTTTGCAAATTAGCAATTTTGCATATTTTGCTATACATCAGTGTTGAGCTGCAGGTGTTGTTGCAACTCAATGTTGTTGAAGGAACCAATATTTACTAGCTTTCTTTTCTCTCTTTGCAGGTGATGACTTCTGGAATGGACTGGACGAAGCGCGCAGGATGCACGGGTGCCACTGGATGCCATAGGATGCCAGGTAAGTTATGCCATGTTGTAGGTGAATTGACGGCGTGTAAAGGCAAAACATGCATATTGCAATTAGCAATTTTACATATTCTGCCAAACATCAGATTTGGTCTGCTGGTGTTGTTGCAGCTCCAAATAATTATAAGAAACCAATAATGAATCAGTTTCTTTTCTTTCTTTGTAGGTGATGACTTCTGACAGGCTGAACTGGACGCGCGGATGCACGGATGCCACAGGATGCCAGGTAAGTAGTGTTTTCCTTTTTTTGCAGGTAAGTTGGCGTATGGGCGACGGATGCGAGCCAGGCAAACGTATGGGATGATTTGCAGATTTTATTTTTGACAGTCATCAACGGTGAGTATTGGTGTTGTTTTTACTCAGAAATATAAGAAAAGAAAAGGACATTAAAATGGTTAATATTAATAAAAATATCACTTTTTCTTTTCAGTATGATGCTGATGCAGGAGACGCCTGGTTGTCTTTGCAGGATTAGATTGATGTCATCATTCCCTCCCTATGCCACTGCCAAGTTGAGTGTGATTCAACACTGAAGCGTGTTGATAAAGGGGGATCAGTACGCATCTGGAAGTTGCAGTGATGTCATCGCGGAACGAGCTGTGTGGTCAGCAGCAAGCCATGCTGTTGTTTTATTGTCGTCGTTGATAGTGTCCAGGTGAGTATTTATTGTGCGTGCGTGCGTAATATGAAAATGTATTTTCTTTGTAAAAATACCAATTTCAATCCGTTTCTATTATTTCATGCAGATGTTGTTGCATAGAGACGTCACAATTGTTCAACGCTGGAAGTGGTGGCTGCATATTGTTGTAGTCTGAATATGCTCTGGTAGGCGCTGGGAACCATCAGGGAAGGCTCCGGAAGCGTCTTGTGCGGATGATCTTGGGCACGTCTTGGCATATATAAACAGCAAGTAGCGCTGTCGCGTGTTGTTGCCAAGCTATGTCCAGACATGAAATGACCATATGTGAGTATTAAATGATTCATTGTTAGTCATCGTGAAGGTTAGAATTAGTAGCAGTTAACGTTTTAGTTTTATTTGGCGTAGTTTTGTATTTTTTTATAGTCCATTTGTTGAACTTAATTAGCGAGCGCGAATTTATGTTTTTTATGTTTTTCGCATATTAATTGCATTTTGCGTTTTGTGTTAATGCAGTGCTGTCAGTAGCATGGTCAGGCATTTCCCGCATAAAGCAGGATGAATGCCAGTCGTGTTTTTATTTTTTGTGTAGCAGATATTGCTACATTTATTGTCATTAGTAGAAAATCATTTTGAATCGAGCGTGATATTGAATATCACTCACAGCTATTAGTATGGATACTAATAGCCGGTAAGATTCATTTATTTTATAATTTGAGGCCTTTTGGTTAAGGCTGTAATTGAGTTAATTTCTGCTACTAATTTAACATGATTTTCCTTTCTTTTCAGGTGACTGGTGCTGGTGATCTGATGTTTCCATTGTGTGATTTGTTGACGCATTCCGGTTGGGCCCGCACAGTGCCACTAGCCAGGCCGAACGGATTCAAGCACTGGACGAGCGACATAAGGGGACCAGGTAAGTATGTATTGGTTGTTTGAGTAGATATTAATTTGCAATTAATATTTTCCTCATCTTTCTTTGCAGGTAGTTGATGTTGTTGCTGACGTGTTTCCATAGCAGGATTGATGACGCATCCAAAAATCGGGCACACACAATGCCGCTAGCTAGGCCGAGGATGGAATTTCGACCAGCAGACGACAAGGACAGACCAAGGATTTTGGAAACATTAGGAGAAGCTCCCAAAGTGGCTGGATGATAGCTTGTTGATGTAGCTAGTTGGCAAGCAGCAGCGTGAGGATGCCATGTTGCCTGAGACCAGTTTGTGTCGGGGTATGAATTGGTATGAATGCACTCGTAGAGCGTGAAACGATAAGATAAGCTTTATAATGTTGATATTTTTACAAATGTTATTTGTTAATATATTTATTTCTCTTTTCTTTTCTTTTCAGGTGACGACGTGGGATCGATTTACGCGCTCCGCTAGGCCACACACGATGCCGCTGCCAGGCTAACAGGATTCAACACTGGACAGGACGACAAGGGGGACCAGGTGAGTATGCAGTTGTTTGTTCCAATATTAATTCGTTATTGACATTAAATTTTAAATTTTTCTCCTTTATTTGCAGGTGGTAGGGCGCTACAGATGTCATGATTCCATCGCTGAGGTCGTTTCTATATGTCATGGTGGGCACTCACGATGCCGCTGCCAGGCTGAGGATGGGGTATCAGCCAGCAGACGACAGAGGGGGACCAGGACTCAGGATACGTTTGTAGAAGTTTTCAAAGCGTCAGGATGATAGTATTTGGTTGTTTCTTGTTGGCGAACAGCAGGGTATAGCTGCTACTGTTGTTTGAGACTGGTTTATTTGCAGTAGTCATTTGGCATTGCTCGATCAACGTGAAATGAAAAAAGATGAGTATTATAATTGCAATATTTGAACAAATATAATTTTTATTGTATTATTTCTCTTTTCAGGTGACGACGACTCCGGATGTATTTGCACAAGGCCAAACACGATGCCGCTGCCAGGCTAACAGGATTCAATACTGGACAGAGCGACAAGGGGAACCAGGTGTAATTGACATTGATATTTATATTTTCTCTTTTCTTTGCAGGTGATGATTCCAACGCTGGGGTAGGTGCTGTATGACTATACTGGCCACACACGGTGCCGCTGCCAGGCTGACAGATTCTACACTGGACAGAGCGACAAGGGGGACCAGGTGAGTAAGCATTGGGTTGTTTTTTTCAATTAATTTGTAATTGACATTGATATTTATATTTTCTCTTTTCTTTACAGGTGATGATTCCAACGCTGGGGTAGGTGCTGTATGACTATACTGGCCACACACGGTGCCGCTGCCAGGCTGACAGATTCAACACTGGACAGGACGACAAAGGGGACCAGGTGAGTATACCTTTTAGTGGATATCAAAATTAATTCTTTTTCTCTTCTTTTCTTTTGCAGGTGTATTTGCTGGGGATCCCAACGGATGACTTCATCGGATTTTTCGCTGTGTGTTTGTTATCAGGCATATAAGCAGTGCCGCTGCCTGAAGTGGAAACAAGTTCAGCTCATCGGACATGACGATAAAGCAGACCACGAAGGATTTGCCTAGGTGCCATCAGAGACAGCCAGAGAAGAGGATACCAGTTGATGTTGTTGATAGTGATTAGTTATTATTTTGTAATTTTAATTTTGATATTTGTATTGGCTGTGTAAATTATTGTTTGACTGCATTGTTGATTTAATTGTTTAATTATATGTAAGTAAAGTTTTTCGCTTTAGATGTTTTTAGCTTAAATACTGTAGTTGCTGTTATTAATATCTGGCATTTAATTTTTTCTTTCAGGCGTAGAGGCAGACATCAGCGTCCGTAGCAGTATCTCTATTGTTGGATATTGTGGATGTTGAGCTGCTATTTGGTCTCAGTGTGCCTAAAATAGAATTTGCGCGCATCATTTCTAAAATGACTTCGAATAATTTTTCCAGCTTTGCCTCCAGTCTTTCGAACCTCTGAGAATTTTGTTCTAATGCCAAAGCTAGCGGATTGGCTGCATTATTTTGCTGAAACTGTTGCTGTTTTGTTTTCAGCTTTTGTTGTAGCTCAGTAAGACGTTGGCCAGCCGGGCCGCGAGCAGTAGCGTTTTCGTTGACAACAGTTACAGGCGTCTTAGGTTTTAGGTGTTTTATTGGTACGCTGTTGTTGTTTTGGTTGCTGTTGTCGACGTTGCTGGCTCTGTTGTTGTTGTTTTGGCCAAGTAGCTCGCTGATGTTGGTGTTGTTGTTGGCGAGGATGGCTCTTCTTCTGCTCGTTACCTTGCTGCTGTGAATTGTTGTTAGCTGTGTTACTGCCATTCCTTACAATCCAGCTATAGGTATTATTTGTGTTTTTGGTATTGGGAGGGAGCTGTTGTTGTTGCTGCTGCTGATGTTGTTGCTGCTGTGGGTGATGGTGTTGGTGATACTGCTGCTGATAGTGTTGCTGCTGCTGTTGTTGTTTGCGTCTGCCAAAGCCATACCCTCTGTATGAAAACAGTTTGCTTCGTGCATTTTTGAATGCTGCACAGCCTTTGTAGGAGCTTACATGCGGTTCGCTACAATTAGCGCATTTGGCGGGATCTTTCCTCGGCTTTGTGCATGATGTTGAAGCATGTTCGCCTGCGCACTTCATGCATCTGTATGGTCTCCTACAGTAATTTTTTGTATGGCCAAAGGCCTGGCATCGATGGCATTGTGCCGGGTCCCTTGGCTTCGCCTGACGTTCTACAGTAATTGCTTGGTTTACCAGGTTTTTGAGCTTGAGGATATCCATATGTGCACCATTAGGCATTGAATCAATTTCCAATTCAAATATGTTCAAAGGCCTGGCCGTAAACCGGTGCTTAATCACTCTGATGAACCTAACTTTGTACCCACAAGAGTTAAGTTCCTCAGTAACTTTTTCGCATGGAGTGGAATGATGCAAGTTTCTTAGCACATACCTAAAGCCTTTGTTGTTTTTAGCTTGGTGCGTGTGTAGTGGTATGCCATCCTTGAAAAGGGCATTTTTTATAGCATTATAAGAATTTATATCGCTTGCTAGCACCCTCAAGCCGTTGTTGGTGGTGACTTTGGTTTTGAATTTTCCAATATCCGGGTCGCTAGTTAGCCTACTTATAATGGGCATAATATCAGGCACTTTAGGGAGAAACAGTAAGGGTATTTTACTGTTGCCTCTGATTGTCTGAAATTGCGGCTGATGTTGCTGTTGTGAGGGCTGTTGTTGTTGCTGTTGTGTGTTGTTGCTGCTGAGAGGCAGAGGCAAGGATGCAAATACTGCTATTGCTAGCAGCATCGACATCCATGTCGCCATCACCACCAGCACCGTCAGCAATGGACTGACTTGCGTCGGATTTTACCCATGCAATGCTCACAGTTGACTCCTCCTCTGAATCACTCCCAATAATTCTCATACGTTTAAGGGGCGAGCAGTGCGCATTTTCAAGCTCAGAAGATTTAACTTTGTCGCTCTGTTTCTTGGGTGTTGGGGGATGCAGAAGCTCGCTGGGCAGTAGTGGCGGAACTTGGGTTAACCATTTGCTAACTTTATTTATCCTGTTCTCTGTAATTGTCTTGTCATTGTCATCATCATTTAAGTCTGTTGATGTCAGTTGTGCAATGACAATTTAACAGAAAGACGTCATTACAGAATTGTTGATGTTAAGGTGCCTTGGACTTTTTGCAGTTTCGAAGCGGACACATAACGAGTAAAAAAGTCGGTTTCCCCTAACGACAAACAGCCGCGCATGTTTTGATTATTGCTTCTTTGTTTACAATACACATGCCGCCATGTTTTTTTTGGCTTGTTTTTGTTTTGCACTGCTATCTTGTTGGTGTGCAGTGTAAGGCAACTAAGTCAATTCTTTTATGCGTGCCAAATTGAAACAAGCAATTTAATCAATCAGTATAATATTTCAGTAAATTTATTAAAATTAATGACAATGTATAGAAGTTCATAGTTTAAATTATATAATTCAAAATATATTTATAATCTATAATAATCTAATGCATTCGCGTTTTATAATTACACAAGTAACTTAAATAAATACGAAAATTAAACTTGCATTTCTGCAGTACAATGATTTAAATATAACAATTAGTTTAAAATGTTATCAAAATAAGCAGCTTTAATTTGTGTGCGTTTCTGGTCAGCCGTAAAATTGGATTCATTTCCTGAAAGTATACAAAAAACGCATTTATAGTATACTTTATAAAGTATACAAATATGTAAAAACTTATCTTTTTGTATGCTTCTTCTTCTGGCTCTTACATTTAGGGTCATCCTTCCAGCTTAGATCTTTGTAAACATTAATCCAGTGAATCCAGTTCGCTCGCAGTATGAAAAAAAATAAATGAATATAATTAGTAATATTAAAATCATGGAAATTCAAAATATATTATTTTTCATACTTACAGAGCTGCATAGCAGCTCAGCTCGCCTTTGCACATCTTTCCGGTGTCATCCCTCTGGAACATCCTTCTTGGGGCTTGTTCCAGGGGCACATCCATCCATCCATGAGTGGCGCATCCATCTAGGGTCATCCTTCTAAGCGCATGCCTCCAAAGTAATCCTTCTGTTCCAGGGTTATTTATTAAGCCTCAGGATCATTTAGCCCGGGCAATTCCTCAGGGTCAACAATCCTGGGTGAACAAATCTGTAACTATAAATTTAAAGATATTGTATTTATAAAAATTTTTATTAAAAGAAAATCGACATAATAAAATTACAATTTCTTAAATATATTTTTTTCTCTGTTTTCCCGTCTTATTACATTATTAGTCTATGCTTATTACATTATTAGTCTATGCATAGACTAACAATAACATAGATATGAAATAAGCGCCGGTAACTTTAACAGAAAAAGTTATACGCATGAAACCAGCTCGCTTGAGGGGAAACAGCACTTAACGAAAGACCTGCTTGCTTATCTACTCTGGCGGTTTGTTTACCATCAGCTGGTGGATAGAGAAGCAGAAGTAAAATTAAAGCGGCCATTATTGTTTAGGGTTTTTGTTTTGATTGAAAAGTGTGCGAAGCGCAAGGCATAATTAATTGTTGCCGCGCTTCAGTTCTCTTGTTGTTGTCACAATATTTGAAATCGACAATTTTAGACTTTTGCTTCAATCTGCCTGCTGCTGCTCAATAAGAAAGGGTGGTATAGACTTCATATGAACTTTGTGCAATTAAATAGCTTAACGTTAGATACTTTAATATTATTTAAATTTAACATTTTCATTTGTATTTAGTCAATAAAAGAGGGCACTCAGAACAAATAAAGCAAGTTGTATATATATAAATAAACTAACCCTTATCTTTGTATTAATATACTGAAAATAAGCTATCTGTATATTAAAGTTGTGTATTTTAATTTTATTGACAATAATTGAATATTAGGACAAGGGGTATTTTTACTTTGCGCAGTTTGTGCGTCTCATATATGTACGACCAGCCAGCACTTTGCTTGCTTTGTTTCAGTTTTGCTTTGCGTTCAGCGGCCTGTGCATTAAAGAAGAGGCGGCGGGCCAGCGGAAAGCAAGAACGGTGAAAATGTGTTAGTATGCGTATGCATGTGCGTTTGCTTCATTCTTGCTGCGCCTTCCGAGGTTTCGGCAAATGCCTTGGACAAGTGACAACTGAATACACTTTCAATATTTGTGCTCATCGCTGCATAACTGTATGGCAGTTGCGATGGCAAAATTGTTGGAAAGTGTATGACACTAAAAACATGAAAGAGTATGAATGAATGCAAAACTGATATTTTCCTTGCCTATTTTACTAGATGCTTAGATGGGAGGGTAGTTTAACTTTGCATGAACTTTGCGCAATTAAATGAATTAACACGAGATACTTAAATATGATATTCATAATATATGTTTACTTGTGTTTTGGCAATTAGTAAGGGAGTTCTTAATTAAATAAACATAAGAAATAAGACTTCATTTAAAGCTTAAACTAATGCTGAAATAAGCGTTATTTGGTATTAAAATATATATCTAAATTTATTCAATTGGCAAACACTAATAAATACAATCCTTATAAACAACCGAGTCGATATAGCCATGTGCGTCCGTCTGTCTTTATGTATGCTTCGCTTTATATTGGGTAAAGGGTATCTTCTAGCAAGATTTTTCTGACTAGAACATTCATAGCTTGGTTTTACTCTCGATAGGTTCTAACATAGAAGCACACAAAAATTTTCAATAATAACATACACGCTGAGCCGTATCATGTTCCTACATACATATTCATACATACATATGTACGTACTATGCGCCGTTCTTCCATGGATGCATGTCACCGCTCTAGCACTTTAAAGCACTTTAATTCACAAACAGCTATCAATAATCAAAACAAAGCAATGGTAAAAACAAATCAGAAATGGCGGGACGACGCATAGCAGCCAAAATCAAAACAAACGCAGCTGATAATTGTTTAGAGGTAAAGCAGTTTTTCGTTAAGTCAGGCGAGCTGGTTTTCATGCGTATAACTTAACAGGGCTGTAAACTGAGTTCAGCCCATAGACTAATAATGTTAATTGTCATTGAACCTAACGTAATTGACACTAACACTGACACTGACACTGTTAAAGACCTTAACATAAAAGACAAAACTGTTAAACAGCAAAAGCTAAAACACAAACCAAATTCAGACACATTACTAAATAGTAAAAGATGTCTACTACCACAACTGACATCAACAGACTTAAATGATGATGACAATGACAAGACAATTACAGAGAACAGGATAAATAAAGTTAGCAAATGGTTAACCCAAGTTCCGCCACTACTGCCCAGCGAGCTTCTGCATCCCCCAACACCCAAGAAACAGAGCGACAAAGTTAAATCTTCTGAGCTTGAAAATGCGCACTGCTCGCCCCTTAAACGTATGAGAATTATTGGGAGTGATTCAGAGGAGGAGTCAACTGTGAGCATTGCATGGGTAAAATCCGACGCAAGTCAGTCCATTGCTGACGGTGCTGGTGGTGATGGCGACATGGATGTCGATGCTGCTAGCAATAGCAGTATTTGCATCCTTGCCTCTGCCTCTCAGCAGCAACAACAACAGCAACAACAGCCGTCACAACAGCAACAACAACAGCCCTCACAACAGCAACATCAGCCGCAATTTCAGACAATCAGAGGCAACAGTAAAATACCCTTACTGTTTCTCCCTAAAGTGCCTGATATTATGCCCATTATAAGTAGGCTAACTAGCGACCCGGATATTGGAAAATTCAAAACCAAAGTCACCACCAACAACGGCTTGAGGGTGCTAGCAAGCGATATAAATTCTTATAATGCTATAAAAAATGCCCTTTTCAAGGATGGCATACCACTACACACGCACCAAGCTAAAAACAACAAAGGCTTTAGGTATGTGCTAAGAAACTTGCATCATTCCACTCCATGCGAAAAAGTTACTGAGGAACTTAACTCTTGTGGGTACAAAGTTAGGTTCATCAGAGTGATTAAGCACCGGTTTACGGCCAGGCCTTTGAACATATTTGAATTGGAAATTGATTCAATGCCTAATGGTGCACATATGGATATCCTCAAGCTCAAAACCTGGTAAACCAAGCAATTACTGTAGAACGTCAGGCGAAGCCAAGGGACCCGGCACAATGCCATCGATGCCAGGCCTTTGGCCATACAAAAAATTACTGTAGGAGACCATACAGATGCATGAAGTGCGCAGGCGAACATGCTTCAACATCATGCACAAGCCGAGGAAAGATCCCGCCAAATGCGCTAATTGTAGCGAACCGCATGTAAGCTCCTACAAAGGCTGTGCAGCATTCAAAAATGTACGAAGCAAACTGTTTGCATACAGAGGGTATGGCTTTGGCAGACGCAAACAACAACAGCAGCAGCAACACCATCAGCAGCAGTATCACCAACACCATCACCCACAGCAGCAACAACATCAGCAGCAGCAACAACAACAGCTCCCTCCCAATACCAAAAACACAAATAATACCTATAGCTGGATTGTAAGGAATGGCAGTAACACAGCTAACAACAATTCACAGCAGCAATGTAACGAGCAGAAGAAGAGCCATCCTCGCCAACAACAACACCAACATCAGCGAGCTACTTGGCCAAAACAACAACAACAGAGCCAGCAACGTCGACAACAGCAACCAAAACAACAACAGCGTACCAATAAAACACCTAAGACGCCTGTAACTGTTGTCAACGAAAACGATACTGCTCGCGGCCCGGCTGGCCAACGTCTTACTGAGCTACAACAAAAGCTGAAAACAAAACAGCAACAGTTTCAGCAAAATAATGCAGCCAATCCGCTAGCTTTGGCATTAGAACAAAATTCTCAGAGGTTCGAAAGACTGGAGGCAAAGCTGGAAAAATTATTCGAAGTCATTTTAGAAATGATGCGCGCAAATTCTATTTTAGGCACACTGAGACCAAATAGCAGCTCAACATCCACAATATCCAACAATAGAGATACTGCTACGGACGCTGATGTCTGCCTCTACGCCTGAAAGAACAAATTAAATGCCAGATATTAATAACAGCAACTACAGTATTTAAGCTAAAAACATCTAAAGCGAAAAACTTTACTTACATATAATTAAACAATTAATTCAACAATACAGTCAAACAATAATCTACACAGCCAATACAGATATCAAAATTAAAATTACAAAATAATAACTAATCACTATCAACAACATCAAATGGTATCCTCTTCTCTGGCTGTCTCTGATGGCACCTAGGCAAATCCTTCGTGGTCTGCTTTATCGTCATGTCCGATGAGCTGAACTTGTTTCCACTTCAGGCAGCGGCACTGCTTATATGCCTGATAACAAACACACAGCGAAAAATCCGATGAAGTCATCCGTTGGGATCCCCAGCAAATACACCTGCAAAAGAAAAGAAGAGAAAAAGAATTAATTTTGATATCCACTAAAAGGTATACTCACCTGGTCCCCTTTGTCGTCCTGTCCAGTGTTGAATCTGTCAGCCTGGCAGCGGCACCGTGTGTGGCCAGTATAGTCATACAGCACCTACCCCAGCGTTGGAATCATCACCTGTAAAGAAAAGAGAAAATATAAATATCAATGTCAATTACAAATTAATATTGAAAAAAACAACCCAATGCTTACTCACCTGGTCCCCCTTGTCGCTCTGTCCAGTGTAGAATCTGTCAGCCTGGCAGCGGCACCGTGTGTGGCCAGTATAGTCATACAGCACCTACCCCAGCGTTGGAATCATCACCTGCAAAGAAAAGAGAAAATATAAATATCAATGTCAATTACACCTGGTTCCCCTTGTCGCTCTGTCCAGTATTGAATCCTGTTAGCCTGGCAGCGGCATCGTGTTTGGCCTTGTGCAAATACATCCGGAGTCGTCATCACCTGAAAAGAGAAATAATACAATAAAAATTATATTTGTTCAAATATCGCAATTATAATACTCATCTTTTTTCATTTCACGTTGATCGAGCAATGCCAAATGACTACTGCAAATAAACCAGTCTCAAGCAACAGTAGCAAACATACCCTGCTGTTCGCCAACAAGAAGCAACCAAATACTATCATCCTGACGCTTTGGAAAGTTCTGCATAGTATCCTGAGTCATGGTCCCCCTCTGTCGTCTGCTGGCTGATACCCCATCCTCAGCCTGACAGCGGCATCGTGAGTGCACAGCATGACATACAGCAACGACTTCAGCGATGGAATCATGACATCTGTAGCGCCCTACCACCTGCAAATAAAGGAGAAAAATTTAAAATTTAATGTCAATAACGAATTAATATTGGAACAAACAACTGCATACTCACCTGGTCCCCCTTGTCGTCCTGTCCAGTGTTGAATCCTGTTAGCCTGGCAGCGGCATCGTGTGTGGCCTAGCGGAGCGCGTAAATCGATCCCACGTCGTCACCTGAAAAGAAAAGAAAAGAGAAATAAATATATGAACAAATAACATTTGTAAAAATATCAACATTATAAAGCTTATCTTATCGTTTCACGCTCTACGAGTACAGCCAATTCATACCCCGACACAAACTGGTCTCAGGCAACATGGCATCCTCACGCTGCTGCTTGCCAACTAGCTACATCAACAAGCTATCATCCAGCCACTTTGGGAGCTTCTCCTAATGTTTCCAAAATCCTTGGTCTGTCCTTGTCGTCTGCTGGTCGAAATTCCATCCTCGGCCTAGCTAGCGGCATTGTGTGTGCCCGATTTTTGGATGCGTCATCAATCCTGCTATGGATACACGTCAGCAACAACATCAACTACCTGCAAAGAAAGATGAGGAAAATATTAATTGCAAATTAATATCTACTCAAACAACCAATACATACTTACCTGGTCCCCTTATGTCGCTCGTCCAGTGCTTGAATCCGTTCGGCCTGGCTAGTGGCACTGTGCGGGCCCAACCGGAATGCGTCAACAAATCACACAATGGAAACATCAGATCACCAGCACCAGTCACCTGAAAAGAAAGGAAAATCATGTTAAATTAGTAGCAGAAATTAACTCAATTACAGCCTTAACCAAAAGGCCTCAAATTATAAATAAATGAATCTTACCGGCTATTAGTATTCATACTAATAGCTGTGAGTGATATTCAATATCACGCTCGATTCAAAATGGTTATATACCATGTCATTTTCTTTTTAATGACAATAAATGTAGCACTATCTGCTACACAAAAAATAAAAACACGACTGGCATTCATCCTGCTTTATGCGGGAAATGCCTGACCATGCTACTGACAGCACTGCATTAACACAAAACGAAAAATGCAATTAATATGCGAAAAACATAAAAAACATAAATTCGCGCTCGCTAATTAAGTTCAACAAATGGACTATAAAAAATACAAAACTACGTCAAATAAAACTAAAACGTTAACTGCTACTAATTCTAACCTTCACGATGACTAACAATGAATCATTTAATACTCACATATGGTCATTTCATGTCTGGACATAGCTTGCCTGACCATGCTACTGACAGCACTGCATTAACACAAAACGCAAAATGCAATTAATATGCGAAAAACATAAAAAACATAAATTCGCGCTCGCTAATTAAGTTCAACAAATGGACTATAAAAAATACAAAACTACGTCAAATAAAACTAAAACGTTAACTGCTACTAATTCTAACCTTCACGATGACTAACAATGAATCATTTAATACTCACATATGGTCATTTCATGTCTGGACATAGCTTGGCAACAACACGCGACAGCGCTACTTGCTGTTTATATATGCCAAGACGTGCCCAAGATCATCCGCACAAGACGCTTCCGGAGCCTTCCCTGATGGTTCCCAGCGCCTACCAGAGAATAGTCAGACTACAACAATATGCAGCCACCACTTCCAGCGTTGAACAATTGTGACGTCTCTATGCAACAACATCTGCATGAAATAATAGAAACGGATTGAAATTGGTATTTTTACAAAGAAAATACATTTTCATATTACGCACGCACGCACAATAAATACTCACCTGGACACTATCAACGACGACAATAAAACAACAGCATGGCTTGCTGCTGACCACACAGCTCGTTCCGCGATGACATCACTGCAACTTCCAGATGCGTACTGATCCCCCTTTATCAACACGCTTCAGTGTTGAATCACACTCAACTTGGCAGTGGCATAGGGAGGGAATGATGACATCAATCTAATCCTGCAAAGACAACCAGGCGTCTCCTGCATCAGCATCATACTGAAAAGAAAAAAGTGATATTTTTATTAATATTAACCATTTTAATGTCCTTTTCTTTTCTTATATTTCTGAGTAAAAACAACACCAATACTCACCGTTGATGACTGTCAAAAATAAAATCTGCAAATCATCCCATACGTTTGCCAGGCTCGCATCCGTCGCCCATACGCCAACTTACCTGCAAAAAAAGGAAAACACTACTTACCTGGCATCCTGTGGCATCCGTGCATCCGCGCGTCCAGTTCAGCCTGTCAGAAGTCATCACCTGCAAAGAAAGAAAAGAAACTGATTCATTATTGGTTTCTTATAATTATTTGGAGCTGCAACAACACCAGCAGACCAAATCTGATGTTTGGCAGAATATGTAAAATTGCTAATTGCAATATGCATGTTTTGCCTTTACACGCCGTCAATTCACCTACAACATGGCATAACTTACCTGGCATCCTATGGCATCCAGTGGCACCCGTGCATCCTGCGCGTCCTGTCCGGTCTATTCCAGAAGTCATCACCTGCAAAGAGAGAAAAGAAAGCTAGTAAATATTGGTTCCTTCAACAACATTGAGTTGCAACAACACCTGCAGCTCAACACTGATGTATAGCAAAATATGCAAAATTGCTAATTTGCAAAATGCACATGCTTGCTCAAACATCCGTGAATTCACCTACAATTGGAAGAATACTTACCTGGCATCTTGTGGCACCCGTTCATCCGAGCATCCTGCGCGTCCTGTCCAGAAGAAGTCACCACCTGCAAAGAAAAAGAAAAGAAATTAAATGAATATTTATTTCAACAAATTATTTGGAGCTGCAACAACACCCGCAGCCCGTCAATGGTGCCTGGCAAAATATGTATAATTGCTAATTTACAATATGCATATGCTTGTCGTAGCGCACCGCCATTCACCAAAAATTGGAATAATAATTACCTGGAATCCTGTGGCATCCGTGTATCCGCGCGTCCAGTCCAGAAATCAGCTGCAAAGAAAAAGAAGAACTAATTAATATTGGTTCTAAATCACATCCGGAGCTACAACAACACCTGCAGCCCACCAACAAACGCCTGGCAGTATTTCGCAAAATTGCAATTATTTTGCAAATTTTTTCATTGCTTGCCGGAGCAAATCACCAGCAATACAACGTGGTCCACTATGTCGCTTGCCCTGCGCCGAGAATATTATGTCCGGTTGGGCGGCGGCATAGCATTTTGGGCCTGAACATAACCTGCCATTCCATGTGATTTTGGCAAAAATCGCATCAACACCACCTAACCTGCAAAAGGAAATACACTTACCTGACGGCGAAAAAGTCCACACCATCTCAACATCAGTCCCAGTGCCATCATCATCTGTAAAGAAAGAAGAAATAAGATTTTAATTAGTTTTTATATTTTTAATATGTATAATTGTTAAAATTCTTGGTCACTACGTCTTGTTTACATTTTGTCTTCAATGTTAAAAACGCCAATACAGCTGATAGGTTGCATTTTGCAACACTATGCAGATCATTTCACATAGCGCTGCCAGACTGTTAACTGGCAGCGGTCACAATAGCGCACTTGCAAATTACTCTGTTAAATTTAAATTTGAATTTAAATGTAATGACTGCAAAAGAGACTGACCTTTTTAAAATTAATTAACATAACTATTGTTAAAAAATTATTTTAAAAGCGAATAACGCGGAGAGTAGCTCCTGCGTAGTAATTAATATTTTAATTAGTTTAATGTTGACTGTTAAACTTTTAAGTCGAGGTCCCCTACAATTCATGTAATTTGCTCACCTTAGGGTAAGAAAATGAATTTATATTAATAAAATAGGCCGGCACAGTTGCTGTTCGGTCGCCAATGTGTGAGCACGCGTCGTTGCGCAGAGCCAAGCAAATCGAAGCGAAGCGAAGCAAAACGGAACACCAAGACACTCACACACATACTACTGAAAAAAAAAAAAAATATAACCAAATTCTGAAATATCAACTTTTCGGCTTAAGCATCATCTTGAGTTTACTTAAGCTCATCAAAACAAATAAATAAGCCCAATAACGTCCAGATTGGACAATTATACGGATCTTCAACTTTTCTGTGAACCAAAAAATACATATGCACCACTCAAAACGGTACAACCAGACTCTATACTGTCAGATTCTAAAATAAATTCTTCTCACCGTTAACATGTACGAAGCGATTATAGTTCTCAACTATACCTACATAAAAAGCCCAAGATCTCCAGAATAGGACAAGAAATGACAAACTTACAACTTAGCCTAAATTCAATAACAAACAAACACACGAGGAATTTGGTGAAAAACTGAATTATTAACTTTACAGCTTTGATATATATGAGCGACTTTTAGAGCTCAGTAAAACCTAATAGTAAAGCCCAAAACCATCCAAATCGAATAAAAATGGAAAAGTTATGATCTTGAATGAACTCTAAAATTGCCTTGAAGCTATCAATAAGTGTGCTCCCTAAACCTATAAAATTCTAGACTAAGATTAAAATATCTAAAACATCTTTGAATGCCATCTTCTTACCAACGGAAAACCTGGCCAAATGAGAATATAGCTTTCATATAACCAAAATCTGAAATATCAACTTTTCGGCTTAAGCATCATCTTGCGTTTACTTCAGCTCATCAAAACAAATAAATAAGCCCGATAACGTCCAGATTGGACAATTATTATAGATTTTCAACTTTTCTGTGAGCCAAAAAATACATATGCACCACTCAAAAAGCGATTATGGTACTCAACTGAACCCACATAAAAAGCGCAAGATCTCCAGAATAGGACAATAAATAACCAAACTACAACTTAGCATAAAATCACAAACAAACAAACACACGAGCAATTTGGTGAAGGACTGAATTGTTGACTTTGCAGCTTTGATATATATGGGCGACTTATGGAGCTCAGTGGGACCTAATAGTGAAGCCCATAATCTCCCAAATCTTATGATGAACAGAAACGTTATGATCTTGAAAGAATTCTAAAATTGCCCTGTAGCTATCAATAAGGGTACTCTTAAAGCCTATAAAATTCTAGACTAGGATTGGAAGATATAAAAAACATCTTTGAATGCCATCGAGTTTGAATACCTAACTGCTCCCTACTTGGGGCAACCAGATTATTAACCCGCCAGGTGAAATAAGCCTACAACACACAATCCCCTCTCAAAAATAAACCCCTCCTAAATAACCTAACAATTAATTTTCCAGTTATATTATCAGATTAAGAGTTAAATAATCTAGATAAACTAAACAATACTATCAGGAGAGCTAACATTTCCAGTCAGAAATGGGCTTCTTTATAGGGTTCACCGAACTGCTGCATTCTGAAGTAGCCAAAATGCAAATGTCTTGGTGCCCTATGAATGTACGACCAAATCTCTCAGGGGTGTAAACCCCTCCTAAATAAGCTAACCATTAATTTTCCAGTTATATTATCAGATTAAGAGTTAAATAATCTAGATAAACTAAACAATACTATCAGGAGAGCTAACATTTCCAGTCAGAAATGGGCTTCTTTATAGGGTTCACCGAACTGCTGCATTCTGAAGTCGCCAAAATACAAATGTCTTGGTGCCCTACGAATGTATGACCAAATCCCTCAAGGGTGTTAACCCCTCCTTAATAAAAAGTAACAACTAACTTTCCAACTGTCTTATCAGATTATAAGTTAAAATAATCATGATACCTCTACTTCCAAAAAAATTAAAACCAAACAAACTATCCATAACCAAGTGAAACAGAGCTGTCAGGCACAGCTAATCTGATACACAGCCATTATCTTTCTCTCGAGATTGATATTACAAACTACTAAAATCAATATATATGTACGTGCCCGCCTCTCATAAGAGACTTGGCAAATGGACAACACCTGCATACACTTTGATTCCACTGCCAAATTGCATCTCAGCAATTACACCGCCTAATCTCTCCTTATCAATATATATGTAGGTCCCCGCCTACTTGGGGCAACCAGATGATTAACCCGCCAGGTGACATATGCCTAACACACACAATCTCCTCTCAAAAATAACCCCTCCTATATAACCTTATAATTAATTTTCCAGTTATATTATCAGATTAAGAGTTTAATAATCTAGATAAAGTAAACAATACTATCAGGAGAGCTAACATGTCCAGTCAGAAATGGGCTACTTTATAGGGTTCACCGAACTGCTGCATTCTGAAGTCGCCAAAATACAAATGTCTTGGTGCCCTACGAATGTATGACCAAATCCCTCAAGGGTGTTAACCCCTCCTTAATAAAAAGTAACAACTAACTTTCCAACTGTCTTATCAGATTATAAGTTAAAATAATCATGATACCTCTTCTTCCAAAAAAAAATTAAAACCAAACAAACTATCCATAACCAAGTGAAACAGAGCTGTCAGGCACAGCTAATCTGATACACAGCCATTATCTTTCTCTCGAGATTGATATTACAAACTACCAAAATCAATATATATGTACGTGTCCGCCTCTCATAAGAGACTTGGCAAATGGACAACACCTGCATACACTTTGATTCCACTGCCAAATTGCATCTCAGCAATTACACCGCCTAATCTCTCCTTATCAATATATATGTACGTGCCCGCCTCTCACAAGAGACTTGGCAAATGGACAACACCTGCATACACTTTGATTTTGAATTTGATTAACTAACTGTTCCATACTTGGGACAACCAGATTATTAACCCAACAGGTGAAATATGCCTAACCAACAAAAATCCCCTCTCAATGCGCTTTCTAACATGTACCTCCTCGGACTTACATACTGGCATAAAAACCAGTGTTAGAACGATGAAAGGCCGGTCCAATTCCTACGTGGACTACTACCCAGTGGCAACAGTAGGCACTGCTCCTATCACCCTAATATGTTAAAGTATAAGGGTATAGGAGTAACCGTGTACTCAAGGTCTATGCAACAGGCTACCTTGTGGAGATCGAAAAAAAAAAAAAAAAACGTCCTTTTTGTAATAGCGGAAAAAACTTGCGATCGCAGCAACATATAAAACGGAAAAAATAGTTAAAAAATATATAAAAATAAAAATAATTATATACACGTATGCCTATAGTTTTTGACAATTAGTGTGTACAAATCAAAAACCAAAAACTTAAATTAATTAATTATTGCTGCTGCCGTGTGTGCCCAAAAAATTACTGACTCTTAGTGCAAAAACATAGACTTTATACAAACCTACTACTGCTACACATTGCTTGGCTCATCTTTAATCATCTCTACATTTTTATTACATATATTATCGGGGGTGAGTTGGCAATATGCCAAAATAAATTATTTAAGCGCGTAGTTATTTTTGCATAAAAACTGTACAAAAGATCAAAATCTCGATTCTACTCTTCATACATATAAGAGAACAAAAAATGGCCGCTCTATTATATCAATTCGCTTATACTCATTGGTTCGTCCGCTTTTGCTGCTGCAAACACACCACCTTGCTACTGCTACTACATACACTTGTATGTATATTTGCAACAAAATATATTAATTCACTACTATAATGGCGATAATTATCTAATTTATATATAGCCTATTAGACAAAATCCTCATCTAATTCAATTCAGGTGCCTTTTAATAATTAATCTGCTTATAAAATACAAGCCAGCACTAAGTTCTATTTTCACTTAAAATATATTCAAACTCGTCCCACTGTCCAGCCTCATACATGTAAAATGGAATATGAAAAATAAAACGGCACGCCAGCCGTATAGCCTCTCTCACACTCTTGCTAGATTATTCCCCACATACACACACAGTGTAGAATGAATAAAAGATACACCTGCCAGCTAGTCTCTCTAATACTTTTACTAAATTACTACCAACACATATACATACATAAATCCACTCTAAGGGCTTACAATCAATAAAGACTACTTCATTTTCAAAATCTTAAGTCTCAAGTCTCCTAGTACTCAGGACTTACCATCACAGGTCCCTATGCCTTAATGTCCTAAAGTTCTCATGTCTCTGCCCAAACCTCTTTACCTCAAAATAACACCCAAACAACTAAACAAAATAAAAAATAAACAACACATAAAAACTAAGTATAAGAAACAAGGCTAAGAAACCACAAAAAAAGAAAAAGGAAAGGAAAAAATAAAAATAAATAAATAAATAAATAATTGAAGACCCCAGAACAAAGTCTAAGTTCACTGCAAATTGAATAACTTACCTGTTACACCAATAACTACCAGTTCCCATACAATTCAACTTGCAGCTTTCGTTGACACTTAACATAAAATGCAACCACAAAACGCATCGGCTGGCATGGGCCATCTCCTCTTACATCCGGAACGCTAGAAATAAACAAAAAACAAACAATAAAAGGAATAAACTTAACAAGGAAGAAAGGATAAAGGAAAAAACGAACATACCTACCCCACAATTGCTGCCCAAATCTCCACCAAATAAAAACCTGGACATAAAATCTACAACGATTCAACCCTTGGAAACTACATCCAAGAATCAACCAACTCATAAACCCACAAACACAACTACTGATGCTGACAAAAATAAGAATAACATACCCAACGCGTCTCCCCCCAAGTCAAAATCTACTCTTAAGCCTAATAATAACTTAGATCCTAAACCAGAGAATACCAAATCCCTGGGAGCTATACCCAAAACCAAACCTACTCATAGACCTATTAGTACAACTGCCGATACTGACAATAAAGCACAACTTAGCACATATAAAATTGTTATCTCCGGCTCTAATGATCTTAACAACATTATAGTTGAAGCCACTAAACGTCTAGGACCTAACTCTTTTACCTCAACTATTGCTCCTGACAATAGTCTTATCATCCAATGTAAAATAATCTTACACAACACTTGTTTATTCAACTACTAGATGATTCACGCATCACATTTATAACTCAATACAACACAGAACATAAATTTAAGATAATTATCAAAGGACTACACTACACTATGCCCAAAGACTGGATTTCAGCTCAACTAAAATCCCATGGTCATACTACTTTAAACATTAACATATAATTGGAAAGGTATCACAAACACCAACCACCTCATTTAAAGTAGACCTCAAACATAGCCCCAACAATGAACAAGTCTTCAACATTACCACACTGGGCTCTTACAAAGTAAAATTTCACCTCTTGATCCATCACCAACCTTATATCAATGCAGAAAATGTCAAAAATTTGATCACCACTTCATTAATTGTACAAGTAAAACGTCAATCTGTTTCAAATGTGGACTCCCTCACTTTGCTACCTCATGCACCAAATCAAATAAAGACAATGGCTACTGTGCCAATTGTGGTGGAAACCATGTTGCTACATATAAAGGGTGTCCTAAATACCAAGAAGCCCTACTTATAGCCTTTAAACCTAATACAAAGCCTATTAGATACCCTACTATTATGCCTAACAACTACTCACATTAGAAGAAGACCCTAAGGAAAAAACAAAATATAATGACAACTATAATAAATTTACAAACATTGAAGAAAACAAAAAAACCCAGGTTACATCTTAAACAAAAACTTAAAAACTACAAATCAACCCATGAGTACAAAATACACACCTCCTATGATACCTCCTATGACACGTTCAAACCCAGGCTCTAGGCCTCGATTCCCCCCACCCACTATTGAAAGACTTTCTCCTATTGAACCAACAAGTCACACTCAGTTCCTTAATAACTATCACCCCACAGTAGAAGAACTAGCCGATGCTTTAATCAAAATCATGAAACAAAAAAAGGAAGAAAACGGAAATCAGAAGTAAACATAATTAAACCTAAAAACATAATTAACTTAAAAATCGAAATCACCATTGTTATCTATAAATTACTAACACTTAACTAACTTCTAAGAAGAGAAGAAAAGAAAAAGAATCAAATGAATATTAAAAAAAAAAAAAAAAAAAATAAAAAAAATAAATACAAAATTAAAAAAAAAATAAAAAAAAAATACCTATTATATTACTTACTACACTATCTCAACACTATACTTTACTACAATATGTTACTACACTAAGAAAACAAATCCAAAAATAAAAACAAAAATAAAACTGAACTGAAACCCAAAATGATAATTTTCTCGTCTAAAGCAAAACAAGAATTCCCTTTCAGCCTTAGATAAATAGTAAAAGGATGGTACTATTAAATGAAATACACTAAACAAAAAAAAAAAAAAAAAAAACCAACCCTAAATAAAATCTTCTTTAGACCTAGAAACTCAAAATACTCTACGCACAACCAAACCAGACAAAATAAGAATGCAAATTAAAATCAAAAATAAATACAACAAAGAATACAAATCACTCCTGAATAACTAGTAGACAATAATATATCCCTAGGAGCATAAAACCTCTGACAGAACTCTCTCTCTTCATAAAATATCACAACATAAGAACTAAAATTTAAAAAAAAAAAAAAAAGAAAAAAAACCCTCCTTACTTATAAAAACAAACAAAAAAAATCTTCTCTCTTCAGAACGGAACTCTATGCTCCTGGGAAATATTAAAATGTCAAATAAACGAAAGAGTACACCAATAACTCAAGCCAACCTTAATAAACTCATCAGACAAGACAACAATCCTCTCCTGACTGAAAAACCCATGAGAAAACAAAGGGAGCTAACTGAAATGCAAGAAAAAATCCTACACGACATCCAACAACAAGTCAACAAAGCAAAGAACCAAATAATGGAAGATCCAGAAACCAACAACAATAACTATACTTTAATATCCAGACAAAAAGCTAATCTAGGACTAAACAAAACATCTATACCAAATGAACCTTCACCTACTCAACAAATGTACTCAGACTCCAACACTGATTCCGACTCTTCAACTAACCACAGACACTCCTCTCACTCACATCTTACTCTCCTGAAAATAGCATCCCAACTAAAACAAAAACAATAATCAATATAATTAACAGCACAAATAACACCAATGCAATTATAGAAGAAATTGAGAAACAACTAGGCCCTAATACAATTGAAACTACTACTACCTCAATAAATGGAATCCTAATGCAATGCATTAATCCAAAAGATCAAGTCCCTCTTACAAACATACTAAATAAACTAAAGATCAACTTCCACACTCAATTCAAAAATGGACCAAAATTTAGAGTTATTATAAAAGGATTACACTTCTCAGTTCCAACAACTTGGATATCTACTCAACTCAAATTGCTAGGACATAACACTTACAACATTAACAACATCATAGGAACCTACTCTAAACAACCAACTAATGCTTTCAAAGTAGATCTAATCCCACAACCAAATAACAAAGAAATCCTCAATATCAAAAAATAGGCACTTATAAAGTAAATATAAACAAACCAAGTCCCAGTACCTATGTAACACATATTATCCAATGCCATAAATGTCAAAAGTTTGACCACACTCAACAAAACTGTCCTAATAAATCTCACACCTGTTTTAAATGCGCTGGCGCACATAATTCTAAATCATGCCTAAAACCAAGAAATGTCGATGGCAAATGTGTTAACTGTAAAGGTAATCATGTAGCAACATATAAAGGCTGCCCAATTTATAACAAGCAGTATATACTAAGCATAACCTATTATCTAGCCTCTCATTAAACAAAACTAACCTTAACATTATCCTACCTAACAAAAACAATCTTAAACTCAACTCAAATCTTATGCAAAACAAACCTGATTATATAAACAATACCAATGACTCAGAAGACCTGAAGAACTTTTTCCTGTAACAACAAATAAAATATAAATATAAGCAGAACAAATAGTTTCTATAATCCTATATTAATCACACTACAAAGATCCTCTTTCAAATCATTGATCAAAACCTCTCAAAAAAGACAAAAAAAAAAAAATAAATAAATAAATAAAATAAAACTAAAATTAAAACACAAAAACAATAAGATCCAACTAAAATAATCTCTTTAAAAAAAAAAAAAAAAAAAAATACTTAATAAATTAATTAAAATACTACACATAAGAATAAGAATAAATAAAATTAAAACATTAAAAAATTAAAAAATCAAAACTAAAAAACAAAACAAAACTATCTCTTAATTCACTCTCCTTTTCAATACAAGGGTAAAATAGTTAAACTAACTCAAACTCTCAAAACACCCAAAATACACATCCCAGACCCACTAGGTAACGACTAATCAAACAAGTTAACTGCAGCATTGCCAAAATTAGATACAAAAAAAAAAAAAAAAAAAAAACTCACGAACCTGGCACAACCTATAATCATAAGAATCCACATAACCTTATCTAGATTCAACAAAACCCTAAACTAATTCTACGCAATACTCTATAATACTCCTAGCCTCGTAACCTACGGAACCAGCCACAAATCACCCTATACTATGGAAAACAACGACCTACGGACCATAAGGAACAATCAGGATGACTATCTAAAATAATCTTCTGGAATGCTGCTGGCCTACTCAATAAAACTGAGGAACTAGAAAACCACATCTATCAAAATAAAGTAGACATAATTCTTCTTTCAGAAACTCATTTTACAGACTCAGATCAAGAATCCATAAATATAGAAGGCTACTATGTCTACACTACAAACCACCCAACTTCTCACAGAAGAGGAGGATCAGCAGTCATTATCAACAAACGAATTAACCACATTGCCTTGCCTACAATCAGCACCAACATAATACAATGCACCCCAATCTACGTAACTATCAGAGACCACCTCAAAATCAATATAATTGCTATATACTGCTCGCCTGGAAGAGGACTCACAAACGAAGCCTTTCAGTGTATCCTACAACAATACCGTCCTCGCTTCCTTATTGCAGGAGACTGGAATGCCAAACATAGCTGGTGGGGAAACATCAGAGCCTGCAATCGGGGCACTGAACTCATAACTGTGTCAGAAACAACAACTACAATATACTAGCCACTGGATCAGCAACGCACTACCCATATGATCAGCGTAAAAGGCCATCAACCATAGATCTTGCACTATACCAAGGAATTCAACACAATCTACTAAATATAACTTCTATACCAGATCTTGGATCTGACCATATTCCTATTCAAATTAATCTGCTAAAAATACCTGTAAGCATTATGCCCAAAATCCCTATTCTACCTGTAAAAGCTAACATTAAAAATTCCAAACCTGGCTTAACCAAAACACTCACCTTAACACAGAAATTTCCTCGGGTAAAGACATTGAGGATGCAGTAGACTTCCTAACCAGAAATATTCACCAAGCTGCAGCCTTTTCCACAAATAATATTGAACTCCTTCACTCTAATAGTCGCTTTCGTAAGTACAAAACCCCTAATCAAAGAATAAGGAATCTAATTGCACAAAAAAGACAACTTAAATTCAATCACCCCTCGCTAGAATCTCGTGAAGCCAAGACTCCGTAGGGCCCTCAAAACAAGCAAAGCAAATAAACTTAACAGGACACTTGAATCTATCAATCAAAAAGATAGATATAGCATGCAAAAACTATGGAAATTTACAAAACAAATCAAAAGAATTTCGATCCCCAACCTTCCGGTTAGAAAATTTGTTAACCAAACTCAACCAACAACATCCATCTCTAGCTCGGACTCTGACTCGGACACACATTCTGAACCTAATAACCCAAATAACCAATGGTGTAAGTCTATTCAAGAAAAAGCAGAAGCCTTTGCCCAACATCTAGAAACAAGATTTAGACCCAACCTTCTCAATACATATGCAGAACGTCAATACATAATTGAACAAATCTCACAACAACCGCATAATTCCACTCCTCAATTCAAGCCTATAACACTAAGTGAACTAAAAACACAAATAAAGAATCTTGAAAATAACAAATCACCTGGACAAGACAACATTGATAACAAAATTATAAAAAACCTACCAGACTCAGCCTACTCTATCTAATCCTAATATATAATAGAATTTTACAGTACGGTCATTTCCCACAACAGTGGAAAACGGCTGTAGTAACAATGATACCAAAACCAGGAAAACCCGCAGACCAACTCAACTCATACCGTCCAATCAGCCTTCTCTCTGGACTCTCGAAAATACTAGAAAAACTAATCCTTAAAAGGATGCTAGACTGCCCCCTTTTTAAAAGTTCAATACCTAATCATCAGTTCGGATATCGCTATGTACATAGCACAGAACAACAACTAGCTAGAGTTACCCAGTTTATTCTCAAATCCTATGAAAAAACCTTTACTGCTCAGCTGTTTTCATAGATATACAAGAAGCATTTGATAGGGTATGGCACCAAGGACTTTTCTATAAACTAAAGTCAATACTCCCTTCTTCTCTCTACAACATCATTAAAAACTATCTATCAAATCGAACCTTCATAGTAAAAGGTCAACAAGGAACCCAATCAACACCAAAAAAAATTCTGGCCGGAGTCCCTCAAGGCAGCGTTCTAGGACCAGTCCTATATACAATTTTTACCTCTGACTTACCAGCCCCTGATAATATAAGGGCCTACTCTACCTTTAACTCGCCTTCTCTTTTAGCAACCTAAGCAGATGACACTGTTATAATGTAAGCATCAAATTCCGAAGAAGGGGCAATAGGCCAAGTTAACACATTACTTAAAACACTTACAGACTGGACTGATAAATGGTGTATCAAAATCAATGCCAACAAAACAGCACATGTACTCTTTACACTCAGAGAACAATATGGTTCACTACTCTATAATCCTACACCTCTAATACGAAATGAAAAAATTACAAATAAAGAAGCCCACACATACTTAGGAGTAACATTAGACAAAAAACTCTCGTTCTGCAAACACTCTGCATCCATTGTCACAAAACTCAAATCACGCAGAACACAAATACACTGGCTTTTGGATGAAAAAAGTAAACTCCCAACAGTCACTAAAACCCTTCTATACAAACAACTAGTTGCCCCTATCTGGCAATATGCTCTACCTGTCTGGGGAGCCTTAACCAGCGACACCCAATTTAATAAAATCACCACTTTTCAAAACAACACACTAAGAATGATTTCTAATGCTCCAATCCTCACCAGAAACTCTGACATACATGAAACCCTACAAATTCAAAATGTAAGTAACTACTATGATAACTTATCACTCAAACTTGCCAAGAAACTTAGCTCTCATCATAATGAAGAAATCAAAAAACTCTTCAACAACATGTATGCACCAGCCAGATTACGCAGAAATAGATACGCAGAACAATATAACAAACACATCCGTCCACTCCAATCAACCAGAAGACCTACCCAAATAATACAACCAATTAGCATTCCCTTAACAGAGAACGCATATCTACACTTGAAATTAGAAAACAAGTCCTACTACATAAATAAATATTCTCTATCCCCTATCATCCCTCTGATTTTGCACGTCCAGGACCGGTTATCCTTAGATTTTATATGAGCGAAGCATCACTCAATGACATTAACCATCAAATTATAGCTGCTAAAACAGAAATACAAAGCATAGATGAACGAATAGCTACCTACAAAACAGAAATAGACTTAGCACTCTCTCAACAGTCCACAACACAACTAGATGCACACCAACACACATCAACACAACCTACTAATCAACCACAGCAACCTAACCTAATCAACCAAATAAACTCTCTTCCATCTACACAGTAAATTTAGAGATTAAAAATTATAATTTAAAATCAAAATAAAATTTAAAAAAAAAAAAAAAAAAGCAAATATATTAAAACGCTAACAATGTACACTCAGTTAAGACCAAAAACATAAAACCTAAACCTAAGATGTACCCTGTCCAAACAAGATATTTTATATAAATAAACAAAATTATATACTCTACCACCAAAAACTATACTATTGTTATCACTCATAAACGAAAAAAAGACTCACAGAACAATTAAGCACAGAAGCTGATGCCTGGGCACTATACACGGCAGAACAATCCAAAACAAAGCTAGATTAAATTTAATGAACAAGGATGCAGGAAATTTGATACAGAACTGGATTATTAATTTTGCAGCTTTGATATGCTTGGTGGGTATGATATGTGTGTGTATATTATAGAGCTAAAAAAGACCAAATGGTGAAACCCAATATCATACAATTCAATAATAAATGCAAAAAACAAACAGACTCTATACTGTCAGATTCTAAAATATATTCCTCTCACCGTTAACATGTACGAAGCGATTAAAGTACTCAACTATACCTGACCTATATACCTATGACCAACTTACAACTTAGCCTAAATTCAATAACAAACAAACACACGAGCAATTGGTGAAAAACTGAATTATTAACTTTACAGCTTTGATATATATGAGCGACTTTAAGAGCTCAGTAAAACCTAATAGTAAAGCTCAAAACCATCCAAATCGAATAATGAATAGAAAGGCTATGATCTTGAAAGAACTCAAAAATTGCCTTGCAGCTATCAATAAGTGTGCTCCTTAAACCTATAAAATTCTAGACTAAGATTGAAATATCTAAAACATCTTGAATGCCATCTTCTTACCAACTAAAAACCTGGCCAAATGAGATCAAACTTATCTAAATCGGACAAAAGCTGTTTAAGTAATCACATGTTGAGTTTTAATGAAATTTTCATACTCAAAACCAAATCACCCTCGAATATAGCTTTCATATAACCAAATTTTGAAATATCAACTTTTCGGCTTAAGCATTCTCTTGAGTTTGCTTCAGCTCATCAAAACAAATTGATTAAGCCCAATAACGTCCAGATTGGACAATTATTATAGATTTTCAACGTTTCTGTGAACCAAAAAATACATATGCAACACTCAAAAAGGTACAAACTGACTCTATACTGTCAGATTCTAAAACATTTCTTCTCACCGTTAACATGTATGAAGCGATTATAGTACTCAGCTGAACCTACATAAAAGCGTAGGATCTCCAGAATGGGACAAGCAATAACCAAACTACAATTTAGCCTAAATTCACTAACAAACAAACACACGAGCAATTGGTGAAAACTGAATTATTAACTTTACAGCTTTGATATATATGGATGACTTTTGGAGCTCGTTAAGACCTTATAGTAAAGCCCAAAATCATTCAAATCGAATAATAAATAGAAAAGTTATGATCTTGAAAGAACTCTAAAATTGCCTTGCAGCTATCAATAAGTGTGCTCCTTAAACCTATAAAATTCTAGACTAAGATTAAAATATCTAAAACATCTTTGAATGCCATCTTCTTACCAACTAAAACCTGGCCAAATGAGACCAAACTTATCTAAATCGGATAAAAACTCTTTAAGTAATTACATGTTCAGTTTTGATGAAATTTTCATACTCAAAACCAAATCACCCTCGAATATAGCTTTCATATAACCAAATTTTGAAATATCAACTTTTCGGCTTAAGCATCCTCTTGAGTTTGCTTCAGCTCATCAAAACAAATTGATTAAACTCAATAACGTTCAGATTGGACAATTATTATAGATTTTCAACTTTTCTGTTAACGAAAAATACATGTGCACCACTCAAAAAGGTACAAACAGACTCTATACTGTCAGATTCCAAAAATATTCTTCTCACCGTTAACATGTATGAAGCGACTCTATACTGTCAGATTCTAAAATATATTCCTCTCACCGTTAACAAGTATGAGGCAATTATAGTACTCAACTATACCTACATAAAAAGCCCAAGATCTCCAGAATAGGACAAGAAATAACCAAACTACAACTTTGCCAAATTCAATAACAAACAAACACACGAGCAATTTGATGAAAAACTGAATTATTAACTTTACAGCTTTGATATATATGAGCGACTTTTAGAGCTCAGTAAAACCTAATAGTAAAGCTCAAAACCATCCAAATCGAATAATGAATAGAAAGGCTATGATCTTGAAAGAACTCTAAAATTGCCTTGCAGCTATCAATAAGTGTGCTCCTTAAACCTATAAAATTCTAGACTAAGATTAAAATATCTAAACTATCTCTGAATGCCATCTTCTTACCAACTAAAAACCTGGCCAAATGAGACCAAACTTATCTAAATCGGACAAAAACTCCTTAAGTAATCATATGTTCAGTTTTAATGAAAATTTTCATACACAAAACCAAACCACCCTCGAATATAGCTTTCACATGACCAAGTTCTGAAATATCAACTTTTCGGCTTAAGCATCATCTTGAGTTTGCTTCAGCACATTAAAACAAATTGATTAAGCCCAATAACGTCCAGATTGGACAATTATCATAGATTTTCAACTTTTCTGTTAACGAAAAATACATGTGCACCACTCAAAAAGGCATAAACAGACTCTATACTGTCAGATTCTAAAATATATTTCTCTCACCGTTAACATGTATGAAGCGATTATAGTACTCAACTATAACTACATAAAAAGCCCAAGATCTCCAGAATAGGACAAGAAATAACCTAACTACAACTTAGCCTAAATTCAATTACAAACAAACACACGAGCAATTTTGTGAAAAACTGAATTATTAACTTTATAGCCTTGATATACATGGATGACTTTTAGAGCTCGGTAAGACCTAATAGTAAAGCCCAAAACCATCCAAATCAAATAATAAATAGAAAAGCTATGATCTTGAAAGAACTCTAAAATTGCCTTGCAGCTATCAATAAGTGTGCTCCTTAAACCTATAAAATTCTAGACTAAGATTAAAATATCTAAAACATCTTTGAATGCCATCTTCTTACCAACTAAAAACCTGGCCAAATGAGACCAAACTTATCTAAATCGGATAAAAACTCTTTAAGTAATTACATGTTCAGTTTTGATGAAATTTTCATACTCAAAACCAAATTACCCTCGAATATAGCTTTCATATAACCAAATTTTGAAATATCAACTTTTCGGCTTAAGCATCCTCTTGAGTTTGCTTCAGCTCATCAAAACAAATTGATTAAGCCTAATAACGTCCAGATTGGACAATTATTATAGATTTTCAACGTTTCTGTGAACCAAAAAATACATATGCAACACTCAAAAAGGTACAAACAGACTCTATACTGTCAGATTCCAAAAATATTCTTCTCACCGTTAACATGTATGAAGCGACTCTATACTGTCAGATTCTAAAATATACTCCTCTCATCGTTAACATGTATGAAGCGATTATAGTACTCAACTATACCTACATAAAAAGCCCAAGATCTCCAGAATAGGACAAGAAATAACCAAACTACAACCTAGCCTAAATTCAATTACAAACAAACACACGAGCAATTTTGTGAAAAACTGAATTATTAACTTTACAGCCTTGATATATATGGACGACTTTTAGAGCTCGATAAGACCTAATAGTAAAGCCCAAAGTCATCCAAATCTAATAATGAATAGAAAGGTTGTGATCTTGAAAGAACTCTAAAATTGCCTTGCAGCTATCAATAAGTGTGATCCTTAAACCTATAAAATTCTAGACTAAGATTAAAATATCTAAAACATCTTTGAATGCCATCTTCTTACCAACTAAAAACCTGGCCAAATGAGACCAAACTTATCTAAATCGGACAAAAGCTGTTTAAGTAATCACACGTTCAGCTTTAATGAAATTTTCATACACAAAATCAAATCACCCTCGAATATAGCTTTCATATAACCAAATTCTGAAATAACAACTTTTCGGCTTAAGCATCATCTTGAGTTTGCTTCAGCACATTAAAACAAATTGATTAAGCCCAATAACGTCCAGATTGGACAATTATCATAGATTTTCAACTTTTCTGTTAACGAAAAAATACATGTGCACCACTCAAAAAGGCACAAACAGACCCTATACTGTCAGATTCTAAAAAATATTCTTCTCACCGTTAACATGTATGAAGCGACTCTATACTGTCAGATTCTAAAATATATTCCTCTCACCGTTAACATGTATGAAGCGATTATAGTACTCAACTATACCTACATAAAAAGCCCAAGATCTCCAGAATAGGACAAGAAATAACCAAACTACAACTTAGCCTAAATTCAATAACAAACAAACACACGAGCAATTTGGTGAAAAACTGAATTATTAACTTTACAGCTTTGATATATATGAGCGACTTTTAGAGCTCAGTAAAACCTAATAGTAAAGCTCAAAACCATCCAAATCGAATAATGAATAGAAAGGCTATGATCTTGAAAGAACTCTAAAATTGCCTTGCAGCTATCAATAAGTGTGATCCTTAAACCTATAAAATTCTAGACTAAGATTAAAATATCTAAAACATCTTTGAATGCCATCTTCTTACCAACTAAAAACCTGGCCAAATGAGACCAAACTTATCTAAATCGGACAAAAACTGTTTAAGTAATCACATGCTCAGTTTTGATGAAATTTTCATACTCAAAACCAAATCACCCTTGAATATAGCTTTCATATAACCAAATTTAGATATATCAACTTTTCGGCTTTAGCATCCTCTTGAGTTTGCTTCAGCTCATCAAAACAAATTGATTAAGCCCAATAACGTCCAGATTGGACAATTATTATAGATTTTCAACGTTTCTGTGAACCAAAAAGTACATATGCAACACTCAAAAAGGTACAAACAGACTCTATACTGTCAGATTCTAAAAAATTTCTTCTCACCGTTAACATGTATGAAGCGATTATAGTACTCAGCTGAACCTACATAAAAAGCGTAGGATCTCCAGAATGGGACAAGCAATAACCAAACTACAATTTAGCCTAAATTCACTAACAATCAAACACACGAGCAATTGGTGAAAACTGAATTATTAACTTTACAGCTTTGATATATATGGATGACTTTTGGAGCTCGTGTAATATTCCCCTATAAACCTATATTATAATTTTTATAATTAATAAAGGCATAAAAACATTAAGCTTGAGAGTGGCAGCAACAACAGAACAGTTAAAGCGCCATCTCTTGGTCAGAAGCAATCAAATGATGTGGCAGCTTCGCTCTCATGTCAACTGCAATTCGTTTTGCATCTTTATTTTAGCGGAAATGCATGATTGGTTTCAGGTTATACCGAGGTGTGATAGAACATTGCTCCACTCGGCTCTGTCTTTTCAAATCTGGCAGCTGAACGAACCACTTGTGTTTTTGAACAAGAAAAAATATTCCCGTATTGAATTTTTTAATAAAGAAAAAAAAATTAAGTTTTTGCTCCATCATTGCAAGCTTATTTGCATTGGAATTTTGTGTAACCAGCCGGTTAATAATTTTTTTGTGAAATTATTATAAAAGCGACAGTGAGTATTAACAAAGAAAACATTAGAAAAAATTACAAAAAAATGTCTAATACTCAATTTCTTTAGTTCGCCAGCTGCGGCGGCGCATTATTTGCATTAAATTGCATTTAATAAAGCTAACTTGCTGCACCCCTGTCGTCCTCATATAGAGTTTGACTTTGGCTGACCTTTTCGGTAAGACGGCACATAAAAATTCGCTCATTAACTATTGTTAATGTTAAGCGTTGGTTTTGTCTTCGTTGTCTTTACAGCCTATTATTACAAAAGCAGAAGAAAAATTGCGGGCGAGCAATTAATTCTCTCCCAATTGTCTCTCTCGGCCCCGAACGCATCGGCCAAAGCAATTATGCGCAGGGGTAGAGAGCGGGCAGCCGCTCAATCCAAAGTCTGATCGCCAACGTCGTGGATATAACATACAAATTTTTTTTATAAAGTGCAACATATTGATAACACTAAAACTAAAAAAAGACCTGCTAAACAATAAACTGAAAGGTGCCAAGAAGAGTAAAACGAAGCAAAGTGGTTAAAAACCTTAAATAAACGCCCAGCGAATCGTTCCGTTGTTGGTGTAACTTAAATTAGTGAAAAGTAATAGTTATAATTATTAAAAGCGGGGAAATTAAATTGTATTAAATTTTTGTCTCTTTGAAAGCCTTCCGACACAATTACGCTGAAGCTGAGAAAAATAGCAACGAGAAAAAAAATATACAAGTATATATATATATATATATGTAAGTGTGTGCAATGTGCAGTGGCCAAATGAAACCACTACCCCTGAACTAAAATAATTTAAAGTTGGTCAATTACCAACAGGCCCAAAGTTAATTGAATATAATTAAAACCTAAACAAAAGAAAAAAGTGAGTTAAAGTTAACAATGTTATTACATAACCCTCGAGTTGGGTACAAAAAAAAAATGCACGTGCAAAAGTCGAAGCTACTCTTAGCTTACGCATAAAACCTCTCTTAACAACAACAACAATCCCGCATAGCCCTCGTCAGCAACGTTCTCTCCGAAAGATCTTTCGTCGATGGAAACGCATGTAAGTGAAACAGCTGCTGAGTCTTTTTTTTTTTTTTTTAAATTTATTTTATTTGTTAACGTTACTTTAAAGATTTTCTTTTTAGTTGTTTGATTTAACGTTATGTACTATTTTTTTTTTTTTTTCTTGTGTTAAAAAGGTATAGTTATTATCAATATTAAAAGTGAACCAAACGTTTGAAAAAAATTAATATGCCCCATTGCAAAGGCTAGTGTAGGGTATTTCGTCAATTGCTCAAAAAAAAAAAAAAAAAAGACTCAGCAGCTGTTTCACTTACATGCGTTTCCATCGACGAAAGATCTTTCGGAGAGAACGTTGCTGACGAGGGCTATGCGGGATTGTTGTTGTTGTTAAGAGAGGTTTTATGCGTAAGCTAAGAGTAGCTTCGACTTTTGCACGTGCATTTTTTTTTTGTACCCAACTCGAGGGTTATGTAATAACATTGTTAACTTTAACTCACTTTTTTCTTTTGTTTAGGTTTTAATTATATTCAATTAACTTTGGGCCTGTTGGTAATTGACCAACTTTAAATTATTTTAGTTCAGGGGTAGTGGTTTCATTTGGCCACTGCACATTGCACACACTTACATATATATATATATATACTTGTATATTTTTTTTCTCGTTGCTATTTTTCGCAGCTTCAGCGTAATTGTGTCGGAAGGCTTTCAAAGAGTCAAAAATTTAATACAATTTAATTTCCCCGCTTTTAATAATTATAACTATTACTTTTCACTAATTTAAGTTACACCAACAACGGAACGATTCGCTGGGCGTTTATTTAAGGTTTTTAACCACTTTGCTTCGTTTTACTCTTCTTGGCACCTTTCAGTTTATTGTTTAGCAGGTCTTTTTTTTAGTTTTAGTGTTATCTATATGTTGCACTTTATAAAAAAATTTGTATGTTATATCCACGACGTTGGCGATCAGACTTTGGATTGAGCGGCTGCCCGCTCTCTACCCCTGCGCATAATTGCTTTGGCCGATGCGTTCGGGGCCGAGAGAGACAATTGGGAGAGAATTAATTGCTCGCCCGCAATTTTTCTTCTGCTTTTTGTAATAATAGGCTGTAAAGACAACGAAGACAAAACCAACGCTTAACATTAACAATAGTTAATGAGCGAATTTTTATGTGCCGTCTTACCGAAAAGGTCAGCCAAAGTCAAACTCTATATGAGGACGACAGGGGTGCAGCAAGGTAGCTTTTATTAAATGCAATTTAATGCAAATAATGCGCCGCCGCAGCTGGCGAACTAAAGAAATTGAGTATTAGACATTTTTTTGTAATTTTTTCTAATGTTTTCTTTGTTAATACTCACTGTCGCTTTTATAATAATTTCACAAAAAAATTATTAACCGGCTGGTTACACAAAATTCCAATGCAAATAAGCTTGCAATGATGGAGCAAAAACTTAATTTTTTTTTCTTTTATTAAAAAATTCAATACGGGAATATTTTTTCTTGTTCAAAAACACAAGTGGTTCGTTCAGCTGCCAGATTTGAAAAGACAGAGCCGAGTGGAGCAATGTTCTATCACACCTCGGTATAACCTGAAACCAATCATGCATTTCCGCTAAAATAAAGATGCAAAACGAATTGCAGTTGACATGAGAGCGAAGCTGCCACATCATTTGATTGCTTCTGACCAAGAGATGGCGCTTTAACTGTTCTGTTGTTGCTGCCACTCTCAAGCTTAATGTTTTTATGCCTTTATTAATTATAAAATTATAATATAGGTTTATAGGGGAATATTACAACCACAGATAACTCTGACGACTCACAGGCGGAAGGTTAGCTGGAATTAGTATTTTATATCTTTGGCATGATAAGTTCCTAATTCACGACCTTGCAGAGTTTCTAAAATATAAAATGAATTTCCAACTTTCCTTTTTACTCGGCATTTTGAAAACTGAGGACTTAACTTTTTATTGTAATTTTGACCATAGTTACTAAGATTAAAATTTCTTTTAAAGACTTCTTGTCCTTCCTTGAAAGAAACTGGTTTCGCACGCAAATTATATTGGTTTGCATTTATCTCGTATGCTTTACGACTGTTAGCTTGAATGTCTTGTCTCAATAATGATAAATACTCAGGTCTATTAATCGGGATTGAATCATCCAACAGAGATAGTTGCTTTAAGATTTTATAATCATCTCCATGTATTATAACCTTCATTGTTTAAACCATCATTTGGTTGTATTGGCGTAAAGCGAACAAATCATTGAACAAATGCATTGCCGTTTATCAATTATGTTTTAGCATGTATAATTTGCGTTTTCATGTAATCATTGTTGTGTTTGAGGCTTGAGGAGGCCTGTTTTGACTGCAAGTGTGTGCCCTGAAGAACAGAACACAACAACACTGCAAAATCATTTTAACGCCAAACAACGCTTTATAAGGTGAACAACCTATAGCCTGATGAAGAGATGATCTGAGAGCACACGAAATATGTGTAAGATACAAATCCCAGTTAGTTTGATCTTTGCGTATATAAGCACAAATAGATGCTAACAAGGAACGATTAACTCTTTCCGCCGCATTACTTTGTGGCGAATACAATGCTGTGAACATATGTTTAATTCCAAACTGCGTTAAGCAAGCTTTGAAATAATTTGCTTTAAACTGGGAACCATGATCGCTAACTATCATTTCTGGCACCCCATAGCAATGAAATATATTTTTTTCTAAGAATTCAATAATCAACTTCGTTGTAAATTTTTTTAGTGGACACAACCAATGGTAACGACTAAAATGGTCTAACACAATTAAAAGTCCAATATTTCCACGTTTACTTCGAGGATAGGGGCCTAATATATCAATATACAACTTTTGGAATGGTCTATTTGATACGCTTTGCACTCCCATTGGCGGACGTAATGTACTATTTGGAGCTTTAGTTTCCTTGCATGTATCACACTCCCGTACTGAGCTACGATAAATGGGTCCCGCCTCCGCTGCCCCTCCATTAGTCTTTCTGGATAACGCCGTCGATGCTGACGAAACCCCCCGTGTCTCAACCTGATTTGGGTATGTAATTGAAGTGCATAAAAGCTACCAAAACTTCTTTTGGGACACCCCAACCGTCCGGCAACCTACCAGTACGCTACACTCGTTAAGACCTAACAGTAAAGCCCAAAATCATTCAAATCAAATAATAAATAGAAAAGCTATGATCTTGAAAGAACTCTAAAATTGCCTTGCAGCTATCAATAAGTAAGCTCCTTAAACCTATAAAATTCTAGACTAAGATTAAAATATCTAAACTATCTCTGAATGCCATTTTCTTACCAACTAAAAACCTGGCCAAATGAGACCAAACTTATCTAAATCGGACAAAAACTCCTTAAGTAATCATATGTTTAGTTTTAATGAAAATTTTCATACACAAAACCAAACCACCCTCGAATATAGCTTTCACATGACCAAGTTCTGAAATATCAACTTTTCGGCTTAAGCATCATCTTGAGTTTGCTTCAGCACATTAAAACAAATTGATTAAGCCCAATAACGTCCAGATTGGACAATTATCATAGATTTTCAACTTTTCTGTTAACGAAAAAATACATGTGCACCACTCAAAAAGGCACAAACAGACTCCATACTGTCAGATTCTAAAATATATTTCTCTCACCGTTAACATGTACGAAGCGATTATAGTACTCAACTATACCTAGATAAAAAGCCCAAGATCTCCAGAATAGGACAAGAAATAACCAAACTACAACTTAGCCTAAATTCAATTACAAACAAACACACGAGCAATTTGGTGAAAACTGAATTATTAACTTTACAGCCTTGATATATATGGATGACTTTTAGAGCTCGGTAAGACCTAATAGTAAAGCCCAAAACCATCCAAATCAAATAATAAATAGAAAAGCTATGATCTTGAAAGAACTCTAAAATTGCCTTGCAGCTATCAATAAGTGTGCTCCTTAAACCTATAAAATTCTAGACTAAGATTAAAATATCTAAAACATCTTTGAATGCCATCTTCTTACCAACTAAAAACCTGGCCAAATGAGACCAAACTTATCTAAATCGGATAAAAACTCTTTAAGTAATTACATGTTCAGTTTTAATGAAATTTTCATACTCAAACCAATTACCCTCGAATATAGCTTTCATATATTCTGAAATATCAACTTTTCGGCTTAAGCATTCTCTTGATTTTGCTTCAGCTCATCAAAACAAATTGATTAAGCCTAATAACGTCCAGATTGGACAATTATTATAGATTTTCAACGTTTCTGTGAACCAAAAATACATATGCAACACTCAAAAGGTACAAACAGACTCTATACTGTCAGATTCTAAAAATATTCTTCTCACCGTTAACATGTATGAAGCGACTCTATACTGTCAGATTCTAAAATATATTCCTCTCACTGTTAACATGTATGAAGCGATTAGAGTACTCAACTATACCTACATAAAAAGCCCAAGATCTCTAGAATAGGACAAAAAAATAACCAAACTACAACTTAGCCTAAATTCAATAACAAACAAACACACGAGCAATTTGGTGAAAAACTGAATTATTAACTTTACAGCCTTGATAGATATGGATGACTTTTAGAGCTCGGTAAGACCTAATAGTAAAGCCCAAAATCATTCAAATAAAATAATAAATAGAAAAGTTATGATCTTGAAAGAACTCTAAAATTGCCTTGCAGCTATCAATAAGTGTGCTCCTTAAACCTATAAATTCTAGACTAAGATTAAAATATCTAAAACATCTTTGAATGCCATCTTCTTATCAACTAAAAAACCTGGCCAAATGAGACCAAACTTATCTAAATCGGACAAAAGCTGTTTAAGTAATCACACGTTCAGCTTTAATGAAATTTTCATACACAAATCAAATCACCCTCGAATATAGCTTACATATAACCAAATTCTGAAAAAACAACATTTCGGCTTAAGCATCATCTTGAGTTTGCTTCAGCACATTAAAACAAATTGATTAAGCCCAATAACGTCCAGATTGGACAATTATCATAGATTTTCAACTTTTCTGTTAACGAAAAAATACATGTGCACCACTCAAAAAGGCACAAACAGACTCTATACTGTCAGATTCTAAAAAATATTCTTCTCACCGTTAACATGTATGAAGCGACTCTATACTGTCAGATTCTAAAATATACTCCTCTCACCGTTAACATGTATGAAGCGATTATAGTACTCAACTATACCTACATAAAAAGCCCAAGATCTCCAGAATAGGACAAGAAATAACCAAACTACAACTTAGCCTAAATTCAATAACAAACAAACACACGAACAATTTGGTGAAAAACTGAATTATTAACTTTACAGCCTTGATAGTAAAGCCCAAAATCATTCAAATCGAATAATAAATAGAAAAGTTATGACCTTGAAAGAACTCTTAAATTGACTTGCAGCTATCAATAAGTGTGCTCCTTAAACCTATAAAATTCTAGACGAAGATTAAAATATCTAAAACATCTTTGAATGCCATCTTCTTACCAACTAAAAACCTGGCCAAATGAGACCAAACTTATCTAAATTGGATAAAAACTCTTTAAGTAATTACATGTTCAGTTTTGATGAAATTTTCAAACTCAAAACCAAATCACCCTCGAATATAGCTTTCATATAACCAAATTCTGAAATATCAACTTTTCGGCTTAAGCATCATCTTGAGTTTACTTAAGCTCATCAAAACAAATAAATAAGCCCAATAACGTCCAGATTGGACAATTATTACGGATTTTCAACGTTTCTGTGAACCAAAACATACATATGCACCACTCAAACGGTACAAACAGACTCTATACTGTCAGATTCTAAAATAAATTCTTCTCACCGTTAACATGTACGAAACGATTATAGTACTCAACTATACCTACATAAAAAGCCCAAGATCTCCAGAATAGGACAAGAAATGACCGACTTACAACTTAGCCTAAATTCAATAACAAACAAACACACGAGCAATTTGGTGAAAAACTGAATTATTAACTTTACAGCTTTGATATATATGAGCGACTTTTAGAGCTCAGTAAAACCTAATAGTAAAGCTCAAAACCATCCAAATCGAATAATGAATAGAAAAGCTATGATCTTGAAAGAACTCTAAAATTGCCTTGCAGCTATCAATAAGTGTGCTCCTTAAACCTATAAAATTCTAGACTAAGATTAAAATATCTAAAACATCTTTGAATGCCATCTTCTTACCAACGGAAAACCTGGCCAAATGAGACCAAACTTATCTAAATCGGACAAAAACATTTTAAGTAATCACATGTTCAGTTTTGATGAAATTTTCATACTCAAAACCAAATCACCCTCGAATATAGCTTTCATATAACCAAATTCTGAAACATAAACTTTTCGGCTTAAGCATCATCTTGAGTTTGCTTCAGCACATTAAAACAAATTGATTAAGCCCAATAACGTCCAGATTGGACAATTATCATAGATTTTCAACTTTTCTGTTAACGAAAAAATACATGTGCACCACTCAAAAAGGCACAAACAGACTCCATACTGTCAGATTCTAAAATATATTTCTCTCACCGTTAACATGTACGAAGCGATTATAGTACTCAACTATACCTAGATAAAAAGCCCAAGATCTCCAGAATAGGACAAGAAATAACCAAACTACAACTTAGCCTAAATTCAATTACAAACAAACACACGAGCAATTTGGTGAAAAACTGAATTATTAACTTTACAGCCTTGATATATATGGATGACTTTTAGAGCTCGGTAAGACCTAATAGTAAAGCCCAAAACCATCCAAATCAAATAATAAATAGAAAAGCTATGATCTTGAAAGAACTCTAAAATTGCCTTGCAGCTATCAATAAGTGTGCTCCTTTAACCTATAAAATTCTAGACTAAGATTAAATATCTAAAACATCTTTGAATGCCATCTTCTTACCAACTAAAAACCTGGCCAAATGAGACCAAACTTATCTAAATCGGATAAAAACTCTTTAAGTAATTACATGTTCAGTTTTAATGAAATTTTCATACTCAAAACCAAATTACCCTCGAATATAGCTTTCATATATTCTGAAATATCAACTTTTCGGCTTAAGCATTCTCTTGATTTTGCTTCAGCTCATCAAAACAAATTGATTAAGCCTAATAACGTCCAGATTGGACAATTATTATAGATTTTCAACGTTTCTGTGAACCAAAAAATACATATGCAACACTCAAAAAGGTACAAACAGACTCTATACTGTCAGATTCTAAAAAATATTCTTCTCACCGTTAACATGTATGAAGCGACTCTATACTGTCAGATTCTAAAATATATTCCTCTCACTGTTAACATGTATGAAGCGATTAGAGTACTCAACTATACCTACATAAAAAGCCCAAGATCTCTAGAATAGGACAAAAAATAACCAAACTACAACTTAGCCTAAATTCAATAACAAACAAACACACGAGCAATTTGGTGAAAAACTGAATTATTAACTTTACAGCCTTGATATATATGGATGACTTTTAGAGCTCGGTAAGACCTTATAGTAAAGCCCAAAATCATTCAAATAAAATAATAAATAGAAAAGTTATGATCTTGAAAGAACTCTAAAATTGCCTTGCAGCTATCAATAAGTGTGCTCCTTAAACCTATAAAATTCTAGACTAATATTAAAATATCTAAACATCTTTGAATGCCATCTTCTTACCAACTAAACAACCTGGCCAAATGAGACCAAACTTATCTAAATCGGACAAAAGCTGTTTAAGTAATCACATGTTCAGCTTTAATGAAATTTTCATACAAAAAATCAAATCACCCTCGAATATAGCTTACATATAACCAAATTCTGAAAAAACAACATTCGGCTTAAGCATCATCTTGAGTTTGCTTCAGCACATTAAAACAAATTGATTAAGCCCATAACGTCCAGATTGGACAATTATCATAGATTTTCAACTTTTCTGTTAACGAAAAAATACATGTGCACCACTCAAAAAGGCACAAACAGACTCTATACTGTCAGATTCTAAAAAATATTCTTCTCACCGTTAACATGTATGAAGCGACTCTATACTGTCAGATTCTAAAATATATTCCTCTCACCGTTAACATGTATGAAGCGATTATAGTACTCAACTATACCTACATAAAAAGCCCAAGATCTCCAGAATAGGACAAAAAATAACCAAACTACAACTTAGCCTAAATTCAATAACAAACAAACACACGAACAATTTGGTGAAAAACTGAATTATTAACTTTACAGCCTTGATATATATGGATGACTTTTAGAGCTCGGTAAGACCTAATAGTAAAGCCCAAAATCATTCAAATCGAATAATAAATAGAAAGTTATGACCTTGAAAGAACTCTTAAATTGACTTGCAGCTATCAATAAGTGTGCTCCTTAAACCTATAAAATTCTAGACGAAGATTAAAATATCTAAAACATCTTTGAATGCCATCTTCTTACCAACTAAAAACCTGGCCAAATGAGACCAAACTTATCTAAATTGGATAAAAACTCTTTAAGTAATTACATGTTCAGTTTTGATGAAATTTTCAAACTCAAAACCAAATCACCCTCGAATATAGCTTTCATATAACCAAATTCTGAAATAACAACTTTTCGGCTTAAGCATCATCTTGAGTTTACTTAAGCTCATCAAAACAAATAAATAAGCCCAATAACGTCCAGATTGGACAATTATTACGGATCTTCAACGTTTCTGTGAACCAAAACATACATATGCACCACTCAAAACGGTACAAACAGACTCTATACTGTCAGATTCTAAAATAAATTCTTCTCACCGTTAACATGTACGAAACGATTATAGTACTCAACTATACCTACATAAAAAGCCCAAGATCTCCAGAATAGGACAAGAAATGACCAACTTACAACTTAGCCTAAATTCGATAACAAACAAACACACGAGCAATTTGGTGAAAAACTGAATTATTAACTTTACAGCTTTGATATATATGAGCGACTTTTAGAGCTCGGTAAAACCTAATAGTAAAGCTCAAAACCATCCAAATCGAATAATGAATAGAAAAGCTATGATCTTGAAAGAACTCTAAAATTGCCTTGCAGCTATCAATAAGTGTGCTCCTTAAACCTATAAAATTCTAGACTAAGATTAAAATATCTAAAACATCTTTGAATGCCATCTTCTTACCAACGGAGAACCTGGCCAAATGAGACCAAACTTATCTAAATCGGACAAAAACATTTTAAGTAATCACATGTTCAGTTTTGATGAAATTTTCATACTCAAAACCAAATCACCCTCGAATATAGCTTTCATATAACCAAATTCTGAAACATCAACTTTTCGGCTTAAGCATTCTCTTGAGTTTGCTTCAGCTCATCAAAACAAATTGATTAAACTCAATAACGTTCAGATTGGACAATTATTATAGACGTTCAACCTTCCTGTGAACCAAAAAATACATATGCACCACTCAAAAAGGCACAAAAAGACTCTATACTGTTAGATTCTAAAATATACTCCTCTCACCGTTAACATGTATAAAGCGATTATAGTACTCAACTATACCTACATAAAAAGCCCAAGATCTCCAGAATAAGATAAGAAATGACCAACATACAACTTTGCCAAATTCAATAACAAACAAACACACGAGCAATTTGATGAAAAACTGAATTATTAACTTTACAGCTTTGATATATATGGACGACTTTTAGAGCTCGGTAAGACCTAATAATAAAGCCCAAAATCATCCTAATCGAATAATAAATAGAAAAGTTATGATCCTGAAAGAACTCTAAAATTGCCTTGCAGCTATCAATAAGTGTGCTCCTTAAACCTATAAAATTCCAGACTAAGATTAAAATATCTAAAACATCTTTGAATGCCATCTTCTTACCAACTAAAACCTGGCCAAATGAAACCAAACTTATCTTAATCGGACAAAAACTCTTTAAGTAATCACATGTTCAGTTTTAATGAAATTTTCATACTCAAAACCAAATCACCCTTGAATATAGCTTTCATATAACCAAACTCTGAAATATCAACTTTTCGGCTTAAGCATCATCTTGCGTTTACTTCAGCTCATCAAAACAAATAAATTAAGCCCAATAACGTCCAGATTGGACAATTATTATAGATTTTCAACTTTTCTGTGAACCAAAAAATACATATGCACCACTCAAAAAGCGATTATGGTACTCAACTGAACCCACATAAAAAGCGCAAGATCTCCAGAATAGGACAATAAATAACCAAACTATAACTTAGCATAAAATCACAAACAAACAAACACACGAGCAATTTGGTGAAGGACTGAATTGTTGACTTTGCAGCTTTAAAATATATGGGCGACTTACGGAGCTCAGTGGGACCTAATAGTGAAGCCCATAATCTCCCAAGTCTTATGATGAACAGAAACGTTATGATCTTGAAAGAATTCTAAAATTGCCCTGTAGCTATCAATAAGGGTACTCTTAAAGCCTATAAAATTCTAGACAAGGATTGGAAGATATAAAAAACATCTTTGAATGCCATCGAGTTTCAATACCTAACTGCTCCCTACTTGGGGCAACCAGATTATAAACCCGCCAGGTGAAATAAGCCTAACACACACAATCCCCTCTCAAAAATAAACCTTTCCTAAATAACCTAACAATTAATTTTCCAGTTATATTATCAGATTAAGAGTTAAATAATCTAATCTAACATGTCCAGTCAGAAATGGGCTTCTTTATAGGGTTCACCGAACTGCTGCATTCTGAAGTCGCCAAAATACAAATGTCTTGGTGCCCTACGAATGTATGACCAAATCCCTCAAGGGTGTTAACCCCTCCTTAATAAAAAGTAACAACTAACTTTCCAACTGTCTTATCAGATTATAAGTTAAAATAATCATGATACCTCTTCTTCCAAAAAAAATTAAAACCAAACAAACTATCCATAACCAAGTGAAACAGAGCTGTCAGGCACAGCTAATCTGATACACAGCCATTATCTTTCTCTCGAGATTGATATTACAAACTACCAAAATCAATATATATGTACGTGCCCGCCTCTCATAAGAGACTTGGCAAATGGACAACAACTGCATACACTTTGATTCCACTGCCAAATTGCATCTCAGCAATTACACCGCCTAATCTCTCCTTATCAATATATATGTACGTGCCCGCCTCTCACAAGAGACTTGGCAAATGGACAACACCTGCATACACTTTGATTTTGAATTTGATTAACTAACTGTTCCATACTTGGGACAACCAGATTATTAACCCGCCAGGTGAAATATGCCTAACCAACAAAAATCCCCTCTCAATGCGCTTTCTAACATGTACCTCCTCGGACTTACATACTGGCATAACAACCAGTGTTAGAACGATGAAAGGCCGGTCCAATTCCTACGTGGACTACTACCCAGTGGCAACAGTAGGCACTGCTCCTATCACCCTAATATGTTACAGTATAAGGGTATAGGAGTAACCGTGTACTCAAGGTCTATGCAACAGGCTACCTTGTGGAGATCGAAAAAAAAAAAAAAAAAAAAACCAGAATGGGACAAGCAATAACCAAACTACAATTTAGCCTAAATTCACTAACAAACAAACACACGAGCAATTGGTGAAAAACTGAATTATTAACTTTACAGCTTTGATATATATGGATGACTTTTGGAGCTCGTTAAGACCTAACAGTAAAGCCCAAAATCATTCAAATCAAATAATAAATAGAAAAGCTATGATCTTGAAAGAACTCTAAAAATGCCTTGCAGCTATCAATAAGTGTGCTCCTTAAACCTATAAAATTCTAGACTAAGATTAAAATATCTAAACTATCTCTGAATGCCATTTTCTTACCAACTAAAAACCTGGCCAAATGAGACCAAACTTATCTAAATCGGACAAAAACTCCTTAAGTAATCATATGTTTAGTTTTAATGAAAATTTTCATACACAAAACCAAACCACCCTCGAATATAGCTTTCACATGACCAAGTTCTGAAATATCAACTTTTCGGCTTAAGCATCATCTTGAGTTTGCTTCAGCACATTAAAACAAATTGATTAAGCCCAATAACGTCCAGATTGGACAATTATCATAGATTTTCAACTTTTCTGTTAACGAAAAAGTACATGTGCACCACTCAAAAAGGCATAAACAGACTCTATACTGTCAGATTCTAAAATATTTCTCTCACCGTTAACATGTATGAAGCGATTGTAGTACTCAACTATACCTACATAAAAAGCCCAAGATCTCCAGAATAGGACAAGAAATAACCAAACTACAACTTAGCCTAAATTCAATAACAAACAAACACACGAGCAACTTGATGAAAAACTGAATTATTAACTCTACAGCTTTGATATATATGGATGACTTTTAGAGCTCGGTAAGACCTAATAGTAAAGCCCAAAACCATCCAAATCAAATAATAAATAGAAAAGCTATGATCTTGAAAGAACTCTAAAATTGCCTTGCAGCTATCAATAAGTGTGCTCCTTAAACCAATAATATTCTAGACTAAGATTAAAATATCTAAAACATCTTTGAATGCCATCTTCTTACCAACTAAAAACCTTGCCAAATGAGACCAAACTTATCTAAATCAGACAAAAACTGTTTAAGTAATCACATGTTCAGCTTTAATGAAATTTTCATACACAAAATCAAATCAGCCTCGAATATAGCTTACATATAACCAAATTCTGAAATAACAACTTTTCGGCTTAAGCATCATCTTGAGTTTGCTTCAGCACATTAAAACAAATTGATTAAGCCCAATAACGTCCAAGTTGGACAATTATCATAGATTTTCAACTTTTCTGTTAACGAAAAAATACATGTGCACCACTCAAAAAGGCACAAACAGACTCTATACTGTCAGATTCTAAAATATATTCTTCTCACCGTTAACATGTATGAAGCGACTCTATACTGTCAGATTCTAAAATATATTCCTCTCACTGTTAACATGTATGAAGCGATTATAGTACTCAACTATACCTACATAAAAAGCCCAAGATCTCTAGAATAGGACAAAAAATAACCAAACTACAACTTAGCCAAATTCAACAACAAACAAACACACGAGCAATTTGGTGAAAAACTGAATTATTAACTTTACAGCCTTGATATATATGGATGACTTTTAGAGCTCGGTAAGACCTTATAGTAAAGCCCAAAATCATTCAAATAAAATAATAAATAGAAAAGTTATGTTCTTGAAAGAACTCTAAAATTGCCTTGCAGCTATCATTAAGTAAGCTCCATAAACCTATAAATTTCTAGACTTAGATTAAAATATCTAAACTATCTCTGAATGCCATCTTCTTACCAACTAAAAACCTGGCCAAATGAGACCAAACTTATCTAAATCGGACAAAAACTCCTTAAGTAATCACATGTTCAGTTTCAATGAAATTTTCATACTCAAAATCAAATCACCCTCGAATATAGCTTACATATAACCAAATTCTGAAATAACAACTTTTCGGCTTAAGCATCATCTTGAGTTTGCTTCAGCACATTAAAACAAATTGATTAAGCCCAATAACGTCCAAGTTGGACAATTATCATAGATTTTCAACTTTTCTGTTAACGAAAAAATACATGTGCACCACTCAAAAGGCACAAACAGACTCTATACTGTCAGATTCTAAAATATATTCTTCTCACCGTTAACATGTATGAAGCGACTCTATACTGTCAGATTCTAAAATATATTCCTCTCACTGTTAACATGTATGAAGCGATTATAGTACTCAACTATACCTACATAAAAAGCCCAAGATCTCCAGAATAGGACAAGCAATAACCAAACTACAATTTAGCCTAAATTCACTAGCAAACAAACACACGAGCAATTGGTGAAAAACTGAATTATTAACTTTACAGCTTTGATATATATGAGCGACTTTTAGAGCTCATTAAAACCTAATAGTAAAGCTCAAAACCATCCAAATCGAATAATGAATAGAAAGGCTATGATCTTGAAAGAACTCTAAAATTGCCTTGCAGCTATCAATAAGTGTGCCCCTTAAACCTATAAAATTCTAGACTAAGATTAAAATATCTAAAACATCTTTGAATGCCATCTTCTTACCAACGGAAAACCTGGCCAAATGAGACAAAACTTATCTAAATCGGACAAAAACTGTTTAAGTAATCACATGTTCAGTTTTGATGAAATTTTCATACTCAAAATCAAATCACCCTCGAATATAGCCTACGTATAACCTGATTCTGAAATAAAAACTTTTCGGCTTAAGCATCCTCTTGAGTTTGCTTCAGCACATCAAAACAAATTGATTAAGCTAATCTGATACACAGCCATTATCTTTCTCTCGAGATTGATATTACAAACTACCAAAATCAATATATATGTACGTGCCCGCCTCTCATAAGAGACTTGGCAAATGGACAACACCTGCATACACTTTGATTCCACTGCCAAATTGCATCTCAGCAATTACACCGCCTAATCTCTCCTTATCAATATATATGTACGTGCCCGCCTCTCACAAGAGACTTGGCAAATGGACAACACCTGCATACACTTTGATTTTGAATTTGATTAACTAACTGTTCCATACTTGGGACAACCAGATTATTAACCCGCCAGGTGAAATATGCCTAACCAACAAAATCCCCTCTCAATGCGCTTTCTAACATGTACCTCCTCGGACTTACATAGTGGCATAACAACCAGTGTTAGAACGATGAAAGGCCGGTCCAATTCCTACGTGGACTACTACCCAGTGGCAACAGTAGGCACTGCTCCTATCACCCTAATATGTTACAGTATAAGGGTATAGGAGTAACCGTGTACTCAAGGTCTATGCAACAGGCTACCTTGTGGAGACCGAAAAAAAAAAAAAAAAAACCAGAATGGGACAAGCAATAACCAAACTACAATTTAGCCTAAATTCACTAACAACAAACACACGAGCAATTGGTGAAAACTGAATTATTAACTTTACAGCTTTGTTATATATGAGCGACTTTTAGAGCTCATTAAAACCTAATAGTAAAGCTCAAAACCATCCAAATCGAATAATGAATAGAAAGGCTATGATCTTGAAAGAACTCTAAAATTGCCTTGCAGCTATCAATAAGTGTGCCCCTTAAACCTATAAAATTCTAGACTAAGATTAAAATATCTAAAACATCTTTGAATGCCATCTTCTTACCAACGGAAAACCTGGCCAAATGAGACAAAACTTATCTAAATCGGACAAAAACTGTTTAAGTAATCACATGTTCAGTTTTGATGAAATTTTCATACTCAAAATCAAATCACCCTCGAATATAGCCTACGTATAACCTGATTCTGAAATAAAAACTTTTCGGCTTAAGCATCCTCTTGAGTTTGCTTCAGCACATCAAAACAAATTGATTAAGCTAATCTGATACACAGCCATTATCTTTCTCTCGAGATTGATATTACAAACTACCAAAATCAATATATATGTACGTGCCCGCCTCTCATAAGAGACTTGGCAAATGGACAACACCTGCATACACTTTGATTCCACTGCCAAATTGCATCTCAGCAATTACACCGCCTAATCTCTTCTTATCAATATATATGTACGTGCCCACCTCTCACAAGAGACTTGGCAAATGGACAACACCTGCATACACTTTGATTTTGAATTTGATTAACTAACTGTTCCATACTTGGGACAACCAGATTATTAACCCGCCAGGTGAAATATGCCTAACCAACAAAAATCCCCTCTCAATGCGCTTTCTAACATGTACCTCCTCGGACTTACATACTGGCATAACAACCAGTGTTAGAACGATGAAAGGCCGGTCCAATTCCTACGTGGACTACTACCCAGTGGCAACAGTAGGCACTGCTCCTATCACCCTAATATGTTACAGTATAAGGGTATAGGAGTAACCGTGTACTCAAGGTCTATGCAACAGGCTACCTTGCGGAGACCGAAAAAAATAAAAAAAAAACAGAATGGGACAAGCAATAACCAAACTACAATTTAGCCTAAATTCACTAACAAACAAACACACGAGCAATTGGTGAAAAACTGAATTATTAACTTTACAGCTTTGATATATATGAGCGACTTTTAGAGCTCATTAAAACCTAATAGTAAAGCTCAAAACCATCCAAATCGAATAATGAATAGAAAGGCTATGATCTTGAAAGAACTCTAAAATTGCCTTGCAGCTATCAATAAGTGTGCCCCTTAAACCTATAAAATTCTAGACTAAGATTAAAATATCTAAAACATCTTTGAATGCCATCTTCTTACCAACGGAAACCTGGCCAAATGAGACAAAACTTATCTAAATCGGACAAAAACTGTTTAAGTAATCACATGTTCAGTTTTGATGAAATTTTCATACTCAAAATCAAATCACCCTCGAATATAGCCTACGTATCACCTGATTCTGAAATAAAAACTTTTCGGCTTAAGCATCCTCTTGAGTTTGCTTCAGCACATCAAAACAAATTGATTAAGCTAATCTGATACACAGCCATTATCTTTCTCTCGAGATTGATATTACAAACTACCAAAATCAATATATGTACGTGCCCGCCTCTCATAAGAGACTTGGCAAATGGACAACACCTGCATACACTTTGATTCCACTGCCAAATTGCATCTCAGCAATTACACCGCCTAATCTCTCCTTATCAATATATATGTACGTGCCCGCCTCTCACAAGAGACTTGGCAAATGGACAACACCTGCATACACTTTGATTTTGAATTTGATTAACTAACTGTTCCTTACTTGGGACAACCAGATTATTAACCCGCCAGGTGAAATATGCCTAACCAACAAAAATCCCCTCTCAATGCGCTTTCTAACATGTACCTCCTCGGACTTACATACTGGCATAACAACCAGTGTTAGAACGATGAAAGGCCGTTCCAATTCCTACGTGGACTACTACCCAGTGGCAACAGTAGGCACTGCTCCTATCACCCTAATATGTTACAGTATAAGGGTATAGGAGTAACCGTGTACTCAAGGTCTATGCAACAGGCTACCTTGTGGAGACCGAAAAAAAAAAAAAAAAAAAAAAACAAGAATGGGACAAGCAATAACCAAACTACAATTTAGCCTAAATTCACTAACAAACAAACACACGAGCAATTGGTGAAAAACTGAATTATTAACTTTACAGCTTTGATATATATGAGCGACTTTTAGAGCTCATTAAAACCTAATAGTAAAGCTCAAAACCATCCAAATCGAATAATGAATAGAAAGGCTATGATCTTGAAAGAACTCTAAAATTGCCTTGCAGCTATCAATAAGTGTGCCCCTTAAACCTATAAAATTCTAGACTAAGATTAAAATATCTAAAACATCTTTGAATGCCATTTTCTTACCAACGGAAAACCTGGCCAAATGAGACAAAACTTATCTAAATCGGACAAAAACTGTTTAAGTAATCACATGTTCAGTTTTGATGAAATTTTCATACTCAAATCAAATCACCCTCAAATATAGCTTACGTATAACCTGATTCTGAAATAAAAACTTTTCGGCTTAAGCATCCTCTTGAGTTTGCTTCAGCACATCAAAACAAATTGATTAAGCTAATCTGATACACAGCCATTATCTTTCTCTCGAGATTGATATTACAAACTACCAAAATCAATATATATGTACGTGCCCGCCTCTCATAAGAGACTTGGAAAATGGACAACACCTGCATACACTTTGATTCCACTGCTAAATTGCATCTCAGCAATTACACCGCCTAATCTCTCCTTATCAATATATATGTACGTGCCCGCCTCTCACAAGAGACTTGGCAAATGGACAACACCTGCATACACTTTGATTTTGAATTTGATTAACTAACTGTTCCATACTTGGGACAACCAGATTATTAACCCGCCAGGTGAAATATGCCTAACCAACAAAAATCCCCTCTCAATGCGCTTTCTAACATGTACCTCCTCGGACTTACATACTGGCATAACAACCAGTGTTAGAACGATGAAAGGCCGGTCCAATTCCTACGTGGACTACTACCCAGTGGCAACAGTAGGCACTGCTCCTATCACCCTAATATGTTACAGTATAAGGGTATAGGAGTAACCGTGTACTCAAGGTCTATGCAACAGGCTACCTTGTGGAGACCGAAAAAAATAAAAAAAAAAACCAGAATGGGACAAGCAATAACCAAACTACAATTTAGCCTAAATTCACTAACAAACAAACACACGAGCAATTGGTGAAAAACTGAATTATTAACTTTACAGCTTTGATATATATGAGCGACTTTTAGAGCTCATTAAAACCTAATAGTAAAGCTCAAAACCATCCAAATCGAATAATGAATAGAAAGGCTATAATCTTGAAAGAACTCTAAAATTGCCTTGCAGCTATCAATAAGTGTGCCCCTTAAACCTATAAAATTCTAAACTAAGATGAAAATATCTAAAACATCTTTGAATGCCATCTTCTTACCAACGGAAAACCTGGCCAAATGAGACAAAACTTATCTAAATCGGACAAAAACTGTTTAAGTAATCACATGTTCAGTTTTGATGAAATTTTCATACTCAAAATCAAATCACCCTCGAATATAGCCTACGTATAACCTGATTCTGAAATAAAAACTTTTCGGCTTAAGCATCCTCTTGAGTTTGCTTCAGCACATCAAAACAAATTGATTAGCTAATCTGATACACAGCCATTATCTTTCTCTCGAGATTGATATTACAAACTACCAAAATCAATATATATGTACGTGCCCGCCTCTCATAAGAGACTTGGCAAATGGACAACACCTGCATACACTTTGATTTTGAATTTGATTAACTAACTGTTCCATACTTGGGACAACCAGATTATTAACCCGCCAGGTGAAATATGCCTAACCAACAAAAATCCCCTCTCAATGCGCTTTCTAACATGTACCTCCTCGGACTTACATACTGGCATAACAACCAGTGTTAGAACGATGAAAGGCCGGTCCAATTCCTACGTGGACTACTACCCAGTGGCAACAGTAGGCACTGCTCCTATCACCCTAATATGTTACAGTATAAGGGTATAGGAGTAACCGTGTACTCAAGGTCTATGCAACAGGCTACCTTGTGGAGACCGAAAAAAAAAAAAAAAAAAAAACCAGAATGGGACAAGCAATAACCAAACTACAATTTAGCCTAAATTCACTAACAAACAAACACACGAGCAATTGGTGAAAAACTGAATTATTAACTTTACAGCTTTGATATATATGAGCGACTTTTAGAGCTCATTAAAACCTAATAGTAAAGCTCAAAACCATCCAAATCGAATAATGAATAGAAAGGCTATGATCTTGAAAGAACTCTAAAATTGCCTTGCAGCTATCAATAAGTGTGCCCCTTAAACCTATAAAATTCTAGACTAAGATTAAAATATCTAAAACATCTTTGAATGCCATCTTCTTACCAACGGAAAACCTGGCCAAATGAGACAAAACTTATCTAAATCGGACAAAAACTGTTTAAGTAATCACATGTTCAGTTTTGATGAAATTTTCATACTCAAAATCAAATCACCCTCGAATATAGCCTACGTATAACCTGATTCTGAAATAAAAACTTTTCGGCTTAAGCATCCTCTTGAGTTTGCTTCAGCACATCAAAACAATTGATTAAGCTAATCTGATACACAGCCATTATCTTTCTCTCGAGATTGATATTACAAACTACCAAAATCAATATATATGTACGTGCCCGCCTCTCATAAGAGACTTGGCAAATGGACAACACCTGCATACACTTTGATTCCACTGCCAAATTGCATCTCAGCAATTACACCGCCTAATCTCTCCTTATCAATATATATGTACGTGCCCGCCTCTCACAAGAGACTTGGCAAATGGACAACACCTGCATACACTTTGATTTTGAATTTGATTAACTAACTGTTCCATACTTGGGACAACCAGATTATTAACCCGCCAGGTGAAATATGCCTAACCAACAAAAATCCCCTCTCAATGCGCTTTCTAACATGTACCTCCTCGGACTTACATACTGGCATAACAACCAGTGTTAGAACGATGAAAGGCCGGTCCAATTCCTACGTGGACTACTACCCAGTGGCAACAGTAGGCACTGCTCCTATCACCCTAATATGTTACAGTATAAGGGTATAGGAGTAACCGTGTACTCAAGGTCTATGCAACAGGCTACCTTGTGGAGATCGAAAAAAAAAAAAAAAAACCAGAATGGGACAAGCAATAACCAAACTACAATTTAGCCTAAATTCACTAACAAACAAACACACGAGCAATTGGTGAAAAACTGAATTATTAACTTTACAGCTTTGATATATATGAGCGACTTTTAGAGCTCATTAAAACCTAATAGTAAAGCTCAAAACCATCCAAATCGAATAATGAATAGAAAGGCTATGATCTTGAAAGAACTCTAAAATTGCCTTGCAGCTATCAATAAGTGTGCCCCTTAAACCTATAAAATTCTAGACTAAGATTAAAATATCTAAAACATCTTTGAATGCCATCTTCTTACCAACGGAAAACCTGGCCAAATGAGACAAAACTTATCTAAATCGGACAAAAACTGTTTAAGTAATCACATGTTCAGTTTTGATGAAATTTTCATACTCAAAATCAAATCACCCTCGAATATAGCCTACGTATAACCTGATTCTGAAATAAAAACTTTTCGGCTTAAGCATCCTCTTGAGTTTGCTTCAGCACATCAAAACAAATTGATTAAGCTAATCTGATACACAGCCATTATCTTTCTCTCGAGATTGATATTACAAACTACCAAAATCAATATATATGTACGTGCCCGCCTCTCATAAGAGACTTGGCAAATGGACAACACCTGCATACACTTTGATTCCACTGCCAAATTGCATCTCAGCAATTACACCGCCTAATCTCTCCTTATCAATATATATGTACGTGCCCGCCTCTCACAAGAGACTTGGCAAATGGACAACACCTGCATACACTTTGATTTGAATTTGATTAACTAACTGTTCCATACTTGGGACAACCAGATTATTAACCCGCCAGGTGAAATATGCCTAACCAACAAAAATCCCCTCTCAATGCGCTTTCTAACATGTACCTCCTCGGACTTACATACTGGCATAACAACCAGTGTTAGAACGATGAAAGGCCGGTCCAATTCCTACGTGGACTACTACCCAGTGGCAACAGTAGGCACTGCTCCTATCACCCTAATATGTTACAGTATAAGGGTATAGGAGTAACCGTGTACTCAAGGTCTATGCAACAGGCTACCTTGTGGAGACCGAAAAAAAAAAAAAAAAAAAAACCAGAATGGGACAAGCAATAACCAAACTTCAAATTTAGCCTAAATTCACTAACAAACAAACACACGAGCAATTGGTGAAAAACTGAATTATTAACTTTACAGCTTTGATATATATGAGCGACTTTTAGAGCTCATTAAAACCTAATAGTAAAGCTCAAAACCATCCAAATCGAATAATGAATAGAAAGGCTATGATCTTGAAAGAACTCTAAAATTGCCTTGCAGCTATCAATAAGTGTGCCCCTTAAACCTATAAAATTCTAGACTAAGATTAAAATATCTAAAACATCTTTGAATGCCATCTTCTTACCAACGGAAAACCTGGCCAAATGAGACAAAACTTATCTAAATCGGACAAAAACTGTTTAAGTAATCACATGTTCAGTTTTGATGAAATTTTCATACTCAAAATCAAATCACCCTCGAATATAGCCTACGTATAACCTGATTCTGAAATAAAAACTTTTCGGCTTAAGCATCCTCTTGAGTTTGCTTCAGCACATCAAAACAAATTGATTAAGCTAATCTGATACACAGCCATTATCTTTCTCTCGAGATTGATATTACAAACTACCAAAATCAATATATATGTACGTGCCCGCCTCTCATAAGAGACTTGGTAAATGGACAACACCTGCATACACTTTGATTCCACTGCCAAATTGCATCTCAGCAATTACACCGCCTAATCTCTCCTTATCAATATATATGTACGTGCCCGCCTCTCACAAGAGACTTGGCAAATGGACAACACCTGCATACACTTTGATTTTAAATTTGATTAACTAACTGTTCCATACTTGGGACAACCAGATTATTAACCCGCCAGGTGAAATATGCCTAACCAACAAAAATCCCCTCTCAATGCGCTTTCTAACATGTACCTCCTCGGACTTACATACTGGCATAACAACCAGTGTTAGAACGATGAAAGGCCGGTCCAATTCCTACGTGGACTACTACCCAGTGGCAACAGTAGGCACTGCTCCTATCACCCTAATATGTTACAGTATAAGGGTATAGGAGTAACCGTGTACTCAAGGTCTATGCAACTGGCTACCTTGTGGAGACCGAAAAAAAAAAAAAAAAAAAAAACCAGAATGGGACAAGCAATAACCAAACTACAATTTAGCCTAAATTCTCTAACAAACAAACACACGAGCAATTGGTGAAAAACTGAATTATTAACTTTACAGCTTTGATATATATGAGCGACTTTTAGAGCTCATTAAAACCTAATAGCAAAGCTCAAAACCATCCAAATCGAATAATGAATAGAAAGGCTATGATCTTGAAAGAACTCTAAAATTGCCTTGCAGCTATCAATAAGTGTGCCCCTTAAACCTATAAAATTCTAGACTAAGATTAAAATATCTAAAACATCTTTGAATGCCATCTTCTTACCAACGGAAAACCTGGCCAAATGAGACAAAACTTATCTAAATCGGACAAAAACTGTTTAAGTAATCACATGTTCAGTTTTGATGAAATTTTCATACTCAAAATCAAATCACCCTCGAATATAGCCTACGTATAACCTGATTCTGAAATAAAAACTTTTCGGCTTAAGCATCCTCTTGAGTTTGCTTCAGCACATCAAAACAAATTGATTAAGCTAATCTGATACACAGCCATTATCTTTCTCTCGAGATTGATATTACAAACTACCAAATCAATATATAAGTACGTGCCCGCCTCTCATAAGAGACTTGGCAAATGGACAACACCTGCATACACTTTGATTCCACTGCCAAATTGCATCTCAGCAATTACACCACCTAATCTCTCCTTATCAATATATATGTACGTGCCCGCCTCTCACAAGAGACTTGGCAAATGGACAACACCTGCATACACTTTGATTTTGAATTTGATTAACTAACTGTTCCATACTTGGGACAACCAGATTATTAACCCGCCAGGTGAAATATGCCTAACCAACAAAATCCCCTCTCAATGCGCTTTCTAACATGTACCTCCTCGGACTTACATACTGGCATAACAACCAGTGTTAGAACGATGAAAGGCCGGTCCAATTCCTACGTGGACTACTACCCAGTGGCAACAGTAGGCACTGCTCCTATCACCCTAATATGTTACAGTATAAGGGTATAGGAGTAACCGTGTACTCAAGGTCTATGCAACAGGCTACCTTGTGGAGACCGAAAAAAAAAAAAAAAAAAAAACCAGAATGGGACAAGCAATAACCAAACTACAATTAAGCCTAAATTCACTAACAAACAAACACACGAGCAATTGGTGAAAAACTGAATTATTAAGTTTACAGCTTTGATATATATGAGCGACTTTTAGAGCTCAGTAAAACCTAATAGTAAAGCTCAAAACCATCCAAATCGAATAATGAATAGAAAAGCTATGATCTTGAAAGAACTCTAAAATTGCCTTGCAGCTATCAATAAGTGTGCCCCTTAAACCTATAAAATTCTAGACTAAGATTAAAATATCTAAAACATCTTTGAATGCCATCTTCTTACCAACGGAAAACCTGGCCAAATGAGACCAAACTTATCTAAATCGGACAAAAACTGTTTAAGTAATCACATGTTCAGTTTTGATGAAATTTTCATACTCAAAATCAAATCACCCTCGAATATAGCCTACGTATAACCTGATTCTGAAATAAAAACTTTTCGGCTTAAGCATCCTCTTGAGTTTGCTTCAGCACATCAAAACAAATTGATTAAGCTAATCTGATACACAGCCATTATCTTTCTCTCGAGATTGATATTACAAACTACCAAAATCAATATATATGCACGTGCCCGTCTCTCATAAGAGACTTGGCAAATGGACAACACCTGCATACACTTTGATTCCACTGCCAAATTGCATCTCAGCAATTACACTGCCTAATCTCTCCTTATCAATATATATGTACGTGCCCGCCTCTCACAAGAGACTTGGCAAATGGACAACACCTGCATACACTTTGATTTTGAATTTGATTAACTAACTGTTCCATACTTGGGACAACCAGATTATTAACCCGCCAGGTGAAATATGCCTAACCAACAAAAATCCCCTCTCAATGCGCTTTCTAACATGTACCTCCTCGGACTTACATACTGGCATAACAACCAGTGTTAGAACGATGAAAGGCCGGTCCAATTCCTACGTGGACTACTACCCAGTGGCAACAGTAGGCACTGCTCCTATCACCCTAATATGTTACAGTATAAGGGTATAGGAGTAACCGTGTACTCAAGGTCTATGCAACAGGCTACCTTGTGGAGACCGAAAAAAAAAAAAAAAAAAAAACCAGAATGGGACAAGCAATAACCAAACTACAATTTAGCCTAAATTCACTAACAAACAAACACACGAGCAATTGGTGAAAAACTGAATTATTAACTTTACAGCTTTGATATATATGAGCGACTTTTAGAGCTCATTAAGACCTTATAGTAAAACCCAAATCATTCAAATAAAATAATAAATAGAAAAGTTATGATCTTGAAAGAACTCTAAAATTGCCTTGCAGCTATCAATAAATGTGCTCCTTAAACCTATAAAATTCTAGACTAAGATTAAAATATCTAAAACATCTTTGAATGCCATCTTCTTATCAACTAAAAAACCTGGCCAAATGAGACCAAACTTATCTAAATCGGACAAAAACTGTTTAAGTAATCACATGTTCAGTTTTGATGAAATTTTCATACTCAAAACCAAATCACCCTCGAATATAGCTTACATATAACCAAATTCTGAAATAACAACTTTTCGGCTTAAGCATCATCTTGAGTTTAATTAAGCTCATTAAAACAAATTGATTAAGCCCAATAACGTCCAGATTGGACAATTATCATAGATTTTCAACTTTTCTGTTAACGAAAAAATACATACGCACCACTCAAAACGGTACATACAGACTCTATACTGTCAGATTCTAAAAAATATTCTTCTCACCGTTAACATGTATGAAGCGACTCTATACTGTCAGATTCTAAAATAAATTCTTCTCACCGTTAACATGTACGAAGCGATTATAGTACTCAACTATACCTACATAAAAAGCCCAAGATCTCCAGAATAGGACAAGAAATGACCAACTTACAACTTAGCCAAATTCAACAACAAACAAACACACGAGCAATTTTGATGAAAAACTGAATTATTAACTTATAAAACCTAATGGTAAAGCCCAAAACCATCCAAATCGAATAAAAAATGGAAAAGTTATGATCTTGAAAGAACTCTAAAATTGCCTCGCAGCTATCATTAAGTAAGCTCCATAAACCAATAAAATTCTAGACTAAGATTAAAATATCTAAACTATCTCTGAATGCCATCTTCTTACCAACTAAAAACCTGGCCAAATGAGACCAAACTTATCTAAATCGGACAAAAACTCTTTAAGTAATCACATGTTCAGTTTTGATGAAATTTTCATACTAAAATCAAATCACCCTCGAATATAGCCTACATATAACCTAATTCTGAAATAAAAACTTTTCGGCTTAAGCATCCTCTTGAGTTTGCTTCAGCACATCAAAACAAATTGATTAAGCCCACTTACGTCCAGATTGGACAATTATTATAGATTTTCAACTTCTGTTAACGAAAAAATACATATGCACCTCTCAAAAAGGCACAAACACACTCTATACTGTCAGATTCTAAAATATATTCCTCTCACCGTTAACATGTACGAAGCGATTATAGTACTCAACTATACCTACATAAAAAGCCCAAGATTACCAGAATAGGACAAGAAATGACCGACTTACAACTTAGCCTAAAACAAACACACGAGCAATTTGGTGAAAAACTGAATTATTAACTTTACAGCTTTGATATATATGAGCGACTTTTAGAGCTCATTAAAACCTAATAGTAAGGCTCAAAACCATCCAAATCGAATAATGAATAGAAAGGCTATGATTTTGAAAGAACTCTAAAATTTCCTTGCAGCTATCAATAAGTGTGCCCCTTAAACCTATAAAATTCTAGACTTAGATTAAAATATCTAAAACATCTTTGAATGCCATCTTCTTACCAACGGAAAACCTGGCCAAATGAGACCAAACTTATCTAAATCGGACAAAAACTGTTTAAGTAATCACATGTTCAGTTTTGATGAAATTTTCATACTCAAAACCAATCACCCTCGAATATAGCTTTCATATAACCAAATTCTGAAACATCAACTTTTCGGCTTAAGCATTCTCTTGAGTTTGCTTCAGCTCATCAAAACAAATTGATTAAGCTCAATAACGTCCAGATTGGACAATTATTATAGACTTTCAACCTGTCTGTTAACCAAAAAATACATATGCACCACTCAAAAAGCGATTATGGTACTCAACTGAACCCAAATAAAAAGCGCAAGATCTCCAGAATAGGACAATAATAACCAAACTATAACTTAGCATAAAATCACAAACAAACAAACACACGAGCAATTTGGTGAAGGACTGAATTGTTGACTTTGCAGCTTTGATATATATGGGCGACTTATGGAGTTCAGTGGGACCTAATACTGAAGCCCATAATCTCCCAAATCTTATGATGAACAGAAACGTTATGATCTTGAAAGAATTCTAAAATTGCCTTGTAGCTATCAATAAGGGTACTCTTAAAGCCTATAAAATTCTAGACAAGGATTGGAAGATATAAAAAACATCTTTGAATGCCATCGATTTTGAATACCTAACTGCTCCCTACTTGGGAGCACAACCAGATTATTAACCCGCCAGGTGAAATAAGCCTAACACACACAATCCCCTCTCAAAAATAGACCCCTCGTAAATAACCTAACAATTAATTTTCCAGTTATATTATCAGATTAAGAGTTAAATTATCTAGATAAACTAAACAATACTATCAGGAGAGCTAACATTTCCAGTCAGAAATGGGCTTCTTTACAAACTACCAAAATCATATATATGTACGTGCACGCCTCTCATAAGAGACTTGGCAAATGGACAACACCTGCATACACTTTGAATCCACTGCCAATTGCATCTCAGCAATTACACCGCCTAATCTCTCCTTATCAATATATATGTAGGTCCCCGCCTACTTGGGGCAACCAGATGATTAACCCGCCAGGTGAAATATGCCTAACACACACAATCCTCTCTCAAAAATAAACCCCTCCTAAATAACCTAACAATTAATTTTCCAGTTATATTATCAGATTAAGAGTTAAATAATCTAGATAAACTAAACAATACTATCAGGAGAGCTAACATGTCCAGTCAGAAATGGGCTTCTTTATAGGGTTCACCGAAATTCTGCATTCTGAAGTCGCCAAAATACAAATGTCTTGGTGCCCTATGAATGTATGACCAAATCTCTCAGGGGTGTAAACCCCTCCTAAATAACCTAACAAATAATTTTCCAGTTATATTATCAGATTATAAGTTAAATTATCTAGATAAACTAAACAATTCTATCAGGAGAAGTTAACATGTCCAGTCGGAAATGGGCTTCTTTTTAGGGTTCACCGAACTGCTGCATTCTGAAGTCGCCAAAATACAAATGTCTTGGTGCCCTACGACTGTATGACCAAATCCCTCAAGGGTGTTAACCCCTCCTTAACAAAAATGTACAACTAACTTCCTAACCTTATCAGATTATAAGTTAAAATAATCATGATACCTCTTCTTCCAAAAAAATTAAAACCAAACAAACTATCCATAACCAAGTGAAACAGAGCTGTCAGGCACAGCTAATCTGATACACAGCCATTATCTTTCTCTCGAGATTGATATTACAAACTACCAAAATCAATATATATGTACGTGCCCGCCTCTCATAAGAGACTTGGCAAATGGACAACACCTGCATACACTTTGATTCCACTGCCAAATTGCATCTCAGCAATTACACCGCCTAATCTCTCCTTATCAATATATATGTACGTGCCCGCCTCTCACAAGAGACTTGGCAAATGGACAACACCTGCATACACTTTGATTTTGAATTTGATTAACTAACTGTTCCATACTTGGGACAACCAGATTATTAACCCGCCAGGTGAAATATGCCTAGCCAACAAAAATCCCCTCTCAATGCGCTTTCTAACATGTACCTCCTCGGACTTACATACTGGCATACTAACCAGTGTTAGATCGATGAAAGGCCGGTCCAATTCCTACGTGGACTACTACCCAGTGGCAACAGTAGGCACTGCTCCTATCACCCTAATATGTTACAGTATAAGGGTATAGGAGTAACCGTGTACTCAAGGTCTATGCAACAGGCTACCTTGTGGAGATCGAAAAAAAAAAAAAAAATTCTCTCGAGATTGATGTTACAAACTACCAAAATCAATATATATGTACGTGCCCGCCTCTCATAAGAGACTTGGCAAATGGACAACACCTGCATACACTTTGATTCCACTGACAAATTGCATCTCAGCAATTACACCACCTAATCTCTCCTTATCAATATATATGTAGGTCCCCGCCTACTTGGGGCAACCAGATTATTAACCCGCCAGGTGAAATATGCCTAACACACACAATCCCCTCTCAAAAATAACCCCACCTAAATAACCTAACAATTAATTTTCCAGTTATATTATCAGATTAAGAGTTAAATAATCTAGATAAACTAAACAAAACTATCAGGAGAGCTAACATATCCAGTCAGAAATGGGCTTCTTTATAGGGTTCACCGAACTGCTGCATTCTGAAGTCGCCAAAATACAAATGTCTTGGTGCCCTACGAATGTATGACCAAATCCCTCAAGGGTGTTAACCCCTCCTTAATAAAAAGTAACAAATAACTTTCCAACTGTCTTATCAGATTATAAGTTAAAATAATCATGATACCTCTTCTTCCAAAAAAATTAAAACCAACAAACTATCCATACCATGTGAAACAGAGCTGTCAGGCACAGCTAATCTGATACACAGCCACTCTCTTTCTCTCGAGATTGATATAACAAACTACCAAAATCAATATATATGTACGTGCCCGCCTCTCATAAGAGACTTGGCAAATGGACAACACCTGCATACACTTTGATTCCACTGCCAAATTGCATCTCAGCAATTACACCGCCTAATCTCTCATTATCAATATATATGTACGTGCCCGCCTCTCACAAGAGACTTGGCAAATGGACAACACCTGCATACACTTTGATTTTGAATTTGATTAACTAACTGTTCAATACTTGGTACAACCAGATTATTAGCCCGCCAGGTGAAATATGCCTAACCAACAAAAATCCCCTCTCAATGCGCTTTCTAACATGTACCTCCTCGGACTTACATACTGGCATATCAACCAGTGTTAGAACGATGAAAGGCCGGTCCAATTCCTACGTGGACTACTACCCAGTGGCAACAGTAGGCACTGCTCCTATCACCCTAATATGTTACAATATAAGGGTATAGGAGTAACCGTGTACTCAAGGTCTATGCAACAGGCTACCTTGTGGAGATCGAAAAAAAAAAAAAAATAAACTGCTCCCTACTTGGGGCAACCAGATTATTAAGCCGCCAGGTGAAATAAGCCTAACACACACAATCCCCTCTCAAAAATAAACCCCTCCTAAATAACCTAACAATTAATTTTCCAGTTATATTATCAGATTAAGAGTTAAATTATCTAGATAAACTAAACAATACTATCAGGAGAGCTAACATTTCCAGTCAAAAATGGGCTTCTTTATAGGGTTCACCGAACTGCTGCATTCTGAAGTCGCCAAAATACAAATGTCTTGGTGCCCTATGAATGTATGACCAAATCTCTCAGGGGTGTAAACCCCTCCTAAATAAGCTAACAATTAATTTTCCAGTTATATTATCAGATTATAATTTAAATAATCTAGATAAACTAAACAATTCTATCAGGAGAAGTTAACATGTCCGGTCGGAAATGGGCTTCTTTTTAGGGTTCACCGAACTGCTGCATTCTGAAGTTGCCAGAATGCAAATGTCTTGGTGCCCTACGAATGTATGACAAAATCCCTCAAGGGTGTTAACCCCTCCTTAACAAAAATGTACAACTAACTTCCTAACCTTATCAGATTATAAGTTAAAATAATCATGATACCTCTTCTTCCAAAAAAAAATAAAACCAAACAAACTATCCATAACCAAGTGAAACAGAGCTGTCAGGCACAGCTAATCTGATACACAGCCATTATCTTTCTCTCGAGATTGATATTACAAACTACCAAAATCAATATATATGTACGTGCCCGCCTCTCATAAGAGACTTGGCAAATGGACAACACCTGCATATACTTTGATTCCACTGCCAAATTGCATCTCAGCAATTACACCGCCTAATCTCTCCTTATCAATATATATGTAGGTCCCCGCCTACTTGGGGCAACCAGATTATTAACCCGCCAGGTGAAATATGCCTAACACACACAATCCCCTCTCAAAAATAAACCCCACCTAAATAACCTAACAATTAATTTTCCAGTTATATTATCAGATTAAGAGTTAAATAATCTAGATAAACTAAACAATACTATCAGGAGAGCTAACATGTCCAGTCAGAAATGGGCTTCTTTATAGGGTTCACCGAACTGCTGCATTCTGAAGTCGCCAAAATGCAAATGTCTTTGTGCCCTATGAATGTATGACCAAATCTCTCAGGGGTGTAAACCCCTCCTAAATAACCTAACAATTAATTTTCCAGTTATATTATCAGATTATAAGTTAAATAATCTAGATAAACTAAACAATTCTATCAGGAGAAGTTAACATGTCCAGTCGGAAATGGGCTTCTTTTTAGGGTTCACCGAACTGCTGCATTCTGAAGTCGCCAAAATACAAATGTCTTGGTGCCCTACGAATGTATGACCAAATCCCTCAAGGGTGTTAACCCCTCCTTAATAAAAAGTAACAACTAACTTTCCAACTGTCTTATCAGATTATAAGTTAAAATAATAATGATACCTCTTCTTCCAAAAAAAAATTAAAACCAAACAAACTATCCATAACCAAGTGAAACAGAGCTGTCAGGCACAGCTAATCTGATACACAGCCATTATCTTTCTCTCGAGATTGATATTACAAACTACCAAAATCAATAGGTATGTACGTGCCCGCCTCTCATAAGAGACTTGGCAAATGGACAACACCTGCATACACTTTGATTCCACTGCCAAATTGCATCTCAGCAATTACACCGCCTAATCTCTCCTTATCAATATATATGTAGGTCCCCGCCTACTTGGGGCAACCAGATTATTAACCCGCCAGGTGAAATATGCCTAACACACACAATGCCCTCTCAAAATAAACCCCTCCTAAATAACCTAATAATTAATTTTCCATTTATATTATCAGATTAAGAGTTAAATAATCTAGATAAACTAAACAATACTATCAGGAGAGCTAACATGTCCAGTCAGAAATGGGCTTCTTTATAGGGTTCACCGAACTGCTGCATTCTGAAGTCGCCAAAATACAAATGTCTTGGTGCCCTATGAATGTATGACCAAATCTCTCAGGGGTGTAAACCCCTCCTAAATAGCCTAACAATTAATTTTTCAGTTATATTATCAGATTATAAGTTAATTAATCTAGATAAACTAAACAGTTCTATCAGGAGAAGTTAACATGTCCAGTCGGAAATGGGCTTCTTTTAAGGGTTCACCGAACTGCTGCATTCTGAAGTCGCCAAAATACAAATGTCTTGGTGCCCTACGAATGTATGACCAAATCCCTCAAGGGTGTTAACCCCTCCTTAATAAAAAGTTACAACTAACTTTCCAACTGTCTTATCAGATTATAAGTTAAAATAATAATGATACCTCTTCTTCCAAAAAAAATTAAAACCAAACAAACTATCCATAACCAAGTGAAACAGAGCTGTCAGGCACAGCTAATCTGATACACAGCCATTATCTTTCTCTCGAGATTGATATTACAAACTACCAAAATCAATAGGTATGTACGTGCCCGCCTCTCATAAGAGACTTGGCAAATGGACAACACCTGCATACACTTTGATTCCACTGCCAAATTGCATCTCAGCAATTACACCGCCTAATCTCTCCTTATCAATATATATGTAGGTCCCCGCCTACTTGGGGCAACCAGATTATTAACCCGCCAGGTGAAATATGCCTAACACACACAATGCCCTCTCAAAAATAAACCCCTCCTAAATAACCTAATAATTAATTTTCCATTTATATTATCAGATTAAGAGTTAAATAATCTAGATAAACTAAACAATACTATCAGGAGAGCTAACATGTCCAGTCAGAAATGGGCTTCTTTATAGGGTTCACCGAACTGCTGCATTCTGAAGTCGCCAAAATACAAATGTCTTGGTGCCCTATGAATGTATGACCAAATCTCTCAGGGGTGTAAACCCCTCCTAAATAGCCTAACAATTAATTTTTCAGTTATATTATCAGATTATAAGTTAATTAATCTAGATAAACTAAACAGTTCTATCAGGAGAAGTTAACATGTCCAGTCGGAAATGGGCTTCTTTAAGGGTTCACCGAACTGCTGCATTCTGAAGTCGCCAAAATACAAATGTCTTGGTGCCCTACGAATGTATGACCAAATCCCTCAAGGGTGTTAACCCCTCCTTAATAAAAAGTTACAACTAACTTTCCAACTGTCTTATCAGATTATAAGTTAAAATAATCATGATACCTCTTCTTCCAAAAAAATTAAAACCAAACAAACTATCCATAACCAAGTGAAACAGAGCTGTCAGGCACAGCTAATCTGATACACAGCCATTATCTTTCTCTCGAGATTGATATTACAAACTACCAAAATCAATATATGTGTACGTGCCCGCCTCTCACAAGAGACTTGGCAAATGGACAACACCTGCATACACTTTGATTTTGAATTTGATTAACTAACTGTTCCATACTTGGGACAACCAGATTATTAACCTGCCAGGTGAAATATGCCTAACCAACAAAAATCCCCTCTCAATGCGCTTTCTAACATGTACCTCCTCGGACTTACATACTGGCATATCAACCAGTGTTACAACGATGAAAGGCCGGTCCAATTCCTACGTGGACTACTACCCAGTGGCAACAGTAGGCACTGCTCCTATCACCCTAATATGTTACAATATAAGGGTATAGGAGTAACCGTGTACTCAAGGTCTATGCAACAGGCTATCTTGTTGAGATCGAAAAAAAAAAAAAAAATGGGGCAACCAGATTTTAACCTGCCAGGTAAATATGCCTAACACACACAATCCCCTCTCAAAATAAACCCCTCCTAAATACCTAACAAATAATTTTCCAGTTATATTATCAGATTATAAGTTAAATAATCTAGATAAACTAAACAATTCTATCAGGAGAATTTAACATGTCCGGTCGGAAATGGGCTTCTTTTAGGGTTCACTGAACTGCTGCATTCTGATGTCGCCAAAATACAAATGTCTTGGTGCCCTACGAATGTATGACAAAATCTCTCAAGGGTGTTAACCACTCCTTATCAAAAATCTACAACTAACTTTCCAACTGTCTTATCAGATTATAAGTTAAAATAATCATAATACCTCTTCTTCCAAAAAATTAAAACCAAATACTAAACAAAACAACACCTTACCTGGTAAACCAAATGCTACTCCTACTATGGAATAGACAAATCTCTAAATGAAATAGCCAATTTAAACTTAACCGCTACAATTCCCTATCTGGTAAACGGATAGCTACGCCCCCTGGGATAGCACAACACTTTTACCAAATACATATCCCTTAAATGGGACAGCCGATAACAAACTTAACCGCTAAAATTTCCTATCTGGTAAACTGATAGCTACGCCTTTGGGATAGCACAACAACAAAATACATATCCCTTAAATGGGACAGCCAAGCTACAAACAAATCCATTATTTATACCTTTACCAAATTATCTTAAATCAACCAACTCATACCAATCCCTGTAATGGGATAAACCAAATAATTAACTATCAGATGCAATTCATCAAAAACAACTCCATCTTTTGCTTATTAAAAGAGCCAACCATCTTTACGTAGTCCACCACCCAGTGGTAACAGTAGGAACTAGCTCCAACCTCATATACATAGTATAACCAGGGGTTGGAGACATCATGTACTCAAGTTCTTAGCAACAGGCTAACTTGAGGAGTAAAAAAAAAAAAAAAAAAGAGACTTGGCAAATGGACAACACCTGCATACACTTTGATTTTGAATTTGATTAACTAACTGTTCCATACTTGGGACAACCAGATTATTAACCCGCCAGGTGAAATATGCCTAACCAACAAAAATCCCCTCTCAATGCGCTTTCTAACATGTACCTCCTCGGACTTACATACTGGCATATCAACCAGAGTTAGAACGATGAAAGGCCGGTCCAATTCCTACGTGGACTACTACCCAGTGGCAACAGTAGGCACTGCTCCTATCACCCTAATATGTTACAGTATAAGGGTATAGAGATAACCGTGTACTCAAGGTCTATGCAACAGGCTACCTTGTGGAGATCGAAAAAAAAAAAAAAAAAAATTAAGCATTAAGCACATCTTGAGTTTGCTTCAGCTCATCAAAACAAATGATTAAGCCTAATAACGTCCAGATTGGACAATTATTATAGATTTTCAACGTTTCTGTGAACCAAAAAATACATATGCAACACTCAAAAAGGTACAAACAGACTCTATACTGGCAGATTCTAAAAAATATTCTTCTCACTGTTAACATGTATGAAGCGACTCTATACTGTCAGATTCTAAAATATATTCCTCTCACTGTTAACATGTATGAAGCGATTATAGCGGTAGGTAGGAAGTGCAGTATGGCGTCAAGAGCGTTACCCGGGGTCGTACGTAAAGCTCTTGTATGCAGAGCGCAACAGTTCGCTGCACCCTTCCTAATTTCCTGGTGACTGTTTTCTTGTCAAGTGCAGGCCACCAGACAAAAAACCATAGAATAAAATAGAGCCAATGGACAACTTGCGGAGTCATGCCCCATTTAAGTCCGATTGTCTTCCTACAGGCGTATAGAGCAACATGTGCCTTCCTTATATGCTCTTCAGTATTGAGATTCCAGTTTAATTTTTTGTCTAGAATTAGACCTAGGTATCTAGCTGAGTCACTAAAGGACAGTTCAACCCCATCTAGAGTTGGTGGCTGTAGAGACGGAATTTTTTATTTCCTCGTAAACAGAACCAGCTCCGTTTTAGCAGGATTAACTCCTAATCCAGATCTTTTTGCCCAACCGGAAAGCCTAGCAACTGCTTCCGTCATTCGGTCACATAACGTCTGCGGGAACTTGCCTGAAAAGGCTAGGGCAACGTCGTCTGCATAGGCTACCACTTGCACCCTCCCCCATCCATGGACAGCAGCAGTTGGTTTACTGCTACGTTCCATAGAAGAGGAGAGAGGACTCCGCCTTGTGGGGTTCCACGATCAACGTATTTGGTGACAGTCACTGCCCCCAGTGCGGCCCTTAGGATCCTGCATTGGAGCATCTGATCGATCAGGTGCACAGTCAGGGAGTCAACCCCCAAATCCGTCAGCGAGTCGGTGATAGTTCTAGGAGTGACGTTGTTGAAAGCTCCCTCTATGTCTAGGAACGCTACTAGCGTATAGTTTTCCCTGTGTATAGACTTTTCTATGTATGCAGTAAGTGCATGCAGTGCGGTCTCGGTAGACTTGCTCTTAGAATAGTTATGCTGAACTGGTGAGAGAAGCGATATGGGAATAGTGCTTCTCAAATGAAGACAGAGCAGCCTCTCCATCGTTTTCAGTAGAAAAGACGAGAGACTGATAAGTCGAAAATCTTTAGCTGTTGTGTGCGAGGGTTTTCCGGCTTTTGGGATGAAAACTACTTTCGATTGGCCTCGGGATTGTACAACTTTTAAAAACCCTGGAGAATATATTCTTAAGCCAATTGATGGCTAATTTCCCCGCGGACTGCAATTGGGCAGGAATGATATTGTCTATTCCTGGTGATTTATAGGGTTTGAAGCTCTTAATTGCCCGATGGATATTGCTTTCACTGAGCAATTGCAAGAGCTTCTGTGTCTCCCCTCTAGCGTGCAGATCACAAGGTCTTGGCGATCTACTTCCCCCCGGAAAATGTGTGTCCAGCAGTAAGGTTAGTGATTCTTCACTGGATGATGTTCATTCATCGTTTGCATTCTTGATGAAACCAAGAGTCTGAGGAGTTTTACTTAGTAGCTTCCTTAGTCAGGCTGCTTCGGATGTACTAACTATCTCTGAGCAGAAAGAGCCCTGCCTTGTAGTCAGCCCATGTCTGTTTGTCATATTGAGCCTTTGATTTATTTAAGAGTTTTCTGGCAGCTGCCCTCAACTCTCCGATTTGAACAGTCCACCAAGGGGGTTTCTTCTTCCTTTTTGGTCTGCTAATGGGACAAGATGCATTTAGGGCGTTTTCACAAGCTTTACTGAATTTTCTTATGAGAAAGGTTGTATACTCGACGGTATTTGGCTTTTCAGGTGGAGTTTCAGGGAGAAATCTTTGCAGCGAAACAGCGTAATTCTTCCAATCGGTTCATCTTAAGTTTCTGAACTGAGTTGGTTTGGGACTTTGGATCTGTAGTATGGTTTCAATATACCTGTGATCCGAGAAGGAGTGCTCATCCAGCACCTTCCAAGAGAGGATTTGATCCCATAAAGAGGCAGAGACAAGAGTAATATCTAGGACTTCCCTGCGGTTTTTGATAATAAAGATCGGGTCCTTACCATTATTACAAATAAACATGTTGGTATTGAGAAGGTAGTCAAAAATCAACTCATCCCTTACGTTTGTATCAGTGCTTCCCCACTGATGATGATGGGCATTTGCGTCACAGCCCACTATTAGCCGAAGGCCTCCCAGCACGCAGTCGGCAATCAGCTGGCGAAACGACGGATGCGGAGGGTCGTTCTTATGGTCGTTGGCGAAGAAGCTAGAGGCTAGTCGCATTGGTTCCGTCTCCAGCTCCAGACACGCTGCAGTGTTGTCTGCGTCGCTATACTTCGGGAGCAAAAATATGTTTAAATGTCTTTTTGCAAGTATGCAGGTTCTATATCTACCTTCGGTTCCAGCTACTAGTAGCTTGTGTTCATGTGTCCTCAGTCCAGAAACCACACACCCAGGGTTCCTGTATAAGGACTATGTCCACTGTACCCCTCTCCAGGTACAGCAGAAGAGCAGCCGATGCTGCCTTACTGTGGTGTAGATTTATCTGAAGAAGTCTCAAGGACATTCTTCAAATCCTTCTCCACCACAGTAATGTCGGCATCTTCATCGTCTTCTACCTCTATGTCTCCCCCGCTGTGGCCTAGCCGGGAGAGATATCGAGCTAGCTCTGATGTCTCAGAGGCATAGCCTAATAGCTCCTCCTCATCTAGATCCTCGTCGTGGTCGATCTCCAGATCCGGCTCTTGCACGACGGACTCGTTGGCCATGTCCGAGCGATACACCCTAACAGCCACAGTTTTAAAGCCGTACTGTAAGGTGTCGCCGGACTCGGCGAGGTGCTCGACAGTCTTGTCGTTCAACACCAAGAAAATCTGGCGCCGTGGACCATCCGCCTTTTCCAATTTTGCCACCCGCCAGTCGCTTGACGGCAGCTGAGGGTTGCAAAATTGGAAGACCTTTAGGATCTCGGCCGGATCATCGGGTTTAGCCGAAACCCATACTCGAGCCCTAGGCCTGCTGGGCACATCCTTCCAGTCCACAGCCACAACTTGGCCCCAGGGTAGACCTCACCCAGGGCAGAAATGGCCTCTTTGTAGATCTTGGCTGAGTGCATATCAGCGCATGCCACCACCTTCACACAACCTTGATGCCAGCCGGCGTCTTGGCATACGGGCTGTGGTCTTCCATTTGCCAGCATGATCTGCATAAAAGCTCTTTGCAGCTCGTTCTCCACCCACGGCCATTGGCTCCTCGGGATTTGGCCCCCCTCGCTGCCCTTATCCAGGACACCGAGAAGAACCTTACCCCTCGTCACCTCGGCGTAGGATTTCGTCCCGAGCTGCTGGCGCGATCGCTTGGCAAGTGGTGCGCTACTAGCTACCGGTAGCTGCCGCTTTGGCTAAGCGGCATCTGGCTCTTTCGCTGGAGCCTAGATACCAGTACAAGTACCGGCATTAGACACTGCGTGATCATCCCCCTGTAGCACCTGACGGCTGACGGCCCGGACTAGACTTAAGACACGATTGTTTTTCTCATGGCCAGTTTTATGTAGCCAGCTCAAGAGTCATAAGGCCTACTAGGGAAACCACAATAAGAAATGACGCGCCTGATTCTCTACCTCAATGGTGGCGTGGAAAAGAGAATATTAAATACTTTGCTTTAATATTTTGTGAAATATTTTCTAATTTATTTATTTTGTATCCATCTTCTATTGCTAATATAATATAAACTATCCGCGCAGCGAAGTTAGCGGGCCACTTACTAATATATATATATATATATATAAATATATATATACGCAAATATATATAGTAGCCCTGCCGCACCAATTTTAGTGCAGCGTGAGCACCAAGGATTGAGCAACGTGTACCGCAGTGAAAAAGGCAATAAAAACAGCAGAAGCGGCTAATTGTCGCCGGCCGGTCAGTGCATCGCGCTTTCGCGCTTTCCTTCCAAAAAGCCACACCGGTCGGCAAGCCAAGAAATCTCATACACACCCTGTTTGCAAGAAGTTTCGAAGCAATTCCGACGACGAATCAAAGACCTATCTCTAAGGCAGTGCACTACGTTAATGCAGCGACAAACAACACGTGTTCTTGAGGGAACAAACCCACATCCCAGCGACAGCGAAATTGTGAGAAGCAAGTATACCCCACCACATGCATAGGGCATAAGCATAGACGAATAATGTAACCAAGAACATTTAACATAACTTAACTTTCCCTCTGCTCGCTATAAGATTTTCGTCAAATGAAACTTTTCATAGTTAAGATATCCTTCAAACTATTTCTTATACTCAACTAAAATTATTTCATCAAACTCACATATCAAATCAATTTATAAAACAAGTAAATCAAAAAAAATTTTGAAGACATGCTTTTATACGCTTTCTTGCATAAATTTGTATTCGATTTTTTACTATCATCCATGCAATTCCCAAATTTACAAACATGTTTTTGTAATAAAATGTGACGGCAAGGCTAAACTTGCTGATTCTTAAGCAGCCTTGCGGTTGCCGAAAATAAAGCAGTGGTGATAGCTCGACTTTATTTCTGAGTTTTTTTTTGTCAATCAAGGAAATACAATATTCTAGTTAGGATGATTCATACCATCTGACAAAGTTAAGCACAGGTGGGAAGTTTAGTCCAGTTGTGAAGGTTTAATACAATGCTCAGAAGGCTAGAGCCAGTTGAGAATTTAAAGCCACAAAAAAAAAATATAGCTAACCATCACCAATTATGATTTGAAAATCTTTTATTGGGAATAATAAAAAAATGTAAAAAACAACATTAAAAAAATAAGCTTCGATCGGAGATCGAACCTAAGACCTTCGGCCTACGAAGCGGCAGGCTTCCCTTCATGCCACCTTAGCTTGTCATATTTGACAGTCAAATTAGTAAGTTAAGCAAAAGGGAAAACAGTTTTTCGTGGTTTTTACATGATATTACATATTTTATCGTGCCAAAAACTTTTAAAAACATGCATTGTCATCTGAAACACATCTTTGGTGAAAATTTCAGAGCTCTAGGTATTCGGGTACTTGGTGAAAATTTGATTACAAGATTCCGGTACAAACATACAGACAGACAGACAGACAGACAGACAGACAGAGAAGTCAAGTTAAATAAAAGCATGTAATAAAGAAAATTAAAACAGTAAGGTCTCCTTATCAGCTTGATTTTTTTTTTATAAACGGGTTTTACTATACTCTTTCCCAGTGTGCTACTTACGGTAAAAATGTATAAAGAATGTGTTTTGTACTTATTTACTGACTTCAAAAATTCTTCTATTGATGTTGTCTGATGCACTATCTTAATTTGTGTTATATTTAATCGTTTTCTTCAACTTAGTATTCTTCTGATTTTTAAACATTTTATGCTATGTAGTTAGCTATTTTGATTAGGCTTTACGCTTAAAACGAGACCGACTTTATTATTGTCCTTAACAAGTTAACTTAGTTTTAACAGGGAAATCGATAGGACATTGATTTTTTCACTTAATAATTGATTGCTTTAATATATTTTTTAACTGTCAACCTATGTACATTTCTACTTTTTTAGTGATTATGTTAGATTTTTATATTTCCAAACTCATTTCTTAAACTAAGAAAATTTCGTTACTTATTTCTTATAATTGATGGATAGTAATATTTTATTTCATTACACTCCCCATTTTTTTTTGCATTTAATAAGGAAGTGCATCAAACTAGCTTAACAGTTTGAGATATGAGTCTTACACTGTTTCGAAAAGAATGAATACGTTAGGTGTTTCAATTTAAGGGTTAAGTATCTACTACTACTGTTCCTTAACTGTGAAAGTTTCAGTTTTGTTGCATCTCACTTCCATTTTTTTTCTTGTTTTTATTTTTATTTATTTTTTTATTTTTATACCTTCACAGGGTATACTGACTTTGTCATGAATCTGTAACGTCTCAAAGGAATGATGGGAGACCTCATAAACTATAAATCAAAATGATCAGGACGAGCTCAGGAATTGATTTCCGTCTGACCGTCCGTCTGTCCGTCTGTCTGTTTCAACTCGATTTCCGGCCAAACTGCTGAACCGATCTTGATGAAACTTTCACAGATTGCTTAGATCATGTCGGGTTTGTTCACTATGAAATTTCATCCCGATCGGAGCATTCAACGACATGGCCACCATACAAATTGACATATCGTAATATAAAAACAAGTAAAAAGGCTCTAGTTGGGGAGCCCGACAAGAAGATACCCTGAACCCAGTTGCAATAAATAAATTAAATTTATATAAGACTTTGGTATACTGACTTAGCTTTAATCGATTAAGTTCAATATCTCCGGTGTTTCTCAACCGATTTGGACGAAATTTTCAGAAAAGTTCTATCATTACCCATTACTTTAACCCTCGTTTTTTGATTTTTAAAATTCGATATTTTTTGCTATCGATTCCATGTGTTTATCGGAAACCAGAATAGTAATCGATAATTTGAAGCAAACTTGTTTTGCTTATGGTATAGGAGAACTTATATCCAAAGTCTGAAGTCTCTAGCTCTTGTAGTCTCTGAGATCCACGCGTTCATACAGACAGAAAGACAGGCAGACGGACAGACGGACATGGCTATATCGTCTCGGCTGTTGATGCTGATCAAGAATATATACACTTTATGGGGTCGGAGATGCTTCCTTCTGCTTGTTACATACTTGCACATAACATTTATACCATTATTTAACCATTTTATGTGTTAAGGGTATAAAAAGAGAATATTATTATTGTTATTGAGCGTAAGTCTTACACACTTTTGATTTTTAGTTAGTTCGCCTTCAACCTTCGCATCAAGCAAATCCTTAAATAAAAATATTTTAATTTCTCAAACCGAATTCGCTGGAAATCTCTGTTAACTTCAAGGTTATGGGCTCAGAAATCGTTGTTCTGCACAAATAAAATTTGTTTGTTTTGAGTCTGCGTGATATCGCAAGTTACGCAGCTAAAATATTTAAAAACAAGTGAAAAACTCGATACTCGCATATAAACCGCTTAAAAAGAGGCCTGATTGCAAAGAGGTACGGATGCGGCAGGGGTGTACGCTTCCTCAAAGATTCTCCGATACAGATGAGGATGCCACCAGCTATCTTCCCTCCAAATTAAGTGACTCTAGCTCAAGTTTGTAAAAAGTCGGGAAAGGAGGGCTTGGGCGGTATGGGTAGGCGTCGCATACAAATTTTTGATGCAGATCTATTGGAATATCAATTGCTATCTTCATACCAATTTTGGTGACTCTAGCTCAAAGTTTGTAAAAGGTGTGGAATGGGGGGCTGGGAGCGGTATGAGTGGGCGTGGCACCCAAATTTTTGCTGCAGATCTGTGTGGAATGTAATTGCTACCTTTATATCAAATTTGGTGACTCTAGCTCAAAGTTTGTAAAAGATGGGGAAATGGGGGCTGGGGGAGGAATGGGTGAGCGTAGCTCCAAAAATTTGATGCAGATTTTTGGTGATGGTTGCCAGCTATCTTCCTACCAAATTTGGTGGCTCTAGCTCCGCAACTCTGAAAGATACACGCATTCCCGTTTTTGACGAAGCGTTGGGGTGGATGGGGGCGGCTAGGGCAGTATTGGTGGGCGTGGCATCCAAACTTTTGATGCAGTTTTTGGGGGGTCTTCATTACCTATCTTGGCACCAAATTTGGTGGCTATATCTCAATAACTGTGGGATATATAGGCTTTTTTAACTTTAACATGCGGGTGGGCTGGGGGCGGATGGGTGGGCGTGGCTCCAAAGTTTTGATGCAAATCAACTAAATCACTAAAGTTGGGAGTTCTAGCTGTGAGGATGCGCGAAATATATGGATGTATCGGTTTTGAGTTATCGAATTTAGCCCCCAGTTATCGTAGAACCTCAATCTTGACACTTTATTTTACTTTCCCATAGATAAAGAGATTCGGAAATTATTGAATGAACATTACGTCCATAATCTCTTTTAAAGTATCTTCTATTGAGTTTTCAATAATCACTACTTATTCAATCCTCTAGATCGTACCCGACTCACGTCAATATAGCAGGGTACGACAAAATAAGAACGCAAGCAAGATTGGGAGGCAGAGACACTCCTAAAAGGGTTTGAGCCGAAGTGTGCCGTTGAAAGGGGCACAATAAGGCAGGAGCTTACGAAACAGCGAGAGTCTTTAGCGGGAAGCGAGCTGAACGACGACATCTGATCTCAGACAAGACAAATGTTAATCGGGAGGGAGAATTCTCCTTTCAAATTATAGCAGTATGCGTAGCCTTAACAAGGAAACGAAGATATCAACCGTATTAAAGGCTAAGAAACCCTCAACTCATCAAAAAATACTTGCTCTCGTTCAGTGTCCATGTCCGATGGAAAGTTATAGGACTAGAAGGGGCACAAAAGACTTCTCAGGTAACAATCATTCATCAACGATTAATTTTTATATAGGCAGGAAATATATTAATCTATTAATAATTCAACTGTATTTTTTTATTAATATAGAACAAATCAATAAAGTTGTTACTATATTACCGACTTTTATTGATTTTTTATAAGCTTGACTCAAATTTAATTTTACAAAAAAGAATGATAGGGGACGCTTTAGCAGAGATGTAAGTATAAAATTATCATCCATAAATAAGCACAAGTTGATATATATTTTTTAAAGTTTTAGAACATGGTCCAAGTACCAAATATGTTTTATGAAATCTTCTTCGGAACGGCAATTCGGTCTCTTGTTTGCTCAGGTGAAGCCTTATCTGGTCGCTAAAAGGAACACACGGCCGGGCGCTATACCCCTTAAAGCGAAGTTTGCCATTGTTTTTGAGTATGCTTAATTAGCTCATAAAAATGACGCCCCGAAGCTGTTAACCCGGCTAACACCAGCTCCCCCTTCTGCTTTGTTCCTGCCACTTAAACGCAGCACAGATTGGCACCGAATCCGGGCGGTTGTGGTTGCTGCTCTCTTGTTGTTGTGGAACGCGCGTCGCCCCGGTGTGACCAAATATTTTTCTGTGTGCGGTCACTCGTGAAATACCAGGCAAAACGGTTGACTCACAGTAAAAGACAAAAAATACATTCGTTGAAAAAGTCAGACTGAAAATCAAATAGACAAAACGAAATTGGCATACGCTTTAATATAAGTTTATTTAATTGATAATTAAACTTTTC
>JARNME010000503.1:251101-322944 GCA_030179655.1 Scaptomyza flava | reverse complement strand
CATCCACCCCAACGCTTCGTCAAAAACGGGAATGCCTGTTTCTTCCAGAGTTGTGGAGCTAGTGCCTCCAAATTTGGTAGGAAGATACCTGGTAACGACCCCCAAAAAACTGCATCAAAGTTTTGGAGCCACGCCCACCCATTCCACCCCCAGCCCCCCCGCAGTTTAAAGTAATAAAAGCCTATTACTCCCACAGTTTTTGAGCTAGAGCCACAAAGTTTGGTGCCAAGATATGTGATGATGACCCCCCAAAAACTGCATCAAAAGTTTGGATGCCACGCCTACCGATACTGCCCTAGCCGCCCCCATCCACCCCAACGTTTCGTCAAAAACGGGAATGCGTGTATCTTCCAGAGTTGTGGAGCTAGAGCCTCCAAATTTGGTATGAAGATACCTGGTAACGACCCCCAAAAAACTGCATCAAAGTTTTGGAGCCACGCCTACCCATACCGCCCCCAGCCCCCCTTTCTCCATCTTATACATACTTTGGGCTAGAGTCACCAAATTTGGTGTAAAGGTAGCAATTGACATTCCACATAGATCTGCATCAAAAATTTGGATGCCACGCCTACCCATACCGCCCCCAGCACCCCTTTCTCCACCTTATACATACTTTGAGCTAGAGTCACCAAATTTGGTGTGAAGGTAGCAGTTGACATTCCACATGATCTGCATCAAAAATGTTGATGCCACGCCCACCCATAACGCCCCCATGCCCCCTTCCCACGTATTTTACAAACTTTGAGCTAGAGTCACCAAATTTGGTGCCAAGATATGTGATGATGACCCCCCAAAAACTGCATCAAAAGTTTGGATGCCACGCCTACCGATACTGCCGTAGCCGCCCCCATCCACCCCAACGTTTCGTCAAAAACGGGAATGCGTGTATCTTCCAGAGTTGTTGAGCTAGAGCCTCCAAATTTGGTATGAAGATACCTGGTAACGACCCCCAAAAAACTGCATCAAAGTTTTGGAGCCACGCCTACCCATACCGCCCCCAGCCCCCCTTTCTCCACCTTATACATACTTTGAGCTGGAATCACCAAATTTGGTGTGAAGGTAGCACTTGACATTCCACATGATCTGCATCAAAAATGTTGATGCCACGCCCACCCATAACGCCCCCATGCCCCCTTCCCACGTATCTTACAAACTTTGAGCTAGAGTCACCAAATTTGGTGCCAAGATAGTTGATGATGACCCCCCAAAAACTGCATCAAATGTTTGGATGCCACGCCTACCGATACTGCCCTAGCCGCCCCCATCCACCCCAACGCTTCGACAAAAACGGGAATGCGTGTATCTTTCAGAGTTGTGGAGCTAGAGCCTCCAAATTTAGTAGAAAGATACCTGGTAACGACCCCCAAAAAACTGCATCAAAGTTTTGGAGCCACGCCTACCCATACCGACCCCAGCCCCCACTTGACATTCCACATGATCTGCATCAAAAATGTTGATGCCACGCCCACCCATAACGCCCCCATGCCGCCTTCCCACGTATTTTACAAACTTTGAGCTAGAGTCACCAAATTTAGTGCCAAGATAGGTGATGATGACCCCCCGAAAACTGCATCAAAAGTTTGGATGCCACGCCTACCGATACTGCCCTAGCCGCCCCCATCCACCCCAACGCTTCGACAAAAACGGGAATGCGTGTATCTTCCAGAGTTGTGGAGCTAGAGCCTCCAAATTTAGTAGAAAGATACCTGGTAACGACCCCCAAAAAACTGCATCAAAGTTTTGGAGCCACGCCTACCCATACCGCCCCCAGCCCCCCTTTCTCCACCTTATACATACTTTGAGCTGGAATCACCAAATTTGGTGTGAAGGTAGCACTTGACATTCCACATGATCTGCATCAAAAATGTTGATGCCACGCCCACCCATAACGCCCCCATGCCCCCTTCCCACGTATCTTACAAACTTTGAGCTAGAGTCACCAAATTGGTGCCAAGATAGTTGATGATGACCCCCCAAAAACTGCATCAAATGTTTGGATGCCACGCCTACCGATACTGCCCTAGCCGCCCCCATCCACCCCAACGCTTCGACAAAAACGGGAATGCGTGTATCTTCCAGAGTTGTGGAGCTAGAGCCTCCAAATTTGGTAGAAAGATACCTGGTAACGACCCCCAAAAAACTGCATCAAAGTTTTGGAGCCACGCCTACCCATACCGCCCCCAGCCCCCACATGACATTCCACATGATCTGCATCAAAAATGTTGATGCCACGCCCACCCATAACGCCCCCATGCCCCCTTCCCACGTATTTTACAAACTTTGAGCTAGAGTCACCAAATTTGGTGCCAAGATAGTTGATGATGACCCCCCAAAAACTGCATCAAAAGTTTGGATGCCACGCCTACCGATACTGCCCTAGCCGCCCCCATCCACCCCAACGCTTCGACAAAAACGGGAATGCGTGTATCTTCCAGAGTTGTGGAGCTAGAGCCTCCAAATTTAGTAGAAAGATACCTGGTAACGACCCCCAAAAAACTGCATCAAAGTTTTGGAGCCACGCCTACCCATACCGCCCCCAGCCCCCCTTTCTCCACCTTATACATACTTTGAGCTGGAATCACCAAATTTGGTGTGAAGGTAGCACTTGACATTCCACATGATCTGCATCAAAAATGTTGATGCCACGCCCACCCATAACGCCCCCATGCCCCCTTCCCACGTATCTTACAAACTTTGAGCTAGAGTCACCAAATTTGGTGCCAAGATAGTTGATGATGACCCCCAAAAACTGCATCAAAAGTTTGGATGCCACGCCTACCGATACTGCCCTAGCCGCCCCCATCCACCCCAACGCTTCGTCAAAAACGGGAATGCGTGAATCTTCCAGAGTTGGTGAGCTAGAGCCTCCAAATTTAGTAGGAAAATACCTGGTAACGACCCTCAAAAAAACTGCATCAAAGCCACGCCCACCCATTCCGCCCCCAGCCCTCCCGCAGTTTAAAGTAAAAAAAGCCTATAACTCCCACAGTTTTTGAGCTAGAGCCACCAAATTTGGTGCCAAGATATGTGATGATGACCCCCCAAAAAACTGCATCAAAAATGTTGATGCCACGCCCACCCATAACGCCCCCATGCCGCCTTCCCACGTATTTTACAAACTTTGAGCTAGAGTCACCAAATTTAGTGCAAAGATAGGTGATGAGGACCCCCCGAAAACTGCATCAAAAGTTTGGATGCCACGCCTACCGATACTGCCCTAGCCGCCCCCATCCACCCCAACGCTTCGACAAAAACGGGAATGCGTGTATCTTCCAGAGTTGTGGAGCTAGAGCCTCCAAATTTGGTAGAAAGATACCTGGTAACGACCCCCAAAAAACTGCATCAAAGTTTTGGAGCCACGCCTACCCATACCGCCCCCAGCCCCCACTTGACATTCCACATGATCTGCATCAAAAATGTTGATGCCACGCCCACCCATAACGCCCCCATGCCCCCTTCCCACGTATTTTACAAACTTTGAGCTAGAGTCACCAAATTTGGTGCCAAGATAGTTGATGATGACCCCCAAAAACTGCATCAAAAGTTTGGATGCCACGCCTACCGATACTGCCCTAGCCGCCCCCATCCACCCCAACGCTTCGACAAAAACGGGAATGCGTGTATATTCCAGAGTTGTGGAGCTAGAGCCTCCAAATTTAGTAGAAAGATACCTGGTAACGACCCCCAAAAAACTGCATCAAAGTTTTGGAGCCACGCCTACCCATACCGCCCCCAGCCCCCCTTTCTCCACCTTATACATACTTTGAGCTGGAATCACCAAATTTGGTGTGAAGGTAGCACTTGACATTCCACATGATCTGCATCAAAAATGTTGATGCCACGCCCACCCATAACGCCCCCATGCCCCCTTCCCACGTATCTTACAAACTTTGAGCTAGAGTCACCAAATTTGGTGCCAAGATAGTTGATGATGACCCCCCAAAAACTGCATCAAATGTTTGGATGCCACGCCTACCGATACTGCCCTAGCCGCCCTCATCCACCCCAACGCTTCGACAAAATCGGGAATGCGTGTATATTCCAGAGTTGTGGAGCTAGAGCCTCCAAATTTAGTAGAAAGATACCTGGTAACGGCCCCCAAAAAACTGCATCAAAGTTTTGGAGCCACGCCTACCCATACCGCCCCCAGCCCCCACTTGACATTCCACATGATCTGCATCAAAAATGTTGATGCCACGCCCACCCATAACGCCCCCATGCCGCCTTCCCACGTATTTTACAAACTTTGAGCTAGAGTCACCAAATTTAGTGCCAAGATAGGTGATGATGACCCCCCAAAAACTGCATCAAAAGTTTGGATGCCACGCCTACCGATACTGCCCTAGCCGCCCCATTCCACCCCAACGCTTCGTCAAAAACGGGAATGCGTGTTTCTTCCAGAGTTGTGGAGCTAGAGCCTCCAAATTTGGTATGAAGATACCTGGTAACGACCCCCAAAAAACTGCATTAAAGTTTTGGAGCCACGCCTACCCATACCGCCCCCAGCCCCCCTTTCTCCACCTTATACATACTTTGAGCTAGAGTCACCAAATTTGGTGTGAAGGTAGCACTTGACATTCCACATGATCTGCATCAAAAATGTTGATGCCACGCCCACCCATAACGCCCCCATGCCCCCTTCCCACGTATTTTACAAACTTTGAGCTAGAGTCACCAAATTTGAAGCCAAGATATGTGATGATGACCCCCCAAAAACTGCATCAAAAGTTTGGATGCCACGCCTACCGATACTGCCCTAGCCGCCCCCATCCACCCCAACGCTTCGTCAAAAACGGGAATGCGTGCATCTTCCAGAGTTGTGAAGCTAGAGCCTCCAAATTTGGTATGAAGATACCTGGTAACGACCCCCAAAAAACTGCATCAAAGTTTTGGAGCCACGCCTACCCATACCGCCCCCAGCCCCCTTTCTCCACCTTATACATACTTTGAGCTAGAGTCACCAAATTTGGTGTGAAGGTAGCACTTGACATTCCACATGATCTGCATCAAAAATGTTGATGCCACGCCCACCCATAACGCCCCCATGCCCCCTTCCCACGTATTTTACAAACTTTGAGCTAGAGTCACCAAATTTGGTGCCAAGATAGTTGATGATGACCCCCCAAAAACTGCATCAAAAGTTTGGATGCCACGCCTACCGATACTGCCCTAGCCGCCCCATTCCACCCCAACGCTTCGTCAAAAACGGGAATGCCTGTTTCTTCCACAGTTGTGGAGCTAGTGCCTCCAAATTTGGTAGGAAGATACCTGGTAACGACCCCCAAAAAACTGCATCAAAGTTTTGGAGCCACGCCCACCCATTCCGCCCCCAGCCCCCCCGCAGTTTAAAGTAAAAAAAGCCTATAACTCCCACAGTTTTTGAGCTAGAGCCACAAATTTTGGTGCCAAGATATGTGATGATGACCCCCCAAAAACTGCATCAAAAGTTTGGATGCCACGCCTACCGATACTGCCCTAGCCGCCCCCATCCACCCCAACGCTTCGTCAAAAACGGGAATGCGTGCATCTTCCAGAGTTGTGAAGCTAGAGCCTCCAAATTTGGTATGAAGATACCTGGTAACGACCCCCAAAACACTGCATCAAAGTTTTGGAGCCACGCCTACCCATACCGCCCCCAGCCCCCCTTTCTCCACCTTATACATACTTTGAGCTAGAGTCACCAAATTTGGTGTGAAGGTAGCACTTGACATTCCACATGATCTGCATCAAAAATGTTGATTCCACGCCCACCCATAACGCCCCCATGCCCCCTTCCCACGTATTTTACAAACTTTGAGCTAGAGTCACCAAATTTGGTGCCAAGATATGTGATGATGACCCCCCAAAAACTGCATCAAAAGTTTGGATGCCACGCCTACCGATACTGCCCTAGCCGCCCCCATCCACCCCAACGCTTCGTCAAAAACGGGAATGCGTGTATCTTCCAGAGTTGTGGAGCTAGAGCCTCCAAATTTGGTAGGAAGATACCTGGTAACGACCCCCAACAAACTGCATCAAAGTTTTGGAGCCACGCCTACCCATACCGCCCCCAGCCCCCCTTTCTCCACCTTATGCATACTTTGGGCTAGAGTCACCAAATTTGGTGTAAAGGTAGCAATTGACATTCCACATAGATCTGCATCAAAAATTTGGATGCCACGCCTACCCATACCGCCCCCAGCCCCCCTTTCTCCACCTTATACATACTTTGAGCTAGAGTCACCAAATTTGGTGTGAAGGTAGCACTTGACATTCCACATGATCTGCATCAAAAATGTTGATGCCACGCCCACCCATAACGCCCCCATGCCCCCTTCCCACGTATTTTACAAACTTTGAGCTAGAGTCACCAAATTTGGTGCCAAGATATGTGATGACGACCCCCCAAAAACTGCATCAAAAGTTTGGATGCCACGCCTACCGATACTGCCCTAGCCGCCCCCATCCACCCCAACGTTTCGTCAAAAACGGGAATGCGTGTATATTCCAGAGTTGTGGAGCTAGAGCCTCCAAATTTGGTAGAAAGATACCTGGTAACGACCCCCAAAAAACTGCATCAAAGTTTTGGAGCCACGCCTACCCATACCGCCCCCAGCCCCCCTTTCTCCACCTTATACATACTTTGAGCTGGAATCACCAAATTTGGTGTGAAGGTAGCACTTGACATTCCACATGATCTGCATCAAAAATGTTGATGCCACGCCCACCCATAACGCCCCCATGCCCCCTTCCCACGTATCTTACAAACTTTGAGCTAGAGTCACCAAATTTGGTGCCAAGATAGTTGATGATGACCCCCCAAAAACTGCATCAAAAGTTTGGATGCCACGCCTACCGATACTGCCCTAGCCGCCCTCATCCACCCCAACGCTTCGACAAAAACGGGAATGCGTATATCTTCCAGAGTTGTGGAGCTAGAGCCTCCAAATTTAGTAGAAAGATACCTGGTAACGACCCCCAAAAAACTGCATCAAAGTTTTGGAGCCACGCCTACCCATACCGCCCCCAGCCCCCACTTGACATTCCACATGATCTGCATCAAAAATGTTGATGCCACGCCCACCCATAACGCCCCCATGCCGCCTTCCCACGTATTTTACAAACTTTGAGCTAGAGTCACCAAATTTAGTGCCAAGATAGGTGATGATGACCCCCCGAAAACTGCATCAAAAGTTTGGATGCCACGCCTACCGATACTGCCCTAGCCGCCCCCATCCACCCCAACGCTTCGTCAAAAACGGGAATGCGTGTAACTTCCAGAGTTGTGGAGCTAGAGCCTCCAAATTTGGTAGGAAGATACCTGGTAACGACCCCCAAAAAACTGCATCAAAGTTTTGGAGCCACGCCCACCCATTCCGCCCCCAGCCCCCCCGCAGTTTAAAGTAAAAAAAGCCTATAACTCCCACAGTTTTTGAGCTAGAGCCACCAAATTTGGTGCCAAGATATGTGATGATGACCCCCCAAAAACTGCATCAAAAGTTTGGATGCCACGCCTACCGATACTGCCCTAGCCGCCCCCATCCACCCCAACGCTTCGTCAAAGACGGGAATGCGTGTATCTTCCAGAGTTGTGAAGCTAGAGCCTCCAAATTTGGTAGGAAGATACCTGGTAACGACCCCCAAAAAACTGCATTAAAGGTTTGGAGCCACGCCTACCCATACCGCCCCCAGCCCCCCTTTCTCCACCTTATACATACTTTGAGCTAGAGTCACCAAATTTGGTGTGAAGGTAGCACTTGACATTCCACATGATCTGCATCAAAAATGTTGATGCCACGCCCACCCATAACGCCCCCATGCCCCCTTCCCACGTATTTTACAAACTTTGAGCTAGAGTCACCAAATTTGGTGCCAAGATAGTTGATGACGACCCCCCAAAAACTGCATCAAAAGTATGGATGCCACGCCTACCGATACTGCCCTAGCCGCCCCCATCCACCCCAACGCTTCGACAAAAACGGGAATGCGTGTATCTTCCAGAGTTGTGGAGCTAGAGCCTCCAAATTTGGTAGAAAGATACCTGATAACGACCCCCAAAAAATTGCATCAAAGTTTTGGAGCCACGCCTACCCATACCGCCCCCAGCCCCCCTTTCTCCACATTTTACATACTTTGAGCTAGAGTCACCAAATTTGGTGTGAAGGTAGCAATTGACATTCCACATAGATCTGCATCAAAAATTTGGATGCCACGCCTACCCATACCGCCCCCAGCCCCCATTTCTCCACCTTATACATACTTTGAGCTAGAGTCACCAAATTTGGTATGAAGGTAGCAATTGACATTCCACATGATCTGCATCAAAAATGTTGATGCCACGCCCACCCATAACGCCCCCATGCCCCCTTCCCACGTATTTTACAAACCTTGAGCTAGAGTCACCGAATTTAGTGCAAAGATAGGTGATGATTACCCCCCAAAAACTGCATCAAAAGTTTGGATGCCACGCCTACCGATACTGCCCTAGCCGCCCCCATCCACCCCAACGCTTCGTCAAAAACGGGAATGCGTGTATCTTCCAGAGTTGTGGAGCTAGAGCCTCCAAATTTGGTAGGAAGATACCTGGGAACGAACCCCAAAAAACTGCATCAAAGTTTTGGAGCCACGCCCACCCATTCCGCCCCCAGCCCCCCCGCAGTTTAAAGTAAAAAAAAGCCTATAACTCCCACAGTTTTTGAGCTAGAGCCACCAAATTTGGTGCCAAGATATGTGATGATGACCCCCCAAAAACTGCATCAAAAGTTTGGATGCCACGCCTACCGATACTGCCCTAGCCGCCCCCATCCACCCCAACGCTTCGTCAAAAACGGGAATGCGTGTATCTTCCAGAGTTGTGGAGCTAGAGCCTCCAAATTTGGTAGGAAGATATCTGGTAACGACCCCCAAAAAACTGCATCAAAGTTTTGGAGCCACGCCTACCCATACCGCCCCCAGCCCCCCTTTCTCCACCTTATACATACTTTGAGCTAGAGTCACCAAATTTGGAACTAAGATAGCAATTGACATTTCACAAAGATCTGCAGCAAAACTTTGGATGCCACGCCCACCCATACCGCCCCCAGCCCCCCTTTCCCCACTTTAAACAATTTTCGAGCTAGAGTCACCAAATTTGGTATGAAGATAGCAATTGACATTCCACAAAGATCTGCATGAAAACTTTGGATGCCACGCCCAGCCATACTGCCCCCAGCCCCCCTTTCCCCACTTTAAACAATTTTTGAGCTAGAGTCACCAAATTTGGTATGAAGATAGCAATTGACATTCCACAAAGATCTGCATGAAAACTTAGGATGCCACGCCCAGCCATACTGCCCTCAGCCCCCCTTTCCCCACTTTAAACAATTTTTGAGCTAGAGTCACCAAATTTGGTATGAAGATAGCAATTGACATTCCACAAAGATCTGCATGAAAACTTTGGATGCCACGCCCAGCCATACTGCCCCCAGCCCCCCTTTCAACAGCTCTTACTAACTTTCAGCTAGAGTCACCAAATTTGGTAGGAAGATAGTTGGTGGCATCCCCATCTGCATCGGAGAATCTTTAAGGCAACGTACACCCCTGCCCCATCCGTATCCCTTTGCAATCAGGCCTCTTTTTACATGTTTTAATACTGGTATCGAGTATGCCGCAGTCGGTTGCGTCTGACTGCAACGTTTCCACTTGTTTTGAAAAGTACGTTAGCTGACATTAATGTAACAATGATAACTTATTAGATGTAAGTCCAGTTTTTCCACTTCAATTTTATTTATTACATTTGCTGTTGAGTCAACTGATTTCGTATCTATAAGCGCCATTTTGGTTAGATTTTTATTTTTGTTTGTTTTGGCTGAGTGTGATAATAATTTAACTCTGTTTTACTTATATTATTATCCCACATATGTATAGTTATAAATTTTTTGGTTTTTCAAATGTATTTTGTATATGAATTTTGTATTTTAGGCTTTTTATGCCCTGGGTATAATGGTTTTGTGCAAAAGTATGTAACAGGCAGAAGGAAGCCTCTCCGACCCCATAAAGTATATATATTCTTGATCAGCATCAACAGCCGAGACGATATAGCCACGTCCGTCCGTCTGTCTTCCTGTCTGTCCGTCTGTATGAACGCGTGGATCTCAGAGACTACAAGAGCTAGAGACTTCAGATTTTGTATTTAAGTTCTCCTATACCATAAGCAGAACAAGTTTTTTTCAAATTATCGATAACTATTCTGGTTTCCGATATACACATGATATTGATAACAAAAAATATCGAATTTGGAAAATGTAAAAATGAGGGTTGAAATAATGGGTAATGATAGAACTTTTCTGAAAATTTCGTCCAAATCGGTTAAGAAACACCGGAGATATCGAATTTAATCGATTGAATCTAAGTCAGTACCAAAGTGTTATATAAATTTAATTTATTTATTGCAACTGGGTTCAGGGTATCTTCTAGTCGGGCTCCCTCTATTGGGTGACATAGCCCTTCTGGTCAGGCGGAAATGGTTCCGCGTGATTTTACGATTTTATATAAAATAATTAATAATACATTTAATGTCTATATAATGTCTATGAAAAATATATATGTACTGCTTCAGCGTCAGAGCCGTATATAAAAGTACATTATGTATTGAGTATATTTGACGGAGAGCGAGAGTATATACATATATATCACGAGCGGTCAAAGCGTGAGAATGCTGACGTGGCTTTGATTGTGCTCGCTGCATTCTCGTGCGATCATATTACCAGACACCTAAAATGTGCTGGATGTTTATGTAACAACAAACTGTCGTTCTTTGGTGAATGTTTACGTTATGTTTATATGCAGCAACAGAGTGTTGCTGTTCAATACATTTCAAGTACTTTGAGTACATTAGAACCTTGATATATGTGTATACTGCAACACAGTGTGGGGTCATACTGCCCACAGGAAAACCCGACTGAGAGGACAAACAGGACAGTGAAGACGATGATTGCCCAATACAATTCTGGAAATCAAATTTCGTGGGATCAGTTGATTCCCGAAATCTCGCTGGCTGTCAACTCGAGCATCGCGGATTTGACAGGATTTTCCCCAGCATTCTTGATGCAAGGAAGAGAACCTCGTCTGCCAGCCACATAATTTTAGGAAAAGACACCAGGCAAGGAAAGCACACTGCAAACGCCAGAGGAAAAGGCAAACAGGTTGAAGGAGGTGTTCGCAATCGCGCGAAGTAACCCGCAACGAACTTCGAAAGACCAGGGCAGGAATTTTAACCTGAGACGGAGAGAATGGCGCCCGTTCTAAACGAATGAGTCCTATTAAGAACTCATCAGTTATGTCAAGCTGGTGATGGGTTCGCTGTGAAGTTGGCTGCGATACATAACGGACCCTTCCGCGTGGAAAAGTTCATGTCGCCAAACGTAGTACGTCTGGTTAAACTTGGAGAACGCAGGAGACGGACTGCCAGCATTTCGCAACTAAAGCATTTCCACCAAGAAAACGACGATCAAGATGCAAGCCTCAGGCATTCGACAAAGTTTGGTTGGAAGGTCTAATGCATAAGATCAAAGCAATGCTCCCAAACAACACACATAAGCTGCTTAAGTCGTACCTATACGACAGGAAGTTCGCAGTAAGATGTAACACTGCAATGTCTGACGAACACAGTATCGAAGCTGGTGTTCCACAGGGCAGCGTACTGGGACCAACACTGTACGTGCTTTTCACAGCAGACATCCCAATAAGCAGCCGATTGACAACATCTACGTTTGCTGATGATACAGCTATTCTCAGCCGCTCCAGATGCCCAATACAAGCAACAGCGCAACTAGCCCTTCATCTGGTCAACGTGGAAAAATGGTTATCAGATTGGCGAATTAAGGTAAACGAACAAAAATGTAAGCAAGTAACTTTCACCCTTAACAGGCAAGATTGTCCACCGCTCACGTTAAAAAACACCACACTTCCAAAAACAAACGATGTAACGTATCTGGGCGTACACTTAGACCGAAGACTAACATGGCGGCGACACATTGAAGCTAAAAGAACACATCTCAAACTGAAAGCCAATAGCCTCCACTGGCTCATCAATGCTCGCTCTTCCATTAGTTTGGACTACAAGGTCCTGCTTTACAACTCTGTTCTAAAACCAATCTGGACCTATGGTTCCCAGTTATGGGGGAACGCTAGCAACAGCAGCATTGACATTGTCCAGAGAGCCCAGTCAAAAATATTGAGAACCATTACCGGGGCACCGTGGTATGTTCGAAACGAAAACATTCATAAAGACTTAAACATCTCAACAGTCAAGGAGGAAATAGAGGAACAAAAAGTAAAATATCTTATCAAGCTCTCATCGCACACAAATCATCTCGTGAGAGGTCTCACAAGGCTGCGCAGCCGATCCCGTCTTCGTCGTAACGACTTACCAACCCAGCGATGATTTTTAGGGACGCGCACTCAGAATACAGTCAAAAACAAAAATGAACTGTTAGCTAAGATTTATTTATAAGATTTGTATACTTATTGCTAGTTTTCTAATTCACTAGAAAAGATTCAATAAATAAGACCAGCAATTTAAAAAAAAAAAAAAAAAAAAAAAAAAGATGCAAGCCAACAACAAGAGGAAGAACTAAGCGAAAGCCAATCGTCGACATAAAACGCATCTAACATCGCCAAAAACGAGTTTTTTTCGTAAACCTTTTTCCCCACTTTCAAAAAACAAGTCCCAACATTAACACCCAATCTCACTCAAACATACACAAACTTGCAACAAGTTCAATAACATTTCAGATAGAAATGGAAGACGTTATACTTGACGGCGAAAAGTCAGACACGACGGCCGACGAAGCGGGTGCCTACGGACGACAGTTGCGTGCGGATAGCGACGAAGGCGACGAAGAATCGGACACGACGGTCGAAGATGTCGACAAAACAGGTACGGATAACGACGGAAGTAGCGAGGAGGAGTCAAATAGAAACGACGACGAAACGTCAACCAATGGACAGCACGTCCGTGTGGAAGACGTCACCGATGAGGAGTTGGATACTACGGCCGGGCAAGAGGCCAAAACGGGTGCCCACGGACAAGACGTCTATGGAGGAGGATGAAGAGGGCAGCGAAGCCGAAGACGACACCCCGAGCGCATACCAGAGTTCACGAGACCCACGTTGGGGTCACCCGACATACACGCAGCAAGGAAGGGAAGACTAGCCCCAAAATTGTTGCATACCATTTACACGCATTAGCGTACAGGCTTGACGGCGCGGTCTTCCTCAAGATGACGAAAACCACAACGATCATCATCAAGACACCACACGCAAAGGCACCGTCTCCGTAGGTGGAAGAGACGGCCTCACCAGCCAAACTACAGGCTATCGAAGGAGGAAACGTAGAAGAAGACGACCAAGTGGAACCTCAGGAAGCACTAACCCCGAGTACGAGCGATGCAGAAAAGGATAGGGATGAAACTCGCAATGGCAAACGCACACGGAACGAAAGGGAAGACAAACTCGAAGGAGTAAACGGATGGGAGGAAGGATTGGAGGCCCAATTGGAAGCGGACAACACGCCACCCTGCAGCCGGAGACCAAACCACCAAAGGGTGTGCCCCTTCATCCGTTGGGACATCCCAGATTCTTGGTTGGTGTTGCCCAATGAAAACATATTGACCGCAACAGCAATACCGGATATTAAGCGCGAGCTGGAACGACGCGGGAAGAACGGCCGACGTGGATGGTTCCAGGTGGCAACGCACGGCGACTGCTTCGAAGTGACCCAATACCAATCAGGCGAAATGCCACAGGTCAGCGGAACCTGCGTCCGAGGTCAGGGAGGAAGGGAAAACGGGAAGAACCCAAAAGAAAGATAGAAAAATATTTGGCCTCCTGCAGCCCAAAAACAAGGTACGTCATAAATTGTTTATTCAAAAGTCATCCAATTAATTTGAATTTCACTTTTAGAACCTTCCGCTTAAAAATCAATATTTGGATGCTGCAAGCAGTAGGAATGACAAAGTGCCAGCCAAGAAAAGGCTACCTGCAATGGTGGCGGAGCAGAACATGGTGCTCCGCGATATAAAAAACGAGCTGATACAGCTTTGAAAAACAAATCTGGAGATGTTTGAGGAGCGTAGAAAGACGAACTTTATTTTAGAAAACATTGTCCTAACTATGGAAACCAAATTTGAATACATTTAAAAAACAAGTAAGAAGGCTCTAGTCGGGAGAGCCCGACTAGAAGATACCCTGAACCCAGTTGCAATAAATATATTTAATTTATATAAGACTTTGGTATACTGGCTTAGCTTCCATCGATTAAGTTCAATATCTCCGGTGTTTCTTAACCGATTTGGACGAAATTTTCAGAAAAGTTCTATCATTATCCATTACTTTAACCCTCATTTTTAGATTTTCCAAATTCGATATTTTATTGTTATCGATATTATGTGTATATCGGAAACCAGAATAGTTATCGATAATTTGAAGCAAACTTGTTCTGCTCATGGTATAGGAGAACTTAAATACAAAATCAGAAAACTCTAGCTCTTGTAGTCTCTGAGATCCACGCGTTCATACAGACGGACAGACGGTCAGACGGTCAGACGGACAGACAGACGGACAGACGGACATGGGTATATCGTCTCGGCTGTTGATGCTGATCAAGAATATATATACTTTATGGGGTCGGAGATGCTTCCTTCTGCGTGTTACATACTTTTGCACAAAACCATTATACCCTTATTTACCCATTTTATGGGTTAAGGGTATAAAAATCCCAAAGCTTAACAAAACAAATGATATTCATTGATCAAAAACAAAATGTGCATACATATATAAATCAGCTAAGATTGATAATGCAACTCCTGTTACTCAAGAAAGAATCTATAGAGCTTTCTAAGCGCTCAAGCTTGTGTTAAGTGATCAACGGTTCAGAGGAAACTTTAATGAGTAAAATGCTCGTCGAATTTAATAAGCTGTAAAAATAAACAATAAATTAAAATATAATAAATTATAAATAAAACTGATGCGCACAAGTTTCTGTTTCCATGTAAAATTCTTCCATCATTTTAAGCCACAACGACCCAGCCAAGAGGACAGTTTTATACTCGATACCGAAGGTAAAGAGTATATTGGGTTTGTGCAATGTCCGTCATGGTGTCTGCCCGTCTGTCCGTCTGTATGAACGCAACTTTTTCCACACCCTTCAAGCTAGAGACTTGAAACTTTCCAATTCTCTTTATCTATGGGATAGTAAATTAAAGTGTCAAGATGGGGGTTCTACGATAACTGGGTGGCTGGCAAATCGAACAATTCGATAACTCAAAACCGATAAATCCTCATATTTCGCACATCCTTACAGCTAGAACTACCAAATTTGGTGGGCAGATAGCTACTAGCAACCCCCAAAACACTGCGTCAACCACGCCCACCCATTCCACCCCCAGCCCCCACGCAATTTAAAGTCAAAAAAGCCTATATCTTCCACAGTTTTGCAGTTATAACCACCAAATTTGGTGCCAAGAAAGGCGATGATGACCCCCCAAAAACCGCATCAAAAGTTTGGATGCCACAACCACCAATACCGCCCTAGCCGCCCCCAGCTGCCCCAACGCTTCGTCAAAAAACGAGAATGCTTATATCTTCCAAAGTTGTGGAGCTAGAGCCACCAAATTTGGCAGGAAAATAGCTTGCAACGACCCACAAAAAACTGCATCAAAGTTTTGGAGCCACGCCCACCCCTTCTACTCCCTTTCCCCACCTTTTACAATCTTTGAGCTAGAGTCACCAAATTTTGTATGAAGGTAGCAATTGACATTCCACATAGATCTGCAGCAAAAATTTGGATGCCACGCCCACCCATACCGCCCCCAGCCTCCTTTCCCCACTGTTTACAAACTTTGAGCTAGAGTCACCAAATTTTGTATGAAGGTAGCAATTGACATTCCACATAGATCTGCAGCAAAAATTTGGATGCCACGCCCACCCATACTGCCCCCAGCCCCACTTTCCCCACCTTTTACAAACTTTGAGCTAGAGTCACCAAATTTGGAAGGAAGATAGCTGGTGGCATCCCCATCTGCATCGGAGAATCTTTAAGGCAGCGTACACCCCTGCCCCACCCGTACCCCTTTGCAATCAGGCCTCTTTTTACCTGTTTTAATACTGGTATCGAGTATGCCGCAGTCGGTTGCGTCCGACTGCAACGTTTCCACTTGTTAAAGAAATTTTAGTGGAATGACAAAAAAAGAAAAGGAAGAAGGCTCTAGTCGGAAGAGGTAGGCTAGAAGATACCCTGAATCCAATTGCTATAGATATATTATATTTTATTATACTTTGGTATACCGACTTATGTAGCTTCAATCGATTAAATTCCATGTCTCCGGTGTTTCTTTACTGATTTGGACGAAATTTTCAGAAAAGTTCTATCGTTACCCATTATTTCAACCCTAATTTTTACATTTTCCAAATTCAAAATTTGTTGTTATCGATACCATGTGTATATCGAAAAACAAGATTCGTTATCGATAGTTTGAAGCAAACTTGTTCTGCTCATGGTATAGGAGATTTTATATAGAAAATCTGAAGTCTCTAGCTCTTGTAGTCTCTGAGATCCACGCGTTCATTAAGACGGACAGACGGACCCAAAACTGTTAGAATTAATACAGGGGGTCATTAACCAATGCGACTTTTGTAAGAAAATAAAGTACGATAGAACCCCGGTAAAGAATAAATTCAGTAACACAGGAACTCTGATGGAAAAAAATCAGGTTATACATATTGACACGTATGTAGTAAAAAATACACATTTTCTAACGATAATATATAAATTTTCAAAATTTGCAGCAGTATACCTTTTAAACGACAGAAACCTTACCACAATAATTGAACAGTTAGAGGAACATTTTACAACAAATAAGAAAACCAATAAAGATTGTAGCTGATAATGAGTTCAATTCAATTAGAATTAAAGAACTGTTAAATCAAGAGAACATTGAATTACATTTGACTAAGCCGAACAGTCACACGGGTAATGCAGATGTAGAGACACAAATCATTTGTAGAAAAATCCAGAATAATATACAAGACAGAAGCTGGAAAGATGTGAGTGAAACAGATGTTGCAAATAGCAGTAAGAAATCATAACGACAGATATCACTCTACTATTAAACACCGAATGAAGCCCAAAATAATAGAGTAGAAGTGGAGAAAATCAGAGAAAATATAGAATATGCAAAAGGAAAAATGATGAAAAATCGTAACAAAAATAGAGAAAATTATGTTGAGAATCGAGAAGAAGGATTAATAAAAAACTATAAAGCAGTCAGACACAAGGAAGTGGCGAAATTCAAAAAAGCAAAACTTAAAGATGTTGACCCCTCAAATGTAAAACGAGCTTATAAATTTACAGAAAACACTAATAATGACGATGCTAATGCTAATAATGACGACAACAATATCAGGAACACTGACGACGCAACAAATACTTGACGAAGACGGTTTCGCACAAATACCGATGAAACAGCAAGATATAGTTATAGCAACAGACATAATAATACATTTAATTAACTTGAAAGACATTGACAATATTTTGAACAATATAGAGAAAAACATAGAAATGATTTACAACGATAACAAACATGTACTACAGTTACAAGTAACTGAGGCTAGACATAAATTAAACACATTATACGGCAATCGGACTCGTACAAAAAGAGGACTGGTTAATGCAGTAGGTAGTCCAGCAAAATGGCTGTTCGGAACAATGCACGAAGAAGACAAAAAAATAAAAGAAACACATCTATCAACTTTAAAAAAAAAATTACAAGAAACAGACGAATCACTAAATAAACAAATTTACATGAACACTTATTTTAATGACACAATAAGATATATGGAGCACATAATTAAGTCAGATAGAATAGCAATTGAAAATCAATTAAAAGCAATTTACAAATACGAGTACTGCAGATACCAAGAAAATGTATATTAAATGTGTATATTAAAAGATAAAATAGAACACTTACAGGACAATGTTGTTGCGGCTAAATATAACATTTTACATCCAAGCATATTAACGAATAACCAAATTACAAAGTAATATAAATTTTAGAATAATTTTGTAATTTTTGCAATAGAAATACCTAAGAATTTTGTGACAACTAAAATATCACAAATAATACCAATACCTAATAAAGAAAAATTTGAAATAGAGCACAAATCAAAAGTAATATTTACCCACAAAAACATAACATATACATACGAAAAGAATAAAAAATTAACAGAAATGAAAATAAGTACACATTGTATATTCAATAATAACTGCAACTTAATTAAAGAACAAGAAATGGAAATAATAGAATTAGACGAAGAAACTTTAGTTATTAAGAACGCATATAACGAAACTCTAAATCAAAACTGTAATAGTAAAAAAATTATAATTGAAAATAATATGTTAATACAATTTTCAAATTGTACAATCAATGTAGAAAATAATTATTTTACTAACATTTACGAAAAAGAAAATGAAATAACATTATGTATATGAAACAAGAAAACAAATGCAAAACCTTACGCAGCAAATAACATTGGGAAAAATTTATTAGAATAACAAAATTAACTGGCTAAACATAACAAATTTAAATACACATAAAAATACAACATATTTTTGCAATGCAGCTATATTAATAATAATAATTATACTGATTGCATTTATTATATTGAAACACAAGAAAATTAAAATTCATTTAAATAAAATTAGAATTCAGGAGAATTCCTATCTAAAAGGGGAGAAGTTATGTATAAGCCCACAACAGAAAATATTGCACAATAACCATTTAATCACAATATAAGTAATAAGGTTCAAGAGTTATTGAACTTACTAAATGCTAAGTAAGAAAAGTTGTTTGACAATAACAGGAAATGCAACGTGCACAAAACCAACTGCACACGCCAATAACAATTAGAGCATAAGCCAGACATGTAAAATCAGTATTTATTATAAGTTACGCTTAAGTTTCATGTAAAGCAATTCAATAAAGACAAGTTAGTTGATTTTCGATACACAGAACGTATAGTCGTGTTTTTATTCGAAAAGTCTTTTTTTTTATCAGAAACGCCTTCCTTTGTACGAAATTCGCGCGGCTGTAGTTTGGGCAACTGCCACTGACAGTCTCTTCTCCAGATTTCCAACCTTGCGCCGTCGCACTGTAACACAATGCCCATGCCAGTCAAAAAATCCCATCCTTGCCTCAAATCGTCGATCACATTATTATTCCAAGCTACGATGCCCAAAATTTATATCCAAAATTATTTACTCCGATGTTCTGCTACTATTTTCGTCTGCTTATCGCACTAGTCTGCTTGCGACGCTTCTTCGGCCTACATTGTCCAGTCTTCAAGCTAGCTCTTCGCTAAAAAGCTGCTTGAAGCCCCTGTATCAATTGTAGCCTAATGTTGACTGTCGCCGATCCACACGGTGGTAGTCAAATGCGTTCCTTCGTCCTGCAGTTCTCAGGTTAGCGTGTTGGGGCAGACTTTGGCGGCGCCCGCTCACCCCTCGATGGTGGATGCCGCTGGCCGTTTCCCAACTGGCAAAACAGCGCAGTGCGTTGTCCAATGCGGCCACACCCCCAATCAAATTCCACCATCGGATTTCGACAATCTATTGCCCATGAGTCCCTCCTGTCCACCCAGAGTTGTTGATGTATGTTTTGCCAGGATTTTGCTGGGTCCTAGGTGCTGGACTCGGCCTTTTGTCCGTTACTCCGTTACTCTGGTTGTGGTTGCGCCCATTATGTTGTGTGCTGTGAGGTAGGCCCAGCGCAGGCCTCCCCCACAATACATTTCATACATTGTAACAGGCTTAGCATTTAACATAAGCATGGTACGGTGAAGGTTAATAGAATAAGCATCGCATAAGATAACATAAGAGACCAGCGAGGGAAGAGCATACCCCCGCGACCCACGATCCAAATGTCGCAATCCACAAGAAGAGAACAGGCGCGCTCAGGCAGAGTGCGAGGCCAGAAAATGAGTCGGTAACCAGGATTGTAGAAGTGTTGTCATGGCCCACGCGAAAGTTAAAAGAGACCGGACGCCACGGCAGTATTTTGGTAAAATAGTTAAAAAGCGACAAACCGCAAAACTTGGATCGGTGCATCGGCTTAACACATCCATGGTAGTTGTTTATATACGTTTATACTTAGAAACAATAAGAATGCTGAAAGCGAGATCACGCAATTTCGCACACCCATCTGTGTCCAGCTTGTGCTCGCCAAAAAGGGCTCTCCGTTAGCTCCACCTGAAATTCGCCAGGCTCAATATGGTCTCCTTGACACCGCAAGGATTATGCCGATAGTTCTCCTTCTCTCAGGTTCCACTCTAGCTGCACCTGTCATTCGCCAGGCTCACTCAATCTGAATTTGGTTTTAGTTTCGATTTTACCTTGCAGAATTCAACACTACACAAGGCTTGTGGAATTTCATGTAAATGTTTTTGAGAGATTATTTTAAAGGATTTGATGTCCTTACTTTCTAGCAATATCCTTATTTCTACACGAGTCCTTTAGATCGATTTGATCCTTTCTTATTTGATGATTTGCTAATACTATATCTAAGGATCTATTGTCCTCGTTTCTTGTATCCTTTCCACTTATAATATTTTCCGCACTGGCCGTAGTTAACTATCGCGTTCTTCACTATGATTCTTAACTGGCTCACTTTTGACTTTCTTCACGCACTTCTGACCTTCGACTCTCGAGTAACTCTTGATTAACTTGCCGCGCTGTCACCAGCGGCTCTTTTTATACGTTTTCGGTGCTTCGCTGGACCGTGGCCTGTCAGCGTTGTCAATGTCACGCCAAGGGCAAAGGTGGCGTGATCGTTTTCCAGAAACATCTGCTTAGCAACAACCGTTCCTTGTTGCTTCCGATCACGTATGCCATTGGTGTGACGGTGATCACTAACACACTAACGGCGCTCTGCCTCGATATTAACGGTACGTGTTACATGGCTTCGATGTGCCAGACACGTACCTTAGTGCTGACATCTTGTGTCAGAGCGAGACAGCTTGTGAATTCGCCGCAATATAGTTCAGGTAGTGGTTATTCATACAAATGCATTGTGGGGCGCTATATATAAATATGGTTCCTCACACAGCTAAAGCAAAGTAAAACTTTAATTCAGACCACTGATGTTTAATTCTCGACACCTCGATCATATTAATTAAGCTTGCGTCACAATTGGCAGTAAGAGAATAAGCTCCAATATTTGTATGCATTGAAAGACTTTAAATTGACAAATATTTCTTTGAAGTCACGAATAGTTGTTCTCTCATTAAGAACATTCTATATAAACTTTGAAAATTGCTAGTTTTAAAGCTAAAAGCTATTTGCACATTTTATAAGCTTTTTCATTATCTAATACTAGTAAGTGCCCTGCTTACTTCGCTGCGCCGATGGTTTATATAAATTTTAGCAATAGAAGACATTTTTTATTATGGTTTCCCCAGTAGGCCTTATCCACTTATTGAATTTAATTTGCAATTATTAAAAACTGTTAGGAGCTTCTTTATAAAAGACATTGACATTTTCCGTCAGGTGCTAATACAACTAAACTTTTTGGTGAACTGACTCTTGAGCAGGCTACATAAAATTGGTCATGAGAAAAACAATCGTGTCTTAAGTCTAGTCCGGCTAATTTAAGAGTTTGTCCCTGTGATTTCTTTATTGTTATGGCAAAGCAAACTTTTAAAGGAAATTGCAATCTTTTCAATTTAAATGGCAATTCAGAATCAGAAGGTATTAATGGAATTCCTTGTATAAAAACAGTTTCCCCAATACAATTGCCAGTAAAAACCATTGCTTCGGCAACACTCTTATGATGGAATTTAACTTGCAATCTTGTACAGTTGTACAGTTTTGGGGGTTTCAAGTTGAGAATCAACATTACAGGTGAACCAATCCTTAAAGTTAATTTATGTTGAGGCAGGCCAGCCGGAATCGATGAATTGAGAAACTTGACGGGGCTATGATCTGCATCTTCGACTTCAGTCACAGAATCAATAGAGTTATATGTAATATCTTCACTTTGAAATGATATTCAAAATTTTTTTATTTCCAATGCATTGTCATTTCTTACAGTCAATAAGCAACTTCTGAAAACCATTCGAGTGATTTTTCATAGATACATATTTGTAACATCCGGAAACATTTTTAGAGTTAGTTCTTCAATACTTTTTACAACATGACACAAAATTGATGGTAAAGCTATTTTACCATCATGGGTTGGAAATCATCTATTTCATATTTTAAGAAGCATTTACTTCATCTGCTCTTGTTCCGCTGGGGATCACTGGAAGAGTTTGTCGAAAATCACGAGCTGAGAAAACAGTTATGCCACCCATTGGGTATTCACTATCTCGAATGTCTTTCAAAGATCGATCTTTGAAATTGAGCAATGTGGTGCTTCTAAATGAATCAAATTAAATGGAATCTTAAGTGTAGAATGCACTGTGCGATCACCATTTAGTAAAACTGCTGCGATACCACAAGAAGCAACGACCAATGCAATTTTTTTACTCTGCCATACCTTTGCGAGCGTAGCTCATTATTAACAACAAAATTATCGCAATTTTCATAATTTGTTTCTCTGTGATATTCACTATTTTGAACCATTTCTCGGATCTGATTGGTAGTGGAGGTCCATAATAAGTCGAGTTTTGACCACCAATAGACGGTACTATATCTAAAATGTAAATAAGACTTTTATTAAAATCAAAAACTTTAAAACGCAATCTTTTTACAGGATGCATATTATTTCCAAATGCTTGCAATAAATTTCGTTAGTAAAAACATGAAAATTTACATCATAAATTTCTGCTGCTGCTTGAAGATCACACGCAGTACCATAAGTACATATATGATTTTGACAAAGCGCTGAAGAGCTATAGCTCTCTCCATTTATGTTCATGCTGAAGCAAGCAAAAGTTTTCCAGTTGGCTAAAACATTGGCTACAATATGTTGGCTTATGGTGCCATGGAAGCCAAATAAAAGGTAGGGAATAGATCTAAAAAGGCAGGCTCCATCACCAATTATGGCAACAACTGAATGCGGCACCACTAATATCTAAAGTTTCAATAGACATATTTTATTTTGGCTGTGAGTTAATTGACTTTACTCTTAAACGATTATTTAAACGTTACAGTGTCTATACGTAAGTATAGAATTCAATAAAATTTAATATACCAACTTATATTATTTTAATAGAATATTCAGACTGCTTAGTAAAGATGGGTGCGGGCGTTTTTTTTTTCGTGGCACGCACGAACAAGACGTGCCACGTCGTGTTCGTGTTTAAAAACAAATTTCCCTTCGTGTTCGTGTCTTGTCTTGTCACTGCCCACATAACGTACATATTAAGAAAGCAAAGCAAAATAAATGTTACATGTCGTGGCAAGTAATAGAAAACGCTGTTCGCAGTAATAGTGCCAAAATTAAACTTATTAAGAAAGAATACGCAAAAAGCGATGTTTGGCCGTCATTTTTTTATGATAGAGAACGACAATGCAAAAGTTGATTACCGGCACTGGCACACTACTTCGCCATAAACGCGTGGGTGCTAATCGTGCAGAAAAAAACAAACAATACTGGACATATTTCCGAAGAAGGAATTGTCGCAGCGAGCTCTGGATATTCTGGCGAAAAAGCAGCTAGGCTTAGTGCCGAAAGACTTACTACCGCTAAGTGTAGCAGAAGGTAAGTGACTGTCTTTTATGAAGGTTCGTTCTATGCATCTACATTCATGTACTAGCTTTTAATCCTGCGGCCTCGCTCTCCCCTTTCTTTTACAAATGGTCGACCGGCAGCGATGCCGCGAGATTAAGAGTAAGACCCCTTTTACACGATGAAGTTTTCTCATGAAGTTTTTTTCATTCTGTTTTAAAACATCTTCGCAAATCTCGCATTTATCGCATTTACACGATGAAGTTTTTTCATGCAGCATTTTCTTTGTTAATGCAACTCTGATTTAAATTTATGGTCGACAAACATATGTATATCTTTGCCATCGATTGTTTTATTTGTTAACATATAATTGATTTAAGAAGTAACAAGTAAATTAAATGGATTCAGTGAACATTTCTACTAATAATTTCTTAGCCAAAACCATGTATTTACTATTGGCGCTAATATTTGCTTGTGCGATATTTCGTATCGATAACTTTATTATTCACATCAAACACTGTGCAACTCTGTGTTTACATGCAATCGGAATAAGGCAAAGCAAAATGAGAAAAATAAATCATTGCTACACAAGTAATGAAGCATTGCTTGCAGCTGTAACCCCTCTTCACCCTTTGCCAACAAACGAATGCTTCAGACTAGAGATGGGCGCGTGTCGAATTTTTTCGGCACGGCCCAACACGAGCACGAAACACGCACGAACACGAACGACGAAAAAATTCTTGAAACACGGCCCAGCACGGCCCAACACGAAACAATTTTTTTATTTATTTTTTTTAGTTGTCTTATATTAAGACTGCCGCTGGAAAATTACCGGCCGGGTGTGAGTATTGTGGCTGCAATATGGCGGTCAAAAGCTGACTACGTTGCGCGAATCCGAGGTCGGATTTGCAAAATTCAAGATTATCCAAGATAAACTCGAAGTACTTTGATCAACGATGAAAATTTTCGAATCTTTTCATATTATTTTAAAATAAATTACCGCAACTGTTTTCCGGTAAGGGCAAGCTTAAAATAGTTAGTTAATAGTTTTATTAATTATCTAGACTAAACCGTTTGTGAATAAAAATCATTCTTTTGATGCTTGTACGACTTTTGCATACACTTGAGAGTGGGTGGAATTCCTTCCTGCCATTTGATTTTTTCTTGTCATAATCTAAAGACACGGTTAGCGAGAAGCGAGGCACCCTGTTTGAAAGTTAAAGTCTGTATATCAGTTTGTGGATTTGTTTGAGGCTTTTGGACATTGTTGTTTTGCATCAACAGCGAATTTTTAAAGTTTACAAAATAGCACAAAATCTTTGCTTTAAAAAAGGTTTTCAAGAAACACACAAAGCGCAGCGCGGCTTAAGTAAACAAAAGCAACAATCAGTTGAGTGAAACTTGCACAACAGCTGAATAGACGCGGACCCAACACAACAATCTACCGCAACGTCGCTAAGCTGACACACAGAAGTCACTCATTTACACCTCTCAACAAAACTTTTTTTTCACTACAAAAGAAAAAATAAAACGATGTCATCTGCCAGTAAGCGTGTCAGGGAAAATTCTACTGGCGACCTGAAGGCGACCAAGGGGGTTGATGCTGCGCTGATCACCCAGATCATCAGCCGAAAATTTGATGAGCAGGCTGAGAAAATTGCAGCAACTTTGAGGAAATCGGAGTCGCGCATGCTGGCCGGGATAAACAAGCGTCTGGACGGCATGAGTGACGAAATTAAACTCCTGATGAAGCGGGTGCAGAAGTTGGAGCAGACCGTCGAAGATATTGATGGGCTCAAATCACAGGTATGCGCGTTAGAGGCCAAGCTCTCGACGCAAGCACGTGCTAGTGTAGCTAACGATCTTCGGCTACATGGCGTGCCGGTCACGGAAGGCGAATCGCTAAAAACTTTGTTTAACTCACTGTGCTTTGCCTTGGGGATAGCACCAGCCCCGAAATTAAATGATATTTTTAGGGTCAGACAAGCCAAATCAGCTCACACCATCGCTGACCCTACAATAATAATTAAATTTAACAACACGACGGATAAACTAACTCTCGTTCGAGTGGCAGGCGAGTTTAGGCGGGCGACAAAACAACAACTAAGCCTGCAGTTGCTAGGCTTTGAATCAACTGCTCAAATATACTTAAATGAGCAGCTTACGAGAGAGGGGTATGCTATATTTAGAAAGGCAATAAAATTAAAAAAACAAAAGCTTCCAACAGCAGTATTCTGCCGTCGCGCAGAGGTATATGTAAAGCAGAGTGAGAGAGGAGAGGTGATCTGCGTTGACAGCTTTCAAAAGCTTTACAACTGCAGAGCGCACGGGCCGTCGCACAGTGGGGCCATTTGAGTTTTTTCATATCAAAAATCATAACTTTTGAACCAAATGAGATAATCGAACAATTTAAAAAGCATATGATAGATAATTAATCAACCTATAAAATGAGCGTTTGAAATGAATTCTACGATTTTTCTGTGCCTATTTATGGGTATGCAAAGTTGAAATTTGTGGAAAAATCAACTTTACGGGAAGGAAAAAAAATATTTTTTAAATTTTTTGATTTTTATTGTTTCGTTTTAATGGTTTTTATAATCTAAAATTAATACTATAATAATTAAAAATAATTTATTTTTTTTATTTTTTTTTTTATTAATTTTTTGTAAAATATTCATCACAATCCGTAAAGATGGTATATCTAAAAGAGAAATCATCTCTGAACTATAAGTATTTTCTAATTCTTTTCGTGACTTAACATGCCTCAGTGATGAAATTAGTGGATCTGAAGATGCTGCTAACATGTTGAAGAGGTCCTCATTTTGTCTCACCCTTGAAGCTTTGAAAGTGTTTAGCAATCTGTATTTTTTATAAAACTTATCAAGGGACTCTTGTGCTTCTTCAGAGAGCTCTCCAATTGGCAAAGACTGATACTCAATTATATCCTTGCCATGCGCCAATATTTTATGGACTGTCGGGGTCAACTTTTTCTGCGGATACAATTCTGCTAAAAGTGATGCAGTTTTTGAAGCATATTCTCCATATTTGGCAGAATCAACTTTTTCCTTGCAGTTCAAAACATTTAAGATCGTTCCCAATCTCTTAACGATTTTGTTGTTTATCCCTGTGATTTGAGTTACAGCTTCATCATTCTCAAAAAATCTCCTTGAAGTGTTTCCATCGTTTGAGTTTCCGTATCCGTACTTGGGGCAGTCTACTTTAAGTCCAACTTGTTTGAAAAACGCATCCTGTATTCGCTTCTTTCTGATATTTTCCTTATCTTTGTTTGATGTGTTTTCGTCAAAGTTTTCAACCTCTTGTGGAAGCGTATACGGTAATTTTAACAAGAACTCCATACATCTTATTCTTGCGTGCAATGGTGAGATCCCAAATTAATAATTCTCTTCATTTGTAGAATCATTTAAATCGTCGAAGTTTTTTTTGCGTCTTTTTGCAAATTGGGCATGACAAAGTTGACCTTCTGTTTGTCAGTTCGTTGACCACTATTCCGTCAACCATGGTCAGGTGGAACTCGTAATTACATTCAATGTATTTTCTGTATTTGGTGCGTACCTGGTAATTTATTTGTATATCCTGTAACTGCACCGAATTTAGGGACCAGGATTTGACAAATGATCTCAGGTAAGCATTACAGAATGAAAAACAAAAGTCAAGTATCTTCACAATAACGAACGTAACAACAACAACAAAAATGGGTTTTCACGGTTATATGTCATAAATTGCCCAAAAATGCATGCAACACATTTTTTTCCTATGACTTTTTTCACTTTTTTTACATTTAAAAAAAAGGGGCAAAAACGGGCAAATGAAACTTTTTGCATTTAATAGAGGAATAATCAAAGAAATTAATTTAAAAAAATAGCCGATATAATGAGATATAATTTTTTTTTTATTTTCCATCAAAGTTGAGAAATAGTGAAAAAGTGGATAGTTGGTAAATATTGATTTGCCTGGCCAAACGCAAAACAAACAGTAAACATTTTTTTTTATTCTTTTCTTAATAAATAGATCTATCAATAGAACCAAAATAATGACGATCCGTAACTTAGTTTTTGAGATATTGTATCTCAAAGCCGACCAAATTACCTTAAAATTGTGATTTTTATGTAACACAAAAAATCAGACAACTTTGAAAAGCTATATCTTCTAAAAAATCCGGTTACATTAAGGATTGCAGATTTGAAATCGCTGGAAAATTTCCTATAAAGTAGGTTCATTCAATATTTTTTAGAGGCACATGCAATTTTTGATTTTTGACACTTGACTTGTTCTACGGGCGTCACTGTGCGTCGGGGAGGCACAACGGATTTCACAATTGTCATTCGACGAAATTCGGTCGAAACTAAAGAGGGCATTAACGGAGGAATATAAAATACAAACACCGATCGAGGAACTACTAAGACAGCTATACAACACACACTACAACGGAAATCTACGTAAGTTTAGAGAAGAGTTAGAACGAAAATCATATGCTATAAAAAATATATATTATTTTTAGAGAAAAAACAAGCAAATATGCTAGATGTAATTAAAAGAAAAATTCAGGATAGAATTTTTTTGATATTAGCCAGATATGATATAACAACCAGCCACTTTCTTAAAGTAGCAGCACAACGGGAAAAAGTGTGATTGATACAACAAAAAACAATAAATATCAAAATGCAAATAAAACTAATTCAGGTCAAAAACATCAAGAAATTTTAACCAAAGTATATCTACATATCCCACTAACCAAGTTAAGCACAACTATCCATACAATAATTACAATAACTCACGCGCAGGCAGTCCACAAGATAACAGACAAACACTTAACGAATTTCAACATAAACTACATCAGGGAAGACAACAAAATCCAATGAATTATCCAAACAATGGAGCTTCAAATGCACAATAATTTAATTATCAAACCCAACCCTAGAAAAGACAAAAAAGAAATAACAGCGGAGTGTCAAAAATGGACACCACCGAAAATTTTCAATTAGTTGCCTCGGACGAATAAATAATAATAATCCATTCATAATTGTGAATATGAATGACAACCTATTAAAGTGTTTAATAGACACAGGGTCTACTATCAATATAATGAATACAAATTATTTAAACTTTTCAATTAAAAACGAAGAACTAAATGTTAACACACTCAATGGTACAGAATACATTACTATAGGTTCATGTACAATTTTTCCATTCAAACAGAAGTTTTATTTACATAAGTTTTCAAATCGATATGATTTTTTACTCGGAAGAAATTATTTAGAAGCTTGCAAAGCAAAAATTGATTATGCAGAGGGAGTAACATTAGGAGAATACAGATTCATATTTAAATATGATCCAAATATAAATGTGGAGGAAGAACCAGCACCAGAGTGCCTAGATCCACCTTCAGTTGCAGAATTAGAATTCTATTTCGCAATAAACGGAGAATTAAATGAATCAAATGAATTTCGACTAGATCACTTAAACGATGAAGCAAAAATTTGTATATCAAAGTTATCACATCAATTTCGAGATATTTAGTACCACGAAGGCGACAATTGGACTTTCACCAGTACTGTTAAACACTCGATAGTAACAACACATGAAGATTCAATTTATAAAAGACCATATACATAAGAATTCACAAATACAACATGAGGAAAAAGACAAACAAGTCAAGGAATTGTTAGAGCAAGGGATAATAAGAAAATCTCAATCACCTTACAATTCACCAGTAATGGTAATTCCAAAAAAATAGGATGACTCAGGTAACTAAAAATATAGAGTAGTAATTGACTACAGATGTCTAAATGAAACCACAATTGACGACGAATTCCCGATTCCATTTTTGGAAGAAATTTTAGATAAACTTGGCAGATGCCAATATTTCACAACTCTTGATCCAGGCTATCATCAAATACAAATGGACCCTTAGTCAATACCAAAAACAGCATTTTCCACTAAACATGAGCATTACGAATACACACGTATGCCGTTTGGTCTTAAAAAATGCAACAGCTACTTTTCAACGTTGTATGAACAATTTATTGGAAGATCTAATCTCCAAAAATGGTTTAGTGTATTTAGATGACATTTTAATCTACTCCACTTCATTGGAAGAGCACATTCTGTAACTAAATAAGGTATTCACAAAACTAAGGGAAGGAAACTTAACCCTCAAAGGCTACTTTCCAAAATAATAGAAAAAAAGTATTCAAATAATTTTTTTTAAAGTGAATGAATGCTTCTAAGCTCAAATATGTTCTTAGAAATTACCTAGAATCTTCGGTTTACCTGTAAGGTGAGAAAAAAGGAAAGCGTGCCTGAAGGCACGCTTGTGGCTTTGAGTGAAAAAAAAAAACATTTTCAAGTAATGAAAATTTATTTTATTTTTTCTTATGGTATTCTAAGCAACAAGGTTTCTGGACTAAAGACTCCCAACTACAACATATTCCACCCAACAACAGTGAGTAGAGCAAGGACCGCAATCCTAGTAAGGAAAGGTATCTATGCTTACTTATTGTCTAATTACAGCACTGACGACCTCACTGTGGTCGCACTAGAAAGTGGCAGAGATGAGCCAATCCTAATGGCATCCTGCTACATGGCGCACGACACCGAAGCGCCCCCTCAAGAGCTCACTCGACTGGTGACAGAGGCCGACTCTAAGAAGCAGGCCCTCACCATCGGAGCTGACGCCAACGCTCATCACACGGTATGGGGAAGCAGAGATATTAACGAAAGAGGTGAGTCACTGCTTGATTTCATATTACAGACTAATCTTAAGATAGTAAACGAGGGAGATGAACCAACATTTGTTGGCCCTACCTCATCTAACGTCTTAGATATAACTCTTGCGTCGGTAACGAATACCGTGGCTCAGGATTGGAGAGTCCTTAGTAGACATTCCTTCTCAGACCACAGGTACATTCAATTCCGGGTAAACTTTGAACGAATAGTGAAGAAAAATGTGTTTAGAAACCCGCGAAATACGGACTGGGAGCAGTTCGTTAAAGAGGTTGAAGGAAATCTTCCACGACCACCCAATATAGTCTCCACAAAAAATTTAGAGAAGTCCCTAGAGACACTCAACAAAAAATCTAGTGCCAGCCTACAATAAAACGTGCAGACCATCCCAAGAGAAGAAGAGACATACGCCCCCGTGGTGGACTACAGAACTCAAAGGAATAAGGAAAGACGTACTAGAACTCTTCAAACTCGCAAAACAAGCGGAAGAAGAGCTAGTATGGATCGAATACAAAATACGGCTCCGTGACTTTAAGAAAAAAGTACGAGTAGCCAAAAGACACGCATGGCAAAACTTCTGCTCAGACATTGAGAAGACAGCCGACACCGCAAGGTTAAGGAAACTGCTAGCTCGCCAACAGACTGTACAAAGCCAACTAAAAACCGAAGACGGCAGATGGACGGAAAGCAGTGAAGATGCGGCAAATGTGCTCCTGGAGGCGCATTTCCCTAACTGCACTGAATTCAACGCAAACACGCAATCGATACACCCAACCACAACAGTGGAAATTCCGGAAGGTATCACGACAACGCGACGGATAATGTGGGCGATAGACTCCTTTGAGAGCTACAAATCACCAGGTCCAGACGGAATATTCCCGGCCATGATGCAGAAGGTCAAACATGTGATCACTCCATGGCTGAGGGAAATTTTCAGAGGTTGTCTTAGGTATGGATATGTGCCGGAGGCCTGGAGGACAGCACGGGTAATTTTCCTGCCAAAAGCTGGAAAATGTAGCCACGTGCTGCCGAAGGACTTCAGACCCATTAGCCTGACTTCGTTCCTCCTGAAAACTCTAGAAAAGCTGATAGTTCTCCACATCAGAGAGAATACAGAAATGACTCTAGAGCAGAACCAACACGCATACACAAAGGGCAAGTAGGTGGAAACAGCGCTACACTCCCTTGTAGCTACCATAGAGAAAGCACTACACCACAAAGAATACGCCCTAGGCGCATTTCTCGACATCTCAGGCGCATTCAACAATGTGTCGACGGAAGCAATAATGCACAGCCTAAGAGCTGTGACCCCAGCAGTAGCAGTATACTCTTGGGTTCAGAGCTTACTGAGCAGCAGAAGAATACTAGCGGAATGGGGAACCACTACCGCAATCAGGGAAGCCAAGTGTGGCTCCCCAAGGAGGAGTGCTCTCACCCCTACTGTGGAACTTGGTGGTAAACGGACTTCTTAAAAAATTCAAACGGAAAGCCCCGAAGATAACTGCCTATGCAGACGACATAAGCATAATTATCACAGGCAAGTGTCCATCGACAATCAGCTCTGTCATGGATCACACACTTAAAGAGATACTAGAATGGGCCATGGAAGCCGGTCTAAGTATCAACGCGGACAAGACGGACCTCATTCTCTTCACAAAGAGATACAAGGTACCTCGCTGGACTCCACCAAAAATAAACGATAAGGCACTGATACCGAAAGAGAGTATCAAATACCTAGGGATAGTATTGGATAGCAAGTTGAGTTGGAAGCTCAATGTGGAGGAAAGGGTGAAGAAAGCCACCAATGCACTTTATACATCGCAAAAGATGTTGGGTAGCACTTGGGGACTCTCATCACGACTGACACACTGGATTCTCATCTCGATTGTGCGCCCCATACTACTCTACGGAATACTGGTATGGTGGGAAGCCACAGAGAAATCCACATACCTAAAACGAATGGAAAAAACTAAGCGACATGCACTTATATGCATCACAGGGGCGCTGAGGACAACACCAACCAAAGCACTACAGACAATACTTAATGTCAACCCCGTGGACATACAGGCACGCCTAACAGCAAAAAAGACTGCTCAACGTCTTTGCTCGATAGGCAACATGAAGATACTCAACTACGGGCATAGTATAATTGGAAGAGGGATCCAAGTCGAAACAGACTATATGATCCAAAGAAACAATTTTAACTATACACCCACGCTCCTAGGAAAAGATGATTGGCGCTCAGGAGCTGAGCAGATGGCCATCAACGTATATACAGACGGCTCAAAAATGATGGAGGGAGTCGGCGCAGCAGTATACTGCGCCGAACCACCCATGAGCCTGTCTTACAAACTCCCGGACCACTGCAGCATATTCCAAGCGGAGATATTCGCAATCAGGAAAGCAGCAGAAGTAGTCTTAAAAACGAATACAACGCAGGACATGGTGAACATATTCGTAGATAGCCAGGCGGCAATCAAAGCCCTACAGGCTCACCACATAAGCTCTCGGAATGTCCTGGCGTGCAGGGAAACGCTAGATGCACTCGGCACCGTTAAAAAAGTGCGCATCTACTGGATTCCTAGCCACCAGGGCTTCGAGGGCAACGAAACAGCGGACACTCTGGCTAAGCAAGGTGCAACGGGACTCAACAGTGACATTGTTGATGTCCCGATCTCCCTGCGAACGCTACACTCCTATATGGAGACACAGGCACGGGACACAGCAGTACGAAGGTGGACATACACCTCCGACTGCAGAATCTCAAGAATAATGTGCAAAACCTACGACGAGAAACTAACGAAATATGCACTAATGCTAAAAAGGCATGACTGCCGAAGGCTGGTGGGTCTCTTCACAGGCCACTGCCTAACCGCAGTACACGCGAAAAGGCTAGGCATAACTGACAACGACGAATGCCGGAAATGCAACGTTTCTGGTGTCAAAGAAACCCTGTGCAGCTGCCCCGCACTGGCAGCACAAAGACTACGCTATCTACATGCTCCCCTTCTAGCTTCACTCGATGAAGCCAGTAAGCGGGAACCCAACAAGCTTCTGGCATTTGCCCGAAGTACGCTTACCCAGCTGGACACCACTTAGAGAGGTAGTCCATCGGGATAGCCCTCAACACCTCTAAACACCGGCCTCACTAAGGACCCTTCAGTGGTCTATGTGTGGCGCTCCCCCTGGGAGTGCCAGCCGGCATAACCTAATGGTATTCTAAAAAACAATTTTTCTTCGCTGTGCAGCATAAATGCAGGTTGCATTTCATGCATATGCATTGCGTTTGTGAAGATTTACTGTGCTTGCAACATCTTTTTCCACTGTTTCGATCCAACCAATGTGGGAAATGGTTCAGCTGGTCAAACCGCAAATCCGATATTGGATGTTTTGATTTTTGACCATGTTTGAGCTCATGCTGAAAATGTCGATGAGAGAGTGGAGACTGCTTTGCCCGCTCCGCCTGCGAGGATGGTGAATTTGTTGTTCGTCCTGACTGAGAGGATGGAGACTGGTTTTCCCATCGCGGTGAAAATGCATTTTTGGTATTGATTGGACGACCCGGTAATTTTTTGTTTTATATGTCACCAGCCGTGCGGCTAGTGTTTCGCGAAAGTCTGGGAGTGCGAGTAATTTTTCTTTGCTTGCGTTCTCTGTTTGGATACGTCTGTGTAAAATATAGGCGTTGGTGGCTGCCATATCAATTAGGTGATAAAAAATTCGTGTTGCGGCATCCCGAGTTTTTGCTCTGATATGATAGCGGCCCATTAGGCCATCCATGAGATCTACGCCGCCCATGTGAGCGTTATACTCATGCACAACTTGGGGACAGTCAATTGAAATGTGTCGCTTAGCTTTTCTGTCAAAACGAGCAGCCTTTGCAGTTCCTTCACGAGGGTTTGTCCTTTCAAATTGCTTAACACCCACATAAGTGGACAAAAAGCGAACAGGCTTGCTGTCTTTCCAGAGTACATTGGTTATGTCGACACCATATGAGGACCCAACGTACTCAGTCGAAAAACCCCTCGGCAATTTGTTGATGGCAATATCGTTTGGTAGCTTGCAATTGGGGCTACGGTTTACACGCACCGTGCCAAGGCTATAAATACCTTTCGCTCTTAGATAAACCATCAAAGGCAGAGATGTGTAAAAATTATCGAAGTAAATGATGTGATTCTTAAATCTTTCTACGGTTTGTGTTAAGCGCACTACAATGTTGGCCGAAGCACCAAGATCTGGGTGACCAGGTAAGACCACATTATCACCGGCACCGCTGTAGATCTCAAAGCGGTATGCGTATCCAAATGAGTCGCACAATACAAATAGTTTGATGCCCCACTTGTGCGGCTTATTTGGCATGTATTGACGCAAGTGGTGCTTCATTTTTGTGCTGCACATTTGCTCGTCAACACAAAGGCGGGCATACTTTGGCACCGAGTCAAACCGTTTGTTGAGACAGTCTACAAATTTTCGCGTACGGAACAAAGGATCGTAGCCTGGTTCACCCTTTTTGATTCGTTCACGCTCATCGAGAAGTACTTCTTTATTGCCTCGAATCTGCTTCGGGTCATGCAGGTTTGAATAGGTCCGAACGCATTCTGTCCCCAGTAGCTCTTTAGATTTGGGTAGCGATAAATGGACATGAACATCATAATACCTATGTAATGGTGCATCTCATCAGTGTTATTTTTGAACTTATTGTTAATGTCATCGGTTAAAGCTGCGCACATGGTTGCGTCGACGATCATATTCATGATTTCCGCATTAAAGAAATAGCAAAAGAGCTCTAGTGGAGTTTTTAGCTCCTTTATTTCTGCTGGCAGCGAATAATCGCCTCGATATGCTACATTGTTAGCATGCAACTGCATACATTTCTCTCGCCACAGAATCTTACTCGAATCTTTTGTTATTGATTCAATACCTGTACAAATAAAACTAATACATAGCAATTAAATTTGGCTTACCAGCTCCATTGAACCCACTAGAAGTTGGCGAAGATGCGCACGCCGAATCGTCAATGATTGGTAATGGTGATCGCGGCCTTTTTGTAGTTTTCTGGGAAGTCTCAGCTTTCTGTGCATTGGTTTGGACATTCTCAACATTACTCTCAATAAATGATATAGTCTCAGCATCCTCAAATGCAGTATTAAGAGCCTCCACTATATCAATGTCGTCGTCCCCGTCGTCACTTGAGCTTAGCATTTCTTCATCCGACGGAAATGAGTCAAATATCTTGAGCAACTGCTCATCTGTCAAGTCGGACAGCTTATACCGAACCCGGTTTGCCATTTCTAGTAATATTTATAATTCTATTAAGTAAAATCACTCAATCAACAGAAACAAACACATAAATTGCAATCAATTGTGAAGTATCATCTGGCAACAAAAGTTGTCTTGCAGCCCCAAACGTGCCTCAAGGCACGTATCGCAATTTCGCTGTCACAACTCATGTCTTTTATGTATTTGCATATCTGCAACTTAATTTTTATAGTAAATTAACTTACTTACTTATTATAAGCTGGATAGGTTTTCTATATTTACTATTATTTGCACAGCAAAACACAACATACAGCAGCACAAATTTTACGCGCGAAAAAACATATGGCTTGTGCGTAGCGAAATATAAGTCCCTTTAAAAGCTTCGGAGAGCTTTCAAAGCTGAGACTTATAGTTTTTTGTGTTTATTATCAACCGCCAAAAAATATTTAAACGATTGAAAAGCTGTTTGTTTAGTTGTAAAGGCCAAAAACGTTATACGTGCCTTCAGGCAGGCTTACGTGTTAGAGGGTTAAAATTGCAATTAGACAAGTGTGAATTTCTAAAAAAGGAAGCCGAAGTTTTAGGACATATTGTAACAACAGAAGGTATTAAACCAAATCCAAACAAAATAAATGCAGTAATGAATTACCCCATAGACTCCAAAATAAATAAAACAATTTTTAGGATTATGTGGATTTTATAGAAAATTCATACCCAACTTTGCAAATATCGTCAAACCCATCATACGATTCATCTTCAATATCTACTGTTGCTCCTTTTTTTAATTTAAGTGTCATTGGTTTCCAATGAAGTGGAGTAGATTATAATGTCATCTAAATACACTAAACCATTTTTGTAGATTAGATCTTCCAATAAATTGTTCATACAACCTTGAAAAGTTGCTGGTGCATTTTTTATACCAAACGGCATACGTGTGTATTCGTAATGCTCATGTTTAGTGGAAAATGCTGTTTTTATACTCGATACCGAAGGTAAAGAGTATATTGGTTTTGTGCAATGTCCGTCATGGTGTCTGTCCGTCTGTCCGTCCGTATGTGTGCAAGTTTTTTCCACACCCTTCAAGCTAGGGACTTGAAACTTTCCAATTCTCTTTATCTATGGGATAGTATATTAAAGTGTCAAGATTGGGGTTCTACGATAACTGGGGGGCTGGCAAATCGATAAATTCGATAACTCAAAAACGATAAATCCGCATATTTCACACACCCTTACAGCTAGAACTACCAAATTTGGTAAGAAGATAGCTACTAGCATTCCCCAAAAAACTGCATCAAAAATTTTGGAGCCACGCCCACCCATCCCGCCCCCAGCCCCCCCCGCATTTAGAAATCAGAAAAGCCTATATCTCCCACAGTTTTTTAGCTAGAGTCACCAAACTTGGTGCCAAGATAGATGATGATGACCCCCCAAAAACTGCATCAAAAGTTTGGATGCCACGCCCACCAATACCGCCCTAGCCACCCCCATCTGCCCCAACGCCTCGTCAAAAACGGGAATGCGTGTATATTCAAGAGTAGTGGAGCTAGAGCCACCAAATTTGGTAGGAAGATAGCTGGCAACGACCCCCAACAATCTGCATCAAAGTTTTGGAGCCTAGCCCATCCATTCCGCCCCCCTTTCCCCACCTTATACAAACTTTGAGATAAAGTCACCAAATTTGGTATGAAGGTAGCATTTGACATTCCACAAGGATCTGCAGCAAACATTTGGATGCCACGCCCAACCATACCGCCCCCAGCCCCCCTTTCCCCACTTTATACAAACTTCGAGCTAGAGTCACCAAATTTGGTATGAAGAGAGAATTTGACATCACACATGGATCGGAAGCAAAAATTGGAATGCCACGCCCACCCATACCACCCCAAGCCCCATAGCCCCCCTTTGACCACCTTTTACATGCTTCGAACTAGAGTCACCAAATTTGGTATGAAGGTAGCATTTGACATTCCACAAGGATCTGCAGCAAAAATTTGAATGCCACGCCCAACCATACCGCCCCCAGCCCCCCTTTCCCCACTTTATACAAACTTCGAGCTAGAGTCACCAAATTTGGTATGAAGAGAGCATTTGACATCCCACATGGATCGGAAGCAAAAATTTGGATGCCACGCCCAACCATACCGCCCCCAGCCCCCCTTTCCCCACTTTATACAAGCTTCGAGCTAGAGTCACCAAATTTGGTATGAAGAGAGCAATTGACATCCCACATGGATCGGCAGCAAAAATTTGAATGCCACGCCCACCCATACCACCCCAAGCCCCATAGCCCCCCTTTCACCACCTTTTACATGCTTCGAACTAGAGTCACCAAATTTGGTATGAAGGTAGCATTTGACATTCCACAAGGATCTGCAGCAAAATTTGGATGCCACGCCCAACCATACCGCCCCCAGCCCCATAGCCCCCCTTTCCCCACCTTATACAAACTTTGAGCTAGAGTCAACAAATTTGGTATCAAGGTAGCATTTGACATTCCACAAGGATCTGCAGCAAAAATTTGGATGCCACGCCCAACCATACCGCCCCCAGCCCCCATTTCCCCACTTTATACAAACTTTGAGCTAGAGTCACCAAATTTGGTATGAAGGTAGCAATTGACATTCCACAAAGATCTGCATCAAAAATTTGGATGATATTCCACCCATACCGCCCCCAGCCCCCCTTTCCCCACTTTATACAAACTTCGAGCTATAGTCACCAAATTTGGTATGAAGATAGCAATTGACATCTCACATGGATGGGCATCAAAATTTTTAATACTGGTATCGAGTATACCGCAGTCGGTTGCGTCCGACTGCTACGTTTCCACTTGTTGGTATTGACTTAGGGTCCATTTGTATTTGATGATAGCCTTTTGCTAGATCAAGAGTTGTGAAATATTGTTATCTGCCAAGTTTATCTAATTGAAATCGGGAATTTGTCGTCAATTGTGGTTTCATTTAGAAATCTATAGTCAATTACTACTCTATATTTTTGATTACCTGAGGCATCCAATTTTTTTGGAATTACCATTACTGGTGAATTGTAAGGTGATTGAGATTTTCTGATTATCCCTTGCTTTAACAATTCCTTGACTTGTTTGTCTTTTTCCTCATGTTGTATTTGTGAATAATTATATGGTCGTTTATAAATTGAATCTTCATGTGTTGTTACTATCGAGTGTTTAACAGTACTAGTGAAAGTCAAATTGTCGTCTTCGTGGTACTGAATATCTCGAAGTTTATGTAATAACTTTGAAATACACATTTTTTCTTCATCGTTTAAGTGATCTAGTCGAAATTCATTTGATTCTTTTAATTCTTCGCTTATTACGAAATTGAATTCTAAGTCTTCAACTGAAGGTGGATCTAGGCACTCTGGTGCTGGTTCTTCCTCCACAGTTATATTTGGATCATATTTAAATATGAATCTGTATTCTCCTAATGTTACTGCTCCCTCTGCATAATCAATTTTTGCTTTGCAAGCTTCTAAATAATTTCTTCCGAGTAATAAATCATATCGATTTGAAAACTTATGTAAATAAAATTTCTGTTTGAATGGACAAATTTTACACGAACCTATTGTAATGCAATCTGTTAGTTTTATATTACCATTGATTGTGTGAACATTTAGTTCTTCGTTTTTAATTGGAAAGTTTAAATATTTTTATTCAATATATTAATAGTAGACCCTGTGTCTATTAAACACTTTAATAGGTTGTCATTCATAATCACAATTATGAATGGATTATTATTATTTATTCGTCCGAGGCAACTGCTTGAAAATTTTCGGTAGTGTCCATTTTTGACTCTCCGCTGTTACTTTCTCTTTGTCTTTTCTGGGGTTGGTTTTGATAATTAAATGATTGTGCATTTGAAGTTCCATTGTTTGGATAATTCATTGGATTTTGTTGTCTACCCTGATGTAGTTTTTGTTGAAATTCATTAAATGTTTGTTTGTTATTTTGTGGACTGCCTGCACGTGAGTTATTGTAATTATTGTTTGGATAGTTGTGATTAATTTGGTTAGTGGGATAAATAGGTGTACTTTTGGTTAAAATTTGCTTGATATTTATACCCTTAACCCATAAAATGGGTAAATAAGGGTATAATGGTTTTGTGCAAAAGTATGTAACAGGCAGAAGGAAGCATCTCCGACCCTATAAAGTATATATATTCTTGATCAGCATCAACAGCCGAGACGATACAGCCATGTCCGTCTGTCCGTCTGTCTGTCCGTCTGTCCGTCTGACCGTCTGTCTGTCTGTATGAACGCGTGGATCTCAGAGACTACAAGAGCTAGAGACCTCTGATTTTGTATTTAAGTTCTCATATACCATGAGCAGAACAAGTTTGCTTCAAATTATCGATTAACATTCTGGTTTCCGATATACACATAATATCGATAACAATAAAATATCGAATTTGGAAAATCTAAAAATGAGGGTTGAAGTAATGGATAATGATAGAACTTTTCTGAAAATTTCGTCCAAATCGGTTGAGAAACACTGGAGACATTGAACTTAATCGATGGAAGCTAAACCAGTATACCAAAGTCTTATAGAAATTGAATATATTTATTGCAACTGGGTTCAGGGTATCTTCTAGTCGGGCTCTCCTGACTAGAGCCTTCTTACTTGTTTTGACCTGAATTAGTTTTATTTGCATTTTGATATTTATTATTTTTTGTTGTATCAATCACACTATTTTCGTATAATCCCTCCCGTTGTGCTGCTACTTTAAGTAAGTGGCTGGTTGTTATATCATTTCTGGCTAGTATCATAAAAATTCTATCGGTAATTTTTCTTTTAATTACATCTTTTATAGTGTTATTCATTGCGTTTACATACACTTGCATATTTGCTTGGTTGGTTTCTAAAGTTAACTTATTTGTTATAACATATGATTTTCGTTCTAACTCTTCTATGAACTTACGTAGATTTCCGTTGAAGTGTGTGTTGTATAGCTGTCTCAGTAGCTTCTCGATCGGTGTTTGTGTTTTATATTCCTCCGTTAATGCTCTCTTTAGTTCTGTCCAGTTATTGGCGAATGCTAATTGTGAAATTCGTTGTGCCTCCCCGACGACTTGTACTTCTATGGCTCCATAAATAATGCTTTGTTGGCGTGGATTTGTAGTTGGATAAAGGTGTATTATATATTCAATCCTCCTGATGAATACGCTTAATTCGTCATGATTTCCATTAAACTGTGACACTTGCCTTATTTGCGACAAGGCCTGATTAACCTCTGCGTCACTTAATACGGTTGTCATTTTCAATTTTTGTTTGATTGTTTTTAAAGTCTTCAAATACTTTACTATTTTTTTGCGTGTATTGGTTTTTTATTATTTAATCACTATTAACTGTGTTAAGTTCACAATGTTCTTTTGCGGATCAGTGTGTTTTTCAAGTATTGGTTTTTTTTATTATTTGAACACTATTAAGTGTGTTAAGTCACGTCTGTTCTTTAGCGGATCAGTGTGTTTTTCAAGTATTGGTTTTTAATTATTTGAACACTATTAAGTGTGTTAAGTCACGTCTGTTCTTTAGCGGATAAGTGTGTTGTTAAGTATTGCACTTTTTTTTCACTTATCCTACCGGCTGCGCCAATAATAAGTTTGCGTATTATGTGTGACAAAAAAAAAAAATAAAAACACTGTTTTATTTTATATTATCACTAATAAGCACTTTATTAATTTATTGAAGTATTGACAGTTCTGTGTTACAAGAATACGAATGCGAGACGTCTTACTCGTTTTAAACTTAAAATCAAACTCGAATCTCAAAGTTCTTGCTTTGAGTTTATATACCATAAGTGGCTGTCTTTTGTTTTGGATTCTTTCTATGCTGAAGCCGAAAAATTTTTATATTGACAATTTCGCGCTTGTGGCGTTTGGTTTGGTGTGGATACAGATATTGTTTACAATAAGTTTGAGATATGCATAAGTGGTTTGGTGTGGATATGGATATCTAACTCCCCCAACCTTAAAAAATTTGCCTGTCCTCAGCCGGTTATTATGTTTGGATAAAGTGATGGTTGCTCGAATTTTGTTTCTATTTGTTCCTTAATTATTTCTTGCTCTTTTGGCTTTTGATATTTTACAATGAATGTTTTGGGTAAGTTTTTATACTTATATGTTACATACAATAATATGCTTAAAAGAGTAATTGTTAAACATGTTAATGTTATTATTTGAAATATATTATTATATTTCGTATGTTCATTGATTAATTCTTTTGTTTGAATATATGATAAAGGTTCAATTTTTGTTGCGTTATTGCTTACATAAATATTTTGTGTAAAATCTAATCTTGAATTTTTTATAGAAATTTCGTTAATTTGTATTTCGCAATTATAATTTTTATAATATTACTAGTAAGTGGCCCGCTTACTTCGCTGCGCGGATAGATTATATAAATTTTACCAATAGAATATAGAAATTAATTAGAAAATATTTAACAACAAATAAAAGCAAAGTATTTAATATTCTCTTTTCCACGCCACCATTGAGGTAGAGAATCAGGTGCGTAATTTTTTATTGTGGTTTCCCCAGTAGGCCTTATCCACTTGTTGAATTTAATTTGCAATTATTAACAACTGTTAAGAGCTTCTTTATAAACGATATTGGTTGTTTTTCCGTCAGGTGCTAATACAAATAAACTTTTTGGTGAACTGACTCTTGAGCAGGCTAGAAAAACAATCGTGTCTTAAGTCTAGTCCGGCTAATTTAAGAGTTTGTCCCTGTGATTTATTAATTGTTAAGGCAAAGCAAACTTTTAAAGGAAATTGCAATCTTTTAATTTGAATTGGCAATTCAGAATCAGAAGGTATTAATGGAATTCTCGGTATAAAACCGTTTCCCCTATACCATTGCCAATAAAGATTATTGCTTCGACAACATTCTTATGAAGGACTTTAACTTGCAATCTTGTACCATTGCATAGTTTTGGCGGATTCAAGTTGCGGATCAACATTACAGGTGAACCAATCTTTAAAGTTAATTTATGATGTGGCAGGCCAGCCGGATTTAATGAATTAAGAAACTCGACGGGGTAATGAACTGCATCTTTGACTTCAGTCACAGAATCAATAGAGTTATATGTCATTTCTTCACTTTGAAATGATTTTAATAAAAACTCGTTTATTTCCAATGCATTGTCATTTCTCGCAGTCAAAATAGCACGTTCTGAAAACCATTCGAGTGATTTTTCAGAGATATTTGTAATATCCGGAAATATTTTAGAGTTAGCTCTTCAATACTTTTCACAACATGACACAAAGTTGATGGTAAAGTTATTTTGCCATCATGAGCTGGAAATAATCCATTTCCTATTTTGAGAAGCATTTCTGCAAATTCACCAGCTATGCTATCACCTTTTAAGTTCACTCGCATATTTTTCGTTAATGCAAGTTTCTGAATTTTGGGCCACAAAATTGAAGACTTTAAGCACGCATTTATTTCATCTGCTCTTGTTCCCCTGGGGATCACTGGAAGAGTTTGTCGAAAATCACCAGCTAAGAGAACAGTTATGCCACCCATTAAGTATTCACTATCTCGAATGTCTTTCAAAGATCGATCTACAGCTTCAAAAGCACCTTTATGGCCCATAGTACACTCACCCCAAACAATAAGCTTGCAATCTTTGAGAAGAGCAGCAATATTAGATTGCTTTGAAATTGAGCAATGTGGTGTTTCTAAATGAATCAAATTAATTGGAATCTTAAGTGTAGAATGCGCTGAGCGACCACCATTAAGTAAAGTGGCTGCGATACCGGAAGACGAAGCAACGGCCAATGCAATTTTTCTTCTACTCGATACCGAAGGTAAAGAGTATATGGGTTTGGCAATGTCCGTCATGTGTCCGTCCGTCCGTCCGTCCGTCCGTCCGTTCGTCCGTCCGTCTGTATGTTCGAAATTTTTTTCCACACCCTTCAATCTAGAGACTTGAAACTTTCCAATTCTCTTTATCTATGGGATAGTAAATTAAAGTGTCAAGATGGGGGTTCTACGATAACTGGGGGGCTGGCAAATCGATTAATTTTGTATTATCTTTTGATAATCTGGATAGTAAAATTTTTCTTTAAACCAATTTATTGTTTTTTCTATCCCTGGATGTAATAACTCAATGTGTCTATTTAATATTAATTCCTTGAACTCTGCATACGTTTGTAAGTTTCTTAGTTTTAAGTTACTCTTCAGTGCGTTTATTTTGCTTTCTGGATTAATTATTTCTACATAGGCTCTTTGAAAAATTTGAAAATCTTTGTCACCATGAAAATATAAAGCACTATTTTTAACGAATAAATATTCTTTTATGATTTCCTTTGCTTTTGCGTTTGTCATTTCTGTATATATTATTTTAATATTTTTCTTGTGAAAATAATTAGTTACCTCTGTCTTATTTTCAATTCCCTTAATTAATTCAATTTGTCTGTTATAATAGTTTAACGGTCTTTCTGTGATTTGGATGTACCCTTGATTGTCTTCTTGTGCACTATGAATTGTTGCACAGGTGATTTGGCTTTCTTCCTCTCCCATTAGATTTTCGTTTAGTTGTACGCGTGACAATGCGTCCGCTACATGATTTTCTTTCCCTGGTAAATACTTAATTGTGTAATCAAATTCATTTAATTTTATTTTCCACATTTGGAGTTTCATATTGGGTTCTTTTATATTGTTTAACCATACTAATGGTTTGTGATCGCTTAAAACCTCAAATTTTCTACCATATAAAAATGTTCTAAAAGTTTTTGTTGCCCATACCACTGCTAGCAATTCTTTTTCTATTGTTGAGTAATTTATTTCGTGTTTAATTAAAGTTCTACTCGCGAAACATATTGGCTTATGATTTTGTGTTAGGACTGCTCCTAAAGCTACGTTACTGGCATCCGTTGTAAGACAAAATGGTTTATTATAATCTGGATGTATTAAAATGGGGTCGGATGTAATAAGTAATTTTAATTTTTCGAACGCTAAGATGTATGATTCCTCTTTAATATCTACTGTTGCTCCTTTTTTTAATTTAAGTGTCATAGGTTTGAAGATATTTGCAAAGTTGGGAATGAATTTTCTATAAAATCCACATAATCCTAAAAATTGTTTTATTTCTTTTGGAGTCTTTGGTATGGGAGAATTCATTACTGCATTTATTTTTTGGGATTTGGTTTTATGCCTTCTGTTGTTACAACATGTCCTAAAAATTCAGTTTCCTTTTTTAGAAATTCACACTTGTCTAATTGCAATTTTAAGTTGGCTTCCCTTAGTTTTGTGAATACCTTATTTAGCGACAAAATGTGCTCTTCCAATGAAGTGGAGTAGATTATAATGTCATCTAAATCTACTAAACAATTTTTGTAGATTAGATCTTCCAATAAATTGTTCATACAACGTTGGAAAGTTGCTGGTGCATTTTTTAGACCAAATGGCATACGTGTGTATTCGTAATGCCCATGTTTAGTGGAAAATGCTGTTCTTGGTATTGACTTAGGGTCCATTTGTATTTGATGATAGCCTTTTGCTAGATCAAGAGTGTTGAAATATTGGCATCTGCCAAGTTTATCTAAAATTTCTTCCATAAATGGAATTGGGAATTTGTCGTCAATTGTGATTTCATTTAGAAATCTGTAGTCAATTACTACTCTATATTTTTGCTTACCTGAGGCATCCAATTTTTTTGGAATTACCATTACTGGTGAATTGTAAGGTGATTGAGATTTTCTTATTATCCCTTGCTCTAACAATTCCTTGACTTGTTTGTCTTTTTCCTCATGTTGTATTTGTGAATACTTATATGGGCTATTATAAATTGAATCTTCATGTTTTGTTACTATCGAGTGTTTAACAGTACTAGTGAAAGTCAAATTGTCGCCTTCGTGGTACTGAATATCTCGAAATTTATGTAATAACTTTGAAATACACATTTTTTCTTCATCGTTTAAGTGATCTAGTCGAAATTCATTTGATTCATTTAATTCTCCGTTTATTGCGAAATAGAATTCTAATTCTGCAACTGAAGGTGGATCTAGGCACTCTGGTGCTGGTTCTTCCTCCACATTTATATTTGGATCATATTTAAATATGAATCTGTATTCTCCTAATGTTACTGCTCCCTCTGCATAATCAATTTTTGCTTTGCAAGCTTCTAAATAATTTCTTCCGAGTAAAAAATCATATCGATTTGAAAACTTATGTAAATAAAACTTCTGTTTGAATGGAAAAATTGTACATGAACCTATAGTAATGTATTCTGTACCATTGAGTGTGTTAACATTTAGTTCTTCGTTTTTAATTGGAAAGTTTAAATAATTTGTATTCATTATATTGATAGTAGACCCTGTGTCTATTAAACACTTTAATAGGTTGTCATTCATAATCACAATTATGAATGGATTATTATTATTTATTCGTCCGAGGCAACTAATTGAAAATTTTCGGTGGTGTCCATTTTTGACACTCCGCTGTTATTTCTTTTTTGTCTTTTCTAGGGTTGGGTTTGATAATTAAATTATTGTGCATTTGAAGCTCCATTGTTTGGATAATTCATTGGATTTTGTTGTCTTCCCTGATGTAGTTTATGTTGAAATTCGTTAAGTGTTTGTCTGTTATCTTGTGGACTGCCTGCGCGTGAGTTATTGTAATTATTGTATGGATAGTTGTGCTTAACTTGGTTAGTGGGATATGTAGATATACTTTGGTTAAAATTTCTTGATGTTTTTGACCTGAATTAGTTTTATTTGCATTTTGATATTTATTGTTTTTTGTTGTATCAATCACACTTTTTCCCGTTGTGCTGCTACTTTAAGAAAGTGGCTGGTTGTTATATCATATCTGGCTAATATCAAAAAAATTCTATCCTGAATTTAAAAAATAATATATATATTTTATAGCATATGATTTTCGTTCTAACTCTTCTCTAAACTTACGTAGATTTCCGTTGTAGTGTCTGTTGTATATGTCGGATCAATGATATTTGCAGGATTCATAATTATAAACTTATTTATTCTTTCGTAGCACAGCAAGTTCTGTTCGTGTCAATGCCGCTTTCTGAACTGCCCTCTGAAAAACACAACGCACCATCGTCGTGCTTTACTTGTGTTTTTACTCAAAGTGCCTAACGGCTTTTCTCAGTTCGCGGAATACGATCAGACCTCACTCAGTAACAGTCGCTCCATTGCTGCTACTATGCTAACTCGCTCTTAATTGCGCATTTGCAGACCAAGGCAGCGCCGCATATGCCGCCTATGCGTCGCCTACTTTATATGACGCTCTAATACATACACTGGTCTACAAAACATTAGCGCTCTGACACATGCATATACACTAACCTACAAAATACATGTACTAGCGCTCCGACACGGCCTTCCTGACAACTCGCACGTCCTCGTGTGTTAACTTAAAATCACAATATTCTCAAACGTCAGTTATTATTGATTTTTATTGTTTACAAACATTTCATTAGTTATTATACTCGATACCGAAGGTAAAGAGTATATTGGTTTTGTGTAATGTCCGTCATGGTGTCTGTCCGTCTGTCCGTCCGTCCGTATGTGTGCAAGTTTTTTCCACACCCTTCAAGCTAGAGACTTGAAAATTTCCAATTCTCTTTATCTATGGGATAGTAAATTAAAGTGTCAAGATGGGGGTTCTACGATAACTGGGGGGCTGGCAAATCGATTAATTCGATAACTCAAAACCGATAAATCCACATATTTCGCACATCCTTACAGCTAGAACTACCAAATTTGGTAAGAAGATAGCTACTAGCAATCCCCAAAGAACTGCATCAAAAATTTTGGAGCCACGCCCCCCATTCAGCCCCACGGCATTTTAAAGTCAAAAACGCCTATATCTCCCACAGTTTTTGAGCTATAGCCACCAAATTTGGTGCCAAGATAGGTGATGATGACCCCCTAAAAACTGCATCAAAAGTTTGGATGCCACGCCCACCAATACTTCCCTAGCCGCCCTTATCCACCCCAACGCTTCGTCAAAAACGGGAATGCGTGTATCTTCCAGAGTTGTGGAGCTAGAGCCTCCAAATTTGGTGGAAAGATAGCTGGTAACGACCCCCAAAAATCTGCATCAAAGTTTTGGAGCCACGCCTACCCGTTTCGCCCCCCCTTCCCCACTTTTTACAATTTTCGAGCTAGAGTCACCAAATTTGGTATGAAAATAGCAATTGACATTTCACAAAGATCTGCATCAAAATTTGGATGCCACGCCCACCCATACCGCTCCCAGCCCCCCTTTCCCCACATTTAACAATTTTCGAGCTAGAGTCACCAAATTTGGTATGAAGATAGCAATTGACATTCCACAAAGATCTGCATCAAAAATTTGGATGCCACGCCCAGCCATACAGCCCCCAGCCTCCCTTTCCCCACTCTTTACAAACTTCGAGCTGGAGTCACCAAATTTGGTATGAAGATAGCAATTGACATTCCACACAGATCTGCATCAAAACTTTGGTTGCCACGCCCACCCATACCGCCCCCAGCCCCCTTTTCCCCACATTTAACAATTTTCGAGCTAGAGTCACCAAATTTGGTATGAAGATAGCAATTGACATTCCACAAAGATCTGCATCAAAACTTTGGATGCCATGCCCACTCATACCACCCCCAGCCCCCCTTTCCCCACATTTAACAATTTTCGAGCTAGAGTCACCAAATTTGGTATGAAGGTAGCAATTGACATTCCACAAAGATCTGCATCAAAAATTTGGATGCCACGCCCACCCATACCGCCCCCAGCCCCCCTTTCCCCACATTTAACAATTTTCGAGCTAGAGTCACCAAATTTGGTATGAAGATAGCAATTGACATTTCACAAAGATCTGCAGTAAAAATTTGGATGCCACATTCACCCATACCGCCCCTAGTTCCTCTTTCCCCACCTTTTACAAACTTCGAGCTAGAGTCACCAAATTTGGTATGAAGGTAGCAATTGACATTCCACAAAGATCTGCATCAAAAATTTGGATGCCACGCCCACCCATACCGCCCCCAGCCCCCCTTTCCCCACATTTAACAACTTTTGAGCTAGAATCACCAAATATGGTATGAAGATAGCAATTGACATTTTGCAAAGATCTGCAGTAAAAATTTGGATGCCACACCCAATCATACCGCCCCCAGCCCTCCTTTCAACAGCTTTTACAAACTTTCAGCTAGAGTCACCAAATTTGGAAGGAAGATAGTTGGTGGCATCCCTATCTGCATCGTACACCCTTGTCCCATACGTACCCCTTTGCAATCAGGCCTCTTTTTACCTGTTTTAACACTGGTATCGAGTATGCCGCAGTCGGTTGCGTCCGACTGCAACATTTCCACTTGTTATTCATATCAAATTTGAGACATTCAGACAAAATAAGGAAATTAGTTTCTTAACAACATATTATAAATTCTTTTCATTACATTTTCTTCTTAACCATACTTAACAATTCATACTAAGCTAATAAGCTTCATCAACTGGTGTATCTCCTTTTACACCCATTGACCGACCCCCGCCATAACATGTCCTTCTGTTATGGTGCGGTCACCACAGACCCCCGCCATAACATGTCCTTCTGTTATGGTGCGGTCACCACAGACCCCCGCCATAACATGTCCTTCTGTTATGGTGCGGTCACCACAGACCCCCGCCATAACATGTCCATCTGTTATGGTGCGGTCTTTATGTCCCCTCTTGGGATTTCAAGGCACCTACCGTGCCATCCATATCTTTTTTCCCCACTTGGGAATCCAAGGCACTTACTGTACCATCATTATCTTTATTTCCCACTTGGGAATCAGACTCATCTTCTCTAAAATCGTCCAAATTTTCATCAACTTCATTACTTATTTGTCTATACGGCAATGCCCTCAAATATTCGTGCGCATACTTATAAGTTCTTTTGCTAGTTAATGACTTCAAAATGTAACGATCTCCATCTAGTAGTTCGATTATTTCAAACGGACCTTTAAATTTTGGGTCAAGCTTCGTTTGGTGACGCTCTTCGTTTTCAGCAACACATGGTCTCCTACATTATATTTTATTATTTTTGCCTTGTTCTTATCAAACCTACTTTTGTCGTAATGAGCATTAGCTTCTATGTTTCCCTTAGCTAGTTTTCTTAATGATTCCCTATCAATTAAATTTTCCTCTTCTTCGCCGATTGGCAATAAGCCGAAAGGTCGAGCGTCCCGACCGATTAGCATTTTCAATGGGCTGACTTTGGTGACCCGATTGGTCGTGCAATTCATTGCCAACTGTACTTGATGTAATGTAATGTATTCGTGGACGTGATTAATCACTGCCCATCTAAATGCCCTAGGGATTACGGGTAAACATTTGGTTTTACCGTTTCTTTGTATTTTTTTATATAAAACTCCTTTTCTCGATTCATACGTTTTATCTAAATTTTCCGGCAATTCGTTATTTTTATAGCTTAGCTGACAACTCTGATACCTCAGGATCACGTTGTTGCTCAGAAAGTATCCAGTTATCAGTTACCTCAGTCTATTCAACCCGTTTTTCAACTATTTTTTCCACACTCCTACATTCTTTAACCAGCGGATTCCTTGATAAAAAATCGACGTGTGCCATTCGATCTGCTTTTGTATATTGGATATCAAAAACAAATGACTGTAGAAAAGCCCACCATCGATGCACCCTCGGTAATAGGTCCGTTTTTGTACGACTGGCTTTCAGCGAATTGCAATCAGTAAATACAACAAACTTACGCCCCTGCAAATAATGACGAAAATATTTAATGGCATTGACGAGTGCCAAAGTTTCAAGTTCGTACGAGCAGTATTTCGATTCCGCAGGTGACGTACATGCTCTTTCTCGACATCGCTAAGTCTATATGGCCTGCGCTGCACTGTCTTTTGTGAATCTATCAACTTTATCTCCAAATGCCCTGTTGTTACGCTAGTCTGTGGTATTCCGTCTATAAATCGATCAGAATAGCGATATAAAATGTTTTTTAATGCCATCTTATCGGAGTCATTCAGGTCACCATCGGAATCTACAAGATTTTCGTAATTAACAAAAGTTACGACATCAACTCTTTTTGTTTTGGAAATACTGAATTTTTTGGCGTCTATTGTTACACTATAGCCCTGGCTTAATATTTCGCGGCCAATTAAAACATCATAATTCAGGTATTTGTCCATTACAACGTGCAATAAAGTCTCAAGGCAATACTTTTCAATGTTTATATTAGAAAGAATTTGCATCGTACTGCAGATGGAGTCGTCACATATGCCATTTAGTTTTACAATATTGTTTAGTTGTTTTCCCTTAAACTTAGCTGCAACACTTTCCTTAACCAATGAACATTCAGCTCCGGAGTCGAAGCAAAATGGAATGGACTCACCGGATACAGTTATTATTCCCTTTGGCGGGGCTACAGTGCAAAAGTCACCACGCTTCTCGAAGATCTTCTGGTTCTGTGCTTCAAGGACTGCGAGGGTATGGCCAGAAACTTGATGTATAGGCTCAGCCGATCCCACTTCTGATGTCGGATCAATGATATTTGCAGGATTCTTAGTTATAAACTTATTTATTCTTTCGTAGCACAGCAAGTTCTGTTCGTGTCAATGCCGCTTTCTGAACTGCCCTCTGAAAAACACAACGCACCTTCGTCGTGCTTTACTTGTGTTTTTACTCAAAGTGCCTAACGGCTTTTCTCAGTTCACGGAATACGATCAGACCTTACTCAGTAACAGTCGCTCCATTGCTGCTACTATGCTAACTCGCTCTTAATTGCGCATTTGCAGACCAAGGCAGCGCCGCATATGCCGCCTATGCGTCGCCTACTTTATATGACGCTCTAATACATACACTGGTCTACAAAACATTAGCGCTCTGACACATGCATATACACTAACCTACAAAATACATGTACTAGCGCTCCGACACGGCCTTCCTGACAACTCACACGTCCTCGTGTGTTAACTTAAAATCTCAATATTCTCAAACGTCAGTTATTATTGATTTTTATTGTTTACAAACATTTCATTAGTTTTTATTCATATAAAATTTGAGACATTCAGACAAAATAAGGAAATTAGTTTCTTAACAACATATTATAAATTCTTTTCATTACATTTTCTTCTTAACCATACTTAAAAATTCATACTAAGCTAATAAGCTTCATCAACTGGTGTATCTCCTTTTACACCCATTGACCGACCCCCGCCATAACATGTCCTTCTGTTATGTTATGCGGTCACCACAGACCCCCGCCATAACATGTCCATCTGTTATGGTGCGGTCTTTATGTCCCCTCTTGGGATTTCAAGGCACCTACCGTGCCATCCATATCTTTTTTCCCCACTTGGGAATCCAAGGCACTTACTGTACCATCATTATCTTTATTTCCCACTTGGAAATCAGACTCATCTTCTCTAAAATTGTCCAAATTTTCATCAACTTCATTACTTATTTGTCTATTCGGCAATGCCCTCAAATATTCGTGAGCATACTTATAAGTTCTTTTGCTAGTTAATGACTTCAAAATGTAACGATCTCCATCTAGTAGTTCGATTATTTCAAACGGACCTTTAAATTTTGGGTCAAGCTTCGTTTGGTGACGCTCTTCGTTTTCAGCAACACATGGTCTCCTACATTATATTTTATTATTATACTCGATACCGAAGGTAAAGAGTATATTGGTTTTGTGCAATGTCCGTCATGGTGTCTGTCCGTCTGTCCGTCTGTCCGTCAGTATGTGTGCAAGTTTTTTCCACACCCTTCAAGCTAGAGACTTGAAACTTTCCAATTCTCTTTATCTATGGGATAGTAAATTAAAGTGTCAAGATGGGGGTTCTACGATAACTGGGGGGCTGGCAAATCGATTAATTCGATAACTCAAAACCGATAAATCCACATATTTCGCACATCCTTAAAGCTAGAACTACCAAATTTGGTAAGAAGATAGCTACTAGCAACCCCCAAAAAACTGCTTCAAAAAATTTGGAGCCACGCCCCCCATTCCGCCCCCAGCCCCACGGCATTTTAAAGTCAAAAACGCCTATATCTCCCACAGTTTTTGAGCTATAGCCACCAAATTTGGTGCCAAGATAGGAGATGAGGACCCCCCAAAAACTGCATCAAAAGTTTGGATGCCACGCCCACCAATACTGCCCTAGCCACCCCCATCCGCTCCAACGCTTCGTCAAAAACGGGAATGCGTGTATCTTCCAGAGTTGTGGAGCTAGAGCCAGCGAATTTGGTAGCAAGATAGCTGGTAATGACCCCCAAAAAACTGCATCAAAGTTTTGGAGCCACGCCCACCCATTACACCCCCAGCCCCCCCACATTTTGAAATCAAAAATGGCTATATCTCCCACGGTTTTTGGGCTAGAGCCACCAAATTTGGTGCCAAGATAAGTGATAATGACCCCCTAAAAACTGCATCAAAAGTTTGGATGCCACGCCCACCAATACTTCCCTAGCCGCCCTTATCCACCCCAACGCTTCGTCAAAAACGGGAATGCGTGTATCTTCCAGAGTTGTGGAGCTAGAGCCTCCAAATTTGGTGGAAAGATAGCTGGTAACGACCCCCAAAAATCTGCATCAAAGTTTTGGAGCCACGCCTACCCGTTTCGCCCCCCCTTCCCCACTTTTTACAATTTTCGAGCTAGAGTCACCAAATTTGGTATGAAAATAGCAATTGACATTTCACAAAGATCTGCATCAAAAATTTGGATGCCACGCCCACCCATACCGCTCCCAGCCCCCCTTTCCCCACATTTAACAATTTTCGAGCTAGAGTCACCAAATTTGGTATGAAAATAGCAATTGACATTCCACAAAGATCTGCATCAAAAATTTGGATGCCACGCCCAGCCATACAGCCCCCAGCCTCCCTTTCCCCACTCTTTACAAACTTCGAGCTGGAGTCACCAAATTTGGTATGAAGATAGCAATTGACATTCCACACAGATCTGCATCAAAACTTTGGATGCCACGCCCACCCATACCGCCCCAGCCCCCCTTTCCCCACATTTAACAATTTTCGAGGTAGAGTCACCAAATTTGGTATGAAGATAGCAATTGACATTCCACAAAGATCTGCATCAAAAATTTGGATGCCACGCCCACTTATACCGCCCCCAGCCCCCCTTTCCCCACATTTAACAATTTTCGAGCTAGAGTCACCAAATTTGGTATGAAGATAGCAATTGACATTCCACAAAGATCTGCATCAAAACTTTGGATGCCACGCCCACCCATACCGCCCCCAGCCCCCCTTTCCCCACATTTAACAATTTTCGAGCTAGAGTCACCAAATTTGGTATGAAGATAGCAATTGACATTTCACAAAGATCTGCAGTAAAAATTTGGATGCCACATTCACCCATACCGCCCCTAGCTCCTCTTTCCCCACCTTTTACAAACTTCGAGCTAGAGTCACCAAATTTGGTATGAAGGTAGCAATTGACATTCCACAAAGATCTGCATCAAAAATTTGGATGCCACGCCCACCCATACCGCCCCCAGTCCCCCTTTCCCCACATTTAACAATTTTTGAGCTAGAGTCACCAAATATGGTATGAAGATAGCAATTGACATTTCGCAAAGATCTGCAGTAAAAATTTGGATGCCACACCCAATCATACCGCCCCCAGCCCTCCTTTCAACAGCTTTTACAAACTTTCAGCGAGAGTCACCAAATTTGGAAGGAAGATAGTTGGTGGCATCCCTATCTGCATCGTACACCCTTGTCCCATCCGTACCCCTTTGCAATCAGGCCTCTTTTTACCTGTTTTAATACTGGTATCGAGTATGCCGCAGTCGGTTGCGTCCGACTGAAACGTTTCCACTTGTTTTTGCCTTGTTCTTATCAAACCTACGTTTGTCGTAATGAGCATTAGCTTCTATGTTTCCCTTAGCTAGTTTTCTTAATGATTCCCTATCAATTAAATTTTCCTCTTTTTCGCCGATTGGCAATAAGCTGAAAGGTCGAGCGTCCCGACCGATTAGCATTTCCAATGGGCTGACTTTGGTGACCCGATTGGTCGTGCAATTCATTGCCAACTGTACTTCGTTTAAGGCATCTTGCCACGACCTCTGACTAGTCTCGACGGCGGTCAACATACTCTTAAGCGTGCTCATTATACGTTCTACTTGGCCGTTTGCCCTGCTCGCGCCTGTAGCAATTATGACCCCATTTACACGCTGAAGTTCTTTCATGAAGTTTTTTTTTCATTCTGTTTTAAAACTTCTTCGGAATTCAGGTCCATTTACACGCTGAAGTTTTCGGTGAAGTTTTCCTTTGAAAATGCAACTCTGGTGTAAATTTATGGTCGATAAACAAACACAGTTAACACCAGTTCAATTAATTCTTTCGTCCATAACATTTCTATTAATAATTTATGAACCACAATAATATATTTACTATTTGCGCTAATATTTGCTTGTGCGATATTTCGTATCAATAACTTTATTTTCACATCAAACACAGTGCAACTCTGTGTTTACATTCTATCGGAATAAGGCAAAGCAAAATTAGAAGAAAAATTCACGACTTAACAAGTAGTGAATTTTAGCTTGAATTTTTACACCTCTACTCCACTTGCCTACAAACAAAAGATTCAGAGAGAAAATTCACGAAAAAACTTCAGCGTGTAAATGGGGTCTAAGTGTAGCTCAATTTTTTGTGAAGAATAAAATTCACGAAATCCTGTGCTTGCAAAGTTACGACCCTGATCCGCTATAATTCGTGTAGGCACAACAAACAAGCACACGACTGCTTTAACGGTTTTTATAGAGCTTTCTGTGTCAATGTTTAAGGTGTGATGAAAATAAACAAATTTTGTGAACGCGTCTACCAAAACAATTACGTACTCCTTTAAATCGTTCTTCCCACTCATTTTACCCGTTATGTCTATATGCACTGTGTGCCATGGAATATCTACCTTAGGAATCGGATGTAATTCGGCCTGTATTTTTCCAACTGGAGGCTTGGCCAATTTACAGGTGATGCAATTTTCAACAAATCTACGAACGTACTTCGATATATTTTCGAACCAATAAAATCCATAAACTTTATCCAACGTTTTTTCCCAACCTAAATGCATAATGGATTCGTGGACGTGATTAATCACTGCCCATCTAAATGCCCTAGGGATTACGGGTAAACATTTGGTTTTACCGTTTCTTTGTATTTTTTTATATAAAACTCCTTTTCTCGATTCATACGTTTTATCTAAATTTTCCGGCAATTCGTTATTTTTTTAGCTTAGCTGACAACTCTGCTACCTCAGGATCACGTTGTTGCTCAGAAAGTATCCAGTTATCAGTTACCTCAGTCTATTCAACCCGTTTTTCAACTATTTTTTCCACACTCCTACATTCTTTAACCAGCGGATTCCTTGATAAAAAATCTACGTGTGCCATTCGATCTGCTTTTGTATATTGGATATCAAAAACAAATGACTGTAGAAAAGCCCAACATCGATGCACCCTCGGTAATAGGTCCGATTTTGTACGACTGGCTTTCAGCGAATTGCAATCAGTAAATACAACAAACTTACGCCCCTGCAAATAATGACGAAAATATTTAATGGCATTGACGAGTGCAAAAGTTTCAAGTTCGTACGAGCAGTATTTCGATTCCGCAGGTGACGTACATGCTCTTTCTCGACATCGCTAAGTCTATATGGCCTGCGCTGCACTGTCTTTTGTGAATCTATCAACTTTATCTCCAAATGCCCTGTTGTTACGCTAGTCTGTGGTATTCCGTCTATAAATCGATCAGAATAGCGATATAAAATGTTTTTTAATGCCATCTTATCGGAGTCATTCAGGTCACCATCGGAATCTACAAGATTTTCGTAATTAACAAAAGTTACGACATCAACTCTTTTTGTTTTGGAAATACTGAATTTTTTGGCGTCTATTGTTACACTATAGCCCTGGCTTAATATTTCGCGGCCAATTAAAACATCATAATTCAGGTATTTGTCCATTACAACGTGCAATAAAGTCTCAAGGCAATACTTTTCAATGTTTATATTAGAAAGAATTTTCATCGTACTGCAGATGGAGTCGTCACATATGCCTATTAGTTTTACAATATTGTTTAGTCGTTTTCCCTTAAACTTAGCTGCAACACTTTCCTTAACCAATGAACATTCAGCTCCGGAGTCGAAGCAAAATGGAATGGACTCACCGGATACAGTTATTATTCCCTTTGGCGGGGCTACAGTGCAAAAGTCACCTCGCTTCTCGAAGATCTTCTGGTTCTGTGCTTCAAGGACTGCGAGGGTATGGCCCGAAACTTGATGTATAGGCTCAGCCGATCCCACTTCTGATGTCGGATCAATGATATTTGCAGGATTCTTAATTATAAACTTATTTATTCTTTCGTAGCACAGCAAGTTCTGTTCGTGTCAATGCCGCTTTCTGAACTGCCCTCTGAAAAACACAACGCACCTTCGTCGTGCTTTACTTGTGTTTTTACTCAAAGTGCCTAACGGCTTTTCTCAGTTCACGGAATACGATCAGACCTTACTCAGTAACAGTCGCTCCATTGCTGCTACTATGCTAGCTCGCTCTTAATTGCGCATTTGCAGACCAAGGCAGCGCCGCATATGCCGCCTATGCGTCGCCTACTTTATATGACGCTCTAATACATACACTGGTCTACAAAACATTAGCGCTCTGACACATGCATATACACTAACCTACAAAATACATGTACTAGCGCTCCGACACGGCCTTCCTGACAACTCACACGTCCTCGTGTGTTAACTTAAAATCACAATATTCTCAAACGTCAGTTATTATTGATTTTTATTGTTTACAAACATTTCATTAGTTTTTATTCATATAAAATTTGAGACATTCAGACAAAATAAGGAAATTAGTTTCTTAACAACACATTATAAATTCTTTTCATTACATTTTCTTCTTAACCATACTTAACAATTCATACTAAGCTAATAAGTTTCATCAACTGGTGTATTTCCTTTTACACCCATTGACCGACCCCCGCCATAACATGTCCTTCTGTTATGGTGCGGTCACCACAGACCCCCGCCATAACATGTCCTTCTGTTATGGTGCGGTCACCACAGACCCCCGCCATAACATGTCCATCTGTTATGGTGCGGTCTTTATGTCCCCTCTTGGGATTTCAAGGCACCTACCGTGCCATCCATATCTTTTTTCCCCACTTGGGAATCCAAGGCACTTACTGTACCATCATTATCTTTATTTCCCACTTGGAAATCAGACTCATTTTCTCTAAAATCGTCCAAATTTTCATCAACTTCATTACTTATTTGTCTATTCGGCAATGCCCTCAAATATTCGTGAGCATACTTATAAGTTCTTTTGCTAGTTAATGACTTCAAAATGTAACGATCTCCATCTAGTAGTTCGATTATTTCAAACGGACCTTTAAATTTTGGGTCAAGCTTCGTTTGGTGACGCTCTTCGTTTTCAGCAACACATGGTCTCCTACATTATATTTTATTATTTTTGCCTTGTTCTTATCAAACCTACTTTTGTCGTAATGAGCATTAGCTTCTATGTTTCCCTTAGCTAGTTTTCTTAATGATTCCCTATCAATTAAATTTTCCTCTTCTTCGCCGATTGGCAATAAGCCGAAAGGTCGAGCGTCCCGACCGATTAGCATTTTCAATGGGCTGACTTTGGTGACCCAATTGGTCGTGCAATTCATTGCCAACTGTACTTCGTTTAAGGCATCTTGCCACGACCTCTGACTAGTCTCGACGGCGGTCAACATACTCTTAAGCGTGCTCATTATACGTTCTACTTGGCCGTTTGCCCTGCTCGCGCCTGTAGCAATTATGACCCCATTTACACGCTGAAGTTCTTTCATGAAGTTTTTTTTTCATTCTGTTTTAAAACTTCTTCGGAATTCAGGTCGCATTTACACGCTGAAGTTTTCGGTGAAGTTTTCCTTTGAAAATGCAACTCTGGTTTAAATTTATGGTCGATAAACAAACACAGTTAACACCAGTTCAATTAATTCTTTCGTCCATAACATTTCTATTAATAATTTATGAACCACAATAATATATTTACTATTTGCGCTAATATTTGCTTGTGCGATATTTCGTATCAATAACTTTATTTTCACATCAACACAGTGCAACTCTGTGTTTACATTCTATCGGAATAAGGCAAAGCAAAATTAGAAGAAAAATTCACGACTTAACAAGTAGTGAATTTTAGCTTGAATTTTTACACCTCTACTCCCCTTGCCTACAAACAAAAGATTCAGAGAGAAAATTCACGAAAAAACTTCAGCGTGTAAATGGGGTCTAAGTGTAGCTCAATTTTTTGTGAAGAATAAAATTCACGAAATCCTGTGCTTGCAAAGTTACGACCCTGATCCGCTATAATTCGTGTAGGCACAACAAACAAGCACACGACTGCTTTAACGGTTTTTATAGAGCTTTCTGTGTCAATGTTTAAGGTGTGATGAAAATAAACAAATTTTGTGAACGCGTCTACCAAAACAATTACGTACTCCTTTAAATCGTTCTTCCCACTCATTTTACCCGTTATGTCTATATGCACTGTGTGCCATGGAATATCTACCTTAGGAATCGGATGTAATTTGGCCTGTATTTTTCCAACTGGTGGCTTGGCCAATTTACAAGTGATGCTATTTTCAACAAATCTACGAACGTACTTCGACATATTTTCGAACCAATAAAATCCATAAACTTTATCCAACGTTTTTTCCCAACCTAAATGCATAATGAATTCGTGGACGTGATTAATCACTGCCCATCTAAATGCCCTAGGGATTACGGGTAAACATTTGGTTTTACCGTTTCTTTGTATTTTTTTATATAAAACTCCTTTTCTCGATTCATACGTTTTATCTAAATTTTCCGGCAATTCGTTATTTTTTTAGCTTAGCTGACAACTCTGCTACCTCAGGATCACGTTGTTGCTCAGAAAGTATCCAGTTATCAGTTACCTCAGTCTATTCAACCCGTTTTTCAACTATTTTTTCCACACTCCTACATTCTTTAACCAGCGGATTCCTTGATAAAAAATCGACGTGTGCCATTCGATCTGCTTTTGTATATTGGATATCAAAAACAAATGACTGTAGAAAAGCCCACCATCGATGCACCCTCGGTAATAGGTCCGTTTTTGTACGACTGGCTTTCAGCGAATTGCAATCAGTAAATACAACAAACTTACGCCCCTGCAAATAATGACGAAAATATTTAATGGCATTGACGAGTGCCAAAGTTTCAAGTTCGTACGAGCAGTATTTCGATTCCGCAGGTGACGTACATGCTCTTTCTCGACATCGCTAAGTCTATATGGCCTGCGCTGCACTGTCTTTTGTGAATCTATCAACTTTATCTCCAAATGCCCTGTTGTTACGCGAGTCTGTGGTATTCCGTCTATAAATCGATCAGAATAGCGATATAAAATGTTTTTTAATGCCATCTTATCGGAGTCATTCAGGTCACCATCGGAATCTACAAGATTTTCGTAATTAACAAAAGTTACGACATCAACTCTTTTTGTTTTGGAAATACTGAATTTTTTGGCGTCTATTGTTACACTATAGCCCTGGCTTAATATTTCGCGGCCAATTAAAACATCATAATTCAGGTATTTGTCCATTACAACGTGCAATAAAGTCTCAAGGCAATACTTTTCAATGTTTATATTAGAAAGAATTTGCATCGTACTGCAGATGGAGTCGTCACATATGCCATTTAGTTTGACAATATTGTTAAGTCGTTTTCCCTTAAACTTAGCTGCAACACTTTCCTTAACCAATGAACATTCAGCTCCGGAGTCGAAGCAAAATGGAATGGACTCACCGGATACAGTTATTATTCCCTTTGGCGGGGCTACAGTGCAAAAGTCACCTCGCTTCTCGAAGATCTTCTGGTTCTGTGCTTCAAGGACTGCGAGGGTATGGCCCGAAACTTGATGTATAGGCTCAGCCGATCCCACTTCTGATGTCGGATCAATGATATTTGCAGGATTCTTAATTATAAACTTATTTATTCTTTCGTAGCACAGCAAGTTCTGTTCGTGTCAATGCCGCTTTCTGAACTGCCCTCTGAAAAACACAACGCACCTTCGTCGTGCTTTACTTGTGTTTTTACTCAAAGTGCCTAACGGCTTCTCTCAGTTCACGGAATACGATCAGACCTTACTCAGTAACAGTCGCTCCATTGCTGCTACTATGCTAACTCGCTCTTAATTGCGCATTTGCAGACCAAGGCAGCGCCGCATATGCCGCCTATGCGTCGCCTACTTTATATGACGCTCTAATACATACACTGGTCTACAAAACATTAGCGCTCTGACACATGCATATACACTAACCTACAAAATACATGTACTAGCGCTCCGACATATATGTAGCTGTCTTAGTAGTTCCTCGATCGGTGTTTGTATTTTATATTCCTCCGTTAATGCCCTCTTTAGTTTCGTCCAGTTATTGTCGAATGACAATTGTGAAATCCGTTGTGCCTCCCCGACGGCTCCATAAATAATGCTTTGTTGACGTGAATTTGTAGTTGGATAAAAGTGTATTATGAATGATGAATGCGCCTAATTCGTCATGATTTCCATGGAACTCTTGCACTTCCCTTATTTGCGACAAGGCCTGATTAGCCTCTGCGTCACTTAGTACGGCTGTCATTTTTACTTTTTATTTGATTGTTTTTAATGTGTTCAAACACTTTACTGTTTTTTGCGTGAATTGGTTTTTAATCATTTGAACACTATTAAATGTGTTAAGTTCACGTTGGTTCTTTCGCTGATCAGTGTGTTTTTCAAGTACTGTTTTTATACTCGATACCGAAGGTAAAGAGTATATTGAGTTTGTGCAATGTCCGTCACGGTGTCTGTCCGTCTGTCCGTCCGTATGTATGCAAGTTTTTTCCACACCCTTCAAGTCAAGCTAGAGAATTGAAACTTTCCAATTCTTTTTATCTTTGGGATAGTAAATTAAAGTGTCAAGATGGGGGTTCTACGATAACTGGGGGGCTGCCAAATCGAAAAATTCGATAAATCAAAACCGATAAATCCACATATTTCGCACATCCTTACAGCTAGAACTACCAAATTTGCTAAGAAGATAGCTACTATCAACCCCCAAAAACTGCATTAAACATTTTGGAGCCACGCCCACCCATTCCGCCCCCAGCCCCCTGCATTTCAAAGTCAAAAAAGCCTATATCTCCCACAGTTTTTGAGCTATAGCCACCAAATTTGATGCCAAGATATATGATGATGACCCCCCAAAAACTGCATCAAAATTGGATGTCACGCCTACCGATACTGCCCTAGCCGCCCCCATCCATCCCAACGCTTCGTCAAAAACGGGAAAGCGTGTATCTTCCAGAATTGTGGAGCTAGAGCCCCCAAATTTGGTATAAAGATAGCAATTGACATTCCACAAAGATCTGCATCAAAAATTTGGATGCCACACCCACCCATACTGCCCCCAGCCCCCCTTTTCACACCTTTTACAAACTTCGAGCTAAATTCACCAAATTTGGTATGAAAATAGCAATTTACATCTGCATCAAAATTTGGATGCCACACCCACCCATACCGCCCCCAGCCCCCCCCCCCCCTTACCACACCTTTAACAAACTTCGAGCTAGAGTCACCAAATTTAGTATGACGATAGCAATTCACATTTCAAAAAGATCTGCATCAAAATTTGGAAGGCACAGCCACCCATACTGCCCCCAGCCCCCCCCTTCGCCACCTTTTACAAGCTTCGAGCTAGAGTCACCAAATTTGGTATGAAGATTGCAATTGACGTGCCACAAAGATCTTCATCATAAATTTGGATGCCACACCCACCCATACCGCCCCCAGCCCCCCAATCCCAACTTTTACAAACTTTGAGCTAGTGTCACCAAATTTGGAAGGAATGGCATCCCCACCTGCATCGGAGAATCTTCAAGGCAGCGTACACCCCTGCCGCATCCGTACCCCTTCGCAATCAGGCCTCTGTTTACGGTTTTTATATTCGATACCGAAGGTAAAGAGTATATTGGGTTTGTGCAATGTCCGTCATGGTGTCTGTCCGTCTGTCCGTCTGTATGAACGCAACTTTTTTCCACACCCTTCAAGCTAGAGACTTGAAACTTTCCAATTCTCTTTATCTATGGGATAGTAAATTAAAGTGTCAAGATTGGGGTTCTACGATAACTAGGGGGCTGGCAATCGATAAATACGATAACATAAAAACGATAAGTCCGCATATTTCACACACCCTTACAGCTAGAACTACCAAATTTGGTAAGAAGATAGCTACTAGCAACCCCCAAAAAACTGCATCAACAATTTTTGGAGCCACGCCCCCCATTCCGCCCCCAGCCCCCCTGCATTTGAAAGTCAAAAAAGCCTATATCTCCCACAGTTTTTGAGCTAGAGCCACCAAATTTGGTGCCAAGATAGGCGATGATGACCCCCCAAAAACAGCATCACAAGTTTGGATGCCACGCCCACCAATACCGGCCTAGCCGCCCCCAGCTGCCCCAACGCTTCGTCAAAAACGAGAATGCGTGTATCTTCCAGATTTGTGGAGCTAGAGCCACCAAATTTGGTAGGAAGATAGCTGGTAACGAACCCTAAAAACTGCATCAAAGTTTTGGAGTCACGCCCACCCATTCCGCCCCCAGTCCCCCCGCTTGTTAATATCAGAAAAGCTTTTATCTCCCACAGTTTTTGAGCTAGAGACACCAAATTTGGTGCCAAGATAGGCGATGATGACCCCCCAAAAACTGCATCAAAAGTTTGGATGCCACGCCCACCAATACCACCCTAGCCGGCCCCAGATGCCTCAACGCTTCGTCAAAAACGGGAATGCGTGTATCTTCCAGAGTTGTGGAGCTAGAGCCACCAAATTTGGCAGGAAGATAGCTTGCAACGACCCCCAAAAAAGTACATCAAAGTTTTGGAGCCACGCGCACCCCTTCCACCCCCTTTCTTACCTTTTTCAATCTTTGAGCTAGAGTCACCAAATTTTGTATGATGGTAGCAATTGACATTCCACATAGATCTGCATTAAAAATTTGGATGCCACGCCCACCCTTTCCGCCCCCAGCCCCGCTTTCCCCACCTTTTAAAAACTTTGAGCTAGAGTCACCAAATTTGGAAGGAAGGTAGCAATTGACATTCCAGATTGATCTGCAGCAAAACTTTGGATGCCACGCTCACCCATACCGCCCCCAGCCCCCCTTTCCCTACTTTTTACAAACTTTGAGCTAGAGTCACCAAATTTGGTATGAAGATAGCAATTGACATTCCACACAGGTCTGCATCAAAACTTTGGATGCCACGCCCACCCATACCATCCCCAGCCCCCCTCTCCCCACATTTAACAATTTTCGAGCTAGAGTCACCAAATTTGGTATGAAGATAGCAATTGACATTCCACAAAGATCTGCATCAAAAATTTGGATGCCACGCCCAGCCATACTGCCCCCAGCCCCCCTTTCCCCACCTTTTACAAACTTCGAGCTAGAGTCACCAAATTTGGTATGAAGATAACAATTGACATTCCACAAAGATCTGCATGAAAACTTTGGATGCCACGCCCAGCCATACTGCCCCCAGCCCCCCTATCAACAGCTCTTACAAACTTTCAGCTAGAGTCATCAAATTTGGAAGGAAGATAGTTGGTGGCATCCCTATCTGCATCGTATAATCTTTAAGGCTGCGTACACCTCTGCCCCACCCGTACCCCTTTGCAATCAGGCCTCTTTTTACCTGTTTTAATACTGGTATCGAGTATGCCGCAGTCGGTTGCGTCCGACTGCAACGTTTCCACTTGTAAATACTGGTATCGAGTATGCCGCAGTCGGTTGCGTCCGACTGCAACGTTTCAACTTGTTTAATTATTTGAACACTCTGGTATGTGTTTTAAGTCACTTCAGTTCTTTCGCGGATCATTTTGTTTTTCAAGTATTGGTTGTATATTATTTTACTACTATTAAATGTGTTTTAAGTCACGCCTATTCTTTAGTAGAAAAGTGTGTTGTTAAGTATTGCAATTGTTTTTTATTAAAGCACTATGTTTTTCATTTAGCCTACCGGCTGCGCCAATAATGAGTTTGCGTATTAAATGTGAAGAAAACACTGTTTTTTTTTATATTATCACTAATAAGCACTTTGTTAATTTATTGAAGTATTGACAGTTATGTTTTACAAGAATACTAATGCGAGACGTTTGGTGTGATTATGGATATCTTACTATATATTTATCTAATTGACACACACATTTAAGCGTGCTGCATATGCATTGACGTACACAAACAGTAAAATATCAGTTTTGCAATTGCTGGTAATTCATACTCTTTCATTTTTTTTAGCTCTATCACTATCAATTTTGCCATTGCAACTACCATACAGTTATGCAGCGATGCGCACAAATTCCGAAAGTGTATTCAAATACTTAAAATTTTTACGGTTCTTGGTGGCCGCTGAGTGCAAGGATAACTGAAACAAAACTATCTGCACATGCTATCCGCTATCGCGGTCGCTCACACTCATTGCTTTCTGTTTTTTTTTATTCTCTATACCATTTAAAAGTTTCTGAAGCGGGTTTCTGAATGAGAGCAACGTGTTGAGATAATTTAAAAGTATTTGCTACTATTAACTAACCAGGCTCAAATAGAAATAGCAATGAGTAATTTAAGAATATAGGCTTCAGGCTACACTAAGAGTTTTAAAGGCAAATCAATTTCCATGCGAGTGGATCCACGGGAAAATTTTTTTATAGTATACTATTTTGTTTCATTGCAGTTACCAGAAATAAAAAAATGAATTCGCTTTGATCTTATCTTGTAATATTTATTTGTTTGCATTTGCTAAAACAAATGAAGTGTGCCATTTATATATACGATAAATGACAAACATCAACAAAATTAAACAAATTCCTTACAATTAAATTCATCAAATTTAGACAAAAATTTTTGTTTTGTAACGAGAACAGTGCGCTAAAATATGTTGAAGCATATTGTTAACGGAGCGACATACTCGTGCTGTATTGCATTGCATTAAAGTCGAGACTGCTGCACAAGGGCAAGCCAACAGATGAAGATTTGGAAATTTCTATATTTTTCATCTGAATTAAAAATTCGATGTGACTGGATGTGTTTTTGCAATATGCTCAATGAGCAGGCTATGGGGCGTGTTCTCGACTCCATGGATCCTTTACGGTATATTTTTTTAAGGCCTGCTTGGCAAGAGCCAGTGACTGTTCAATTCATTTTTACAAATTCTTATTTCTGCTTCAGAGAAAACAAGATCCTGTAAAAGTCCGGTGTTTTGATATATACTGCATATAGAGAATAACTTAATTGCACCAGAAAAAGTGCTTGAATATGGACAGAGAAAATAAAACAAAGTCGATCGCTTTCGAAATATGGATGCTCATATATCAACTTCTTTTGCCCTGTACATAAGAAATCATATTATATTATATAGACAACTGGGCATGCCAACTGTTAATGAATTAATTAGGAAGATGAGTGCCAGCTACACTGATAGGTTGTTTAATCATCCGAACAACCTTGCCCTATCCCTTCTGGACAACAGCCTTACAACAAGAAGACTTCAGAGGACCCACCCGCTCGACCTCCCACATCTGGAAGACGATTGATCCTCCCCTACACGTGCTTTTGAAACTGATGATATAAAAATCTACATCTGCCAACTTTTTCAATTATACAGTTTAATTAATGTCCATACGGGCAGATATTAAAAATAAATCAAAAAGTAAAAAAAAAAAAAAAAAAATTTAACCCTTCTTTAGTTTTTTTTTTTTGTGGAGCTAGAGCCACCAAATTTGGTAGGAAGATAGCTGGCAACGACCCCCAAAAATCTGCATCAAAGTTTTGGAACCACGCCCACCCAATCCACCCCCCTGTCCACACCATTTACAAACTTTGAGCTAGAGTCACCAAATTTGGTATGAAGGTAGTATTTGACATCCCACATAGATCTGCAGCAAAAATTTGAATGCCAAACCCACCCATACCGCCCCCAGCCACCCTTTCCCAAAACTTTTACAAACTTTGAGCTAGAGTCACCAAATTTGGAATGTAGATAGCAATTGACATTTCACAAAGATCTGCAGCAAAAATTTGTATGCCAAACCCACCCAAACCCACCCATACCGCCCCCAGCCCCCCTTTCCACACCTTTTACAAACTTTGAGCTAGAGTCACCAAATGTGGCATGTAGACAGCAATTGACATTTCACAAAGATCTGCAGCAAACAAATTTTGATGCCATGCCCACCCATACCCCCCGCAGCCACACTTTTGCCACATTTTACAAACGTTGAGCCAGAGTCACCAAATTTGGAAAGAAGTCAGCTGGTGGCATCCCCATCTGTATCGGAGAATCTTTAGCTCAGCGTGCACCTCTGCCGCTCCGTACCCCTTTGCAATCAGGCATCTTTTTACCGGTTTTAATACTGTTAACGAGTATACCGTAGTCGGTTGCGTCCGACTGCAACGTTTCCACTTGTTTTATTCAGTGAACGCTTGCAAGTGTTGCAAACCAGTTCATATTCTTCTCTGCAATGTTGTCGAACTCCTTTAATGAACCAATCCGAGATCACCTTCATCAAAAACCAAGTTGTCTTTTGCTGGTGACGGTCGTGTTTTTGTGTGCTCTTCAGTATTTCCTGTTCTCTTGTGTTTGTGAATGGTGATTTACTCTGTGTAATCAGGTAAATAGTTCTAACAGTGATTGCAAATAGTTTTGCCAAGTTTATAATTAATTTGCAGTTGAACTGACGCTGCTATGCCTTACGTAAAGAAAACATACGTACATCTATATATATAAAAGAGTTCGTCCGCGTTAAAATGGATCAGCCACAGCCTAAACGAAAAGAGCTAGAAGGCTGAAATTTTCACACAATTTTTTATGCAGGTAGTAAGTGAGCACTAAGAAGGGAATTTTTATTTGGACAACTCCTTCAAGTACCTCCCATACGATTTGGAGCACTTTTTACCCATTTTAAAAATCAAATTACAATTACAACAATTACCCATTCCACTACTGTCGCCTGATTGTCGCACAAGCTGAGGGTTTGATCGCGAGCGAGAATACAAAAACAAAACAAATGCGCAGTGACGCCTTCGCGTCGCACAAGCAAAGTCATAAAAAAAGGTTCGACACTTGCAAAAACGAAACGGATTTCTGCTTCTTAATGAATATGTGCATACACAATTAAGTGAACAATGCGCTTGAAAATAGTTTTCATAATTTTATGTACATGTATCACTTCGCACAGTGCATATTCTTTTTTTTTCAAATTTGTGTGCCTTTGACAATTGATTTACTACCCAAGTAGCGTTTGTTGTTGTTGGGCCCGCACTGCTACTATTTGTTGGTGTCATTGATTTTAAAAAACAACAACAACATAACAAAACTTGGTGCGTCTAGAAAAATTTCCCACACCAGAATATGTTATGGTTGATATATTATTGATATACAATTTAGAATAAGCAAAGGGCGTTCACATAAGCGCGCGTGTTGCTCTTATGATAATCAGATAATTTGAAATCTCGCTCCGATCATGCTCCTTTGTTGTTGCTCATTTACGTTAACTCTATATTTTATGTGCGCGCTTTGCATGTCAATAATAAAGTTTAATAACCCTAGCTACTCCGCACACACACTAAATTAAAGCTAACGCCAATATACAATTCACTTAACTGCAGCCTCTTAGATATGTTTTGCATTGATTCAGTGCGTGTGAAGAAGGTAGCGATACTACGCTCTTTGTTTGAGTTGCAGATCGCGCGCATATATAAGTGAGTTAGCCGAAATAGCTATAATTGGTGATGGAGCCTGCCTTTTTAAAGCTCTTCTAAAAATATGAGTGCGCTATGTCATACTTATGGTACTGCATGTGAGCTTCAAGCAGCAGCAGAAATTTTTGCTGTAAATTTCCAAGTTTTTCAAAATGGAAATTTATTACAAGCATTTGGAAATAATATGCGTCCTGTTAAAAGATTGTGTTTTACCGGTCCATTAATGAATGGACATTTTTTAGAGGAAGTATTAACTCAAGATTCTGATACGTCAAGTGAATGTAAAACTGAAAATGTTAAAAATCCCGATAAAAGACTTAGTCGATTCACCGGCAAAACAGAAAAGAAAAGTAAAAAAAAAACGTTCATTTGAAAAAATAGTGATATTAATAGGGTAAGCGCATAGAAGCATCAAAAGATTTCAGGTTAATAATTCTGAAGCTCATTTAGTTGCAGTGAGAAGAGATAAGGCTAATAATCCTGAAGCTCATAGAGTAGCAGTGAGACGACATCAGGCTAATAATCCTAATGCACGTCAAGAAAGGCGTTTGCGTGCATGGAGTGTTAAAGCCATGTCTGGCTTAAACTATGATTTTGAAATAGCTTACAGGTCAGATAAAATTACTCAAATTGGTAGGATGAATTTTATATGCAAACATTGTAATGCTTTAAAATGGAAAAATGAGCCTTTGGGTGTCTGTTGCAAGTACAGTACCTTACAGTACCCTTTGCTATTTCCTTATGGCGAAGATGGCTATTCAGTGGATATACCACAATGGAATCCATTATTAAAACAGGAGGAACCAAAAAAAAAAAATGATATCTACGTTAAGCTTTTACAGCTATAAAATAATGATAATCTGAGATAAATCATTTAATTTACTGTCGTTCCCTTTTTAGTCAGTTTTTGGTTGATATGTATACTAAAATTGAAACAGAAAGGTTAAATTATATTCGCTACAATCAAGCGAAACTCAGAGCAGATAGCTATATACATCTACTAGAAAGTGGCCCGCTTACTTCGATGCGCGGATAGTTTATATAAATTTTAGCAATAGAAGATAGATACAAAATAAATAAATTAGAAAATATTTCACAAAATATTAAAGCAAAGTATTTAATATTCTCTTTTCGACGCCACCATTGAGGTTTTCCCAGTAGGCCTTATAATTTTATAGAATTTAATTTGCAATTATTAACAACTTTTAAGAGCTCTTTATAAACGACATTGGTTGTTTTTCCGTCAGGTGCTAATACAAATAAACTTTTTGGTGAACTGACTCTTGAGCAGGCTACATAAAATTGGCCATGAGAAAAACAATCGTGTCTTAAGTCTAGTCCGGCTAATTTCAGAGTTTGTCCCAGTGATTTATTAATTGTTAAGGCAAAGCCAACTTTTAAAGGAAATTGCAATCTTTTAAATTGAATTGGCAATTCAGAATTAGAAGGTTTTAATGGAATTCTCGGTATAAAAACCGTTTCCCCTATACCATTGCCAGTAAAGATAATTGGTTCGACAAAGTTATTTTGCCATCATGGGTTGGAAATAATCCATTTCCAATTTTAAGAGGTATTTCTGCAAATTCACCAGCTATCCTATCACCTTTTAAGTGCACTCGCATAGTTTTCGTTAATGCAGTTTTCTGTATTTTGGGCCACAAAATTGATGACTTTAAGCTCGCATTTATTTCATCTGCACTTGTTCCTCTGGGGATCACTGGAAGAGTTTGTCGAAAATCACCAGCTAAGAGAACAGTTATGCCACCCATTTAGTATTCACTATCTCGAATGTCTTTCAAAGATCGATCTACAGCTTCAAAAGCACCTTTATGGCCCATAGTACACTCACCCCAAACAATAAGCTTGCAATCTTTGAGCAGAGCAGCAATATTAGATTGCTTTGAAATTGAGCAATATGGTGTTTCTAAATGAATCAAATTAATTGGAATCTTAAGTGTAGAATGCGCCGAGCGACCACCATTAAGTAAAGTGGCTGCGATACCGGAAGAAGCAACGGCCAATGCAATTTTTCTACTCGATACCGAAGGTAAAGAGTATATTGGGTTTGTGCAATGTCCGTCATGGTGTCCGTCCGTCCGTCCGTCCGTCCGTTCGTCCGTCCGTCTGTATGTTCGAAATTTTTTTCCACACCCTTCAATCTAGAGACTTGAAACTTTCCAATTCTCTTTATCTATGGGATAGTAAATTAAAGTGTCAAGATGGGGGTTCTACGATAACTGGGGGGCTGCCAAATCGAAAAATTCGATAACTCAAAACCGATAAATCCACATATTTCGCACATCCTTACAGCTAGAACTACTAAATTTGGAGGGAAGATAGCTAATAGCAACCCCAACAAAACAATATTTGGAGCCACGCCCACCCATTCTGCTCCCAGCCCCACCGCATTCTTGAATCAGAAAAGCCTATATCTCCCACAGTTTTGGAACTATAGCCACCAAATTTGGTGCCAAGATAGGTGATGATGACCCCCCAAAAACTGCATCAAAAGTTCGGATGCCACACCCACCAATACTGCCCTAGCCGCCCCCATCCGCCCCAACCCTTCGTCAAAAACGGGAATGCGTGTATCTTCCAGAGTTGTGGAGCTAGAGCCTCCAAATTCGGCAGGAAGATAGCTTGCAACGACCCCCAAAAAAGTTTTTGAGCCACGCCAAACCATTCCTTTTTCCCCACTTTTTACAAACTTTGAGCTAGAGTCACCAAATTTGGAAGGAAGGTAGCAATTGACATTCCACAAGGAACTGCAGCAAAACTTTGGATGCCACGCCCACCCATTACGCCCCCAGCCCCCCTTTCTCCACTTTTTACAAACTTTGAGCTAGAGTCACCAAATTTGGAAGGAAGATAGCAATTGACATTTCACAAGGAACTGCAGCAAAACTTTGGATTCCACGCCCACCCATACCGCCCCCAGCCACCCCCACCCAACATTTTGCAAACTTCGAGCTAGAGTCACCAAATTTGGTATGAAGATAGCAATTGACATTCCACAAAGATCTGCATGAAAACTTTGGATGCCACGCCCAGCCATACTGCCCCCAGCCCCCCTTTCAACAGCTCTTACTAACTTTCAGCTAGAGTCACCAAATTTGGTAGGAAGATAGTTGGTGGCATCCCCATCTGCATCGGAGAATCTTTAAGGCAGCGTACACCCCTGCCCCATCCGTACCCCTTTGCAATCAGGCCTCTTTTTACATGTTTTAATACTGGTATCGAGTATGCCGCAGTCGGTTGCGTCCGACTGCAACGTTTCTACTTGTTTTACTTTGCCGTACCTTTGCCAATAATAAATTTAAAATATACGTTTTACCTGTTCCACCAGGTC